>JALIGW010000005.1:40318241-40713241 GCA_023053685.1 Diadophis punctatus similis | reverse complement strand
AGCTTGCCTTGGACTAAAGGCATAACAGTGTTAGTGAAAAGTATATTTATTTTAGAAAACACTTTTCTCACATTTTCACAAAGTACAATAAATCCAGAGACCCTCTTTAATATAGTGCTTCAGACACCAGACACCAGGCTAGAAACCAGGAGGCTATGAGTTCTAGTCCCAGCTTAGGCATGAAGCCATCTTGGTGACCCTGGGTGAGTCACTCTGTTTTTGCTTTAGGGAGCAGGTATTGGCGACCCACAATCAAACATCTTGCCAAGAAAACTTCAGGGACTTGTCCAGGCAGTCACCAGAGTCAAAACTGACTCAAAGACATAAACACAAACATCAAATCCCCCTGTAACATTTATTTATCAATGGAAGAAAAGATATTTGCATTGAAATTCAGGAATGTTTTTTTCAGTGGGAGAAATAACCTTGGTTTCTATTAGAAAATGGTGATTGAGAAGGAAATTAACCCAACCTCCTCCAGCAACAGATTGTTTGCTTTCCCCCATTTCTATAACTATTTTTAGCTTTAACCATACACATAGGAAAAAATATGCATTTATAATATTTATATATTGCATTTATTAACTTTACTCTAACAGAATTAAATGTGGCATGTATGTTTTTTCTCATTTTTACCCCTGCAATTACCCTGAAGATAATTTAAGCTCTTGCTTACCCAGAATAGTTAAATAAGTTCATGTATAAAAGATGAAATATAGATCCAGTAAGTAATTAAAACCACAATAAATTTCACATTACCTCCTTTCCCTTTTCTCCCACCTCCCCAAAGCCTTGCCTGGCTGCACTTGCAGTGGTGACTGCATTGTTTATAATGGCCGTTTGAATCCTTTATTGAAATGTTGCTCTGGCATCTCAGTTGCATTTGGTCTTCTGTTGATCCTACAGCATGAAATATTCAGATCTGGTTGGCAAATACTGTTTGTGCTTAAGCTGTTTCCAAGAGCGATCTCCTGCAGGCTTTGGTAATAGGACTGATTTTTGAGCTCTTGCAACTAAAATCATGGTGATTGCTTCAATTGCTTCTGGCTGCTGAAATGAACTTGCCCATAGGCACCCTGTAAGCGCCTGTTTCCAATGACTGGTGTTAACATGCTTCTTGGGGGAGGACCCCTTCCATTTTGGTCTTCTGATGTCTTCTGATGATGTGACTCTCCTTCTACTTCATTTTTTTCTGAATCTACTATTATGGACTGCAGGGGAACTACAAACTTGTTCTGCATATGAAATTGCGAGCTAACAATGTGCAAAGCACAAAGAAAATTTAATCGTTCTCTCTCTCTCTCTCTCTCTCTCTCTCTCTCTCTCTCTCTCTCTCTCTCTCTCTCTCTCTCTCTCTCTCTCTCAACTCAGCAGTATTTGCATTATTGGCAGGAGAGAAAACAAATCAAAGTGTACCTTTTTCAATATAGTCAGCAGATCTGGCCTGTCCATAAAGAGAATTAAGGTGATGAATGTGACTCCGATTCTCCCTGTGGACAGTCCAGATTTGGACAGACTATCTTTGCCTAGACAAAAGTGGTTGTTCACTTTCCACTCAGTTAATCTTAAACTCATATATGATAAGGATTCCCTCTTCCCAGAGACATTATAGCCAAGGAATAACGTCATGCTTTCACAAAAATTCTTGCCAGGCACTTCTAATTCTAATGCCTACCATATATATTTTTATGTTTTGTGTAATCCAAATTCCCAATATTGGGAAGAATTCAGAGACAATGCTTTTTGAATCTATATTTCTGCAGCCAGAGGCTCTCCAAATATGCTGAACTATAACTTTCACTATGTCCAGTCAGAATGTTAATTATTGATAAAATAATGAAGCAAGAGACTTCCACACAGCCTCTACCAACAATTCCTGAATTTGTCCCAATCCTCAGAAGCATCTGTACAATAACTTACTGCTAGTAAGCTATCAAGTTCCCTAGTTGAACCAATTGTCATGGCCCTCCTGGTTACATTATCTTAGAATAGAATAGAATGGAATGGAATGGAATGGAATGGAATGGAATGGAATGGAATGGAATGGAATAGAATAGAATAGAATAGAATAGAATAGAATAGAATAGAATAGAATAGAATTCTTTATTGGCCAAGTGTGATTGGACACACAAGGAATTTGTCTTTGGTGCATATTCTCTCAGTCTACATAAAAGAAAAGATATATTTGTCAAGAATCATGAGGTACAACACTTAATGATTGTCATAGGGTACAAATAAGCAATCAGGAAACAATATTAATATAAATCGTAAGGATACAAGCAACAAGTTACTGTCATACAGTCATAAGTGGAAGGAGATGGATGATAGGAACGATGAAAAGACTAATAGTAATAGTAATGCAGCTTTAGTGAATAGTTTGACAGTGGTGAGGGAATCTTCCTAAATAAGAGGACCAAGCTGATGAGCTGGAAATTCAAAAATTAAACTCTACTATCAGAACCAAAGGACCAGAAGCAGCCTCTACTGCAGAGGTCTTCAAACTTGGCAACTTTAAGACTTGTGGACTTCAACTCCCAGAATTCTCCAGCCAGCTATGCTGGCTGTGGAATTCTGGGAGTTGAAGTCCACAAGTCTTAAAGTTGCCAAGTTTGGGGACCCCTGCTCTACTGGGTTAATATATAGGACTAACCTGGAATTGGAGATATGCCCCCTCCTCTAAGAATATTGATAGCAATATGTGGACAACCAGAAACTATCAAGGCCACGGTGTGGCTTTCTATAAAGGAATGCTCCTAATGTGAGCTAAAACTTTGTTCCTAGCTTGATCTCAGTTAAACAAAGCTATCTTGTTTTAGCTCTGTCTAGGTATAGAATGAAAGGCTAAAATCGCTGGACCAATTTTGGAGAGACATGATGCCTGACAATATGGATTCCTTGACTCTCTGACAAGTTTCAGCCTTGAAACTTGACTATTGGAAGAAAACTGATTTAGACAGTGCTATTACCTGTGTTCTCTCAATGCAATGCAAAAGCTATATAGCATGCCTTATAAGGAAAGTAGATTTGATTTATAACAAGCACATTTTTGACTGAAGTCCTATTAAACTGAGAAAACCAATCAGCCTTATGGCGTTAGGCATTCATTCTGCATCAGCACTAGTGAAAAAGAAGAGACCAGTTCAGTAGCCCCTGTTTTACAAAGTTCTCTAGGGTCAATACTCCTTCCCCTGCTCACTAACATTTATATGAAACCAATGTGTTATAGTCATTGGAGAGTTTATGAAAGATTTTTTATTAGTATGTTAATACTCAACTTACACCATCACCCAAAACTGCATGGGCAATGTTCAGAGGCTGTCAGAGTCTAGACAGGACAAAACAGGCTGAAGCTGAATCTAAACAAGGATGTTTGTCTATTGAGATTCTGCATTAACTTTAGTGTTATCTCTGGACTGACCACCACTGTTTATGAAGGAGCAGGTTTGAGACTTGGGGTACTTCTAGAGCAGAGGCGGGTTCCTGTGGAACCAGTAGTAACTTGGCGGCCTGGGTCGCCGAAACTGGCAGAAACCCAGGCCTGCCACGCACCCAAACTGGCTCTCTCGGTGGTGCCATAGGTGCTGCCACCTTTTTTTTTTTGCTTCTGCACATGCACAGAAGCTGGTTTTTTAGCACTGTGCATGCGCGCAACACGCCCACGCAGCGCGTCAAGGAGTGAACCGGCAGCAAAAAAAAACCAGAACCCACCCCTGTTCTAGAGTCACAGCCTCTGATAGTACTGCAGGTGGTAGCTGTGGCTAGATTGGCTTTGCCTAATTTCAGTTACCATATTTCTGTAGTCTTACTTGGTGCAAGAGATTCTTGCTTTAATAACTTATGCCATTATTTTTTTCCATCTCATTCAATCATGTCAGATTCTTGCAGACTGCCTGGACAAGAACCTGTAGTTTTCTTGGCAAAGTTTTTCAGAAGTGATTTGCCATTGTCCTTTTTTTAGGACTGAGAGTGAGTTACTGGCCCAAGGTCACCCAGCTGACTTTGTGCCTAAGGCAGATTAGAACTCATGTTACCAATTTCTAATCTGATATCTTATCACTATACCAAACTGGGTATTACAGTATTATTACCACAATGCGATTTACATGGAGTTGTCTTTGAAGACCATTTGGAAGCTTCAGTTGATGTAGAATGCAATGACTTGTATACTAATTGGCACCCACCACTGGGAACATATTACACCTTTGCTACAGCTCCTGTACTAGCCAACTAATTTCCGAGTGAAAAATAGAGCCACTATAAAGCTCTGTGTGGCTTGGCACTTTGGTACCCATGGACCTATTTTCAGGAGGTAAAGAGAGATGGAGGTGCTGTTTCTTCAGATGAATGTATATTTATCATCTATCATCTATCTATCCTATCTATCTAGCTATAAAATTAAGTGGCCACAGTATAACTATGATGCATCTATGGAAAGGACTTTGGAAATCACCCTGCATTCCTCCCTGATTACATTCAGAAAGATGCCAAAAGCAGAAATGTTTTGGAAGTCATTCTATTTTATTTGGATCTCTTGACTTACAGTTTGTTTTTATATCATTCCAACTGCTAAGAGTTGTTTGATCGCAGCATTATAGAATTATAATAAATAACTAAATATCTTCTTTCTTAAATGAATCCAACTATCTTATAAGCATTTTTTTTAAAAAAGTGAGCTATCCTTGAAATAAGAACAGGAGCATTGAACAAATGATCATGATATGTCAAAGAGCTAAACATTAAGATAAAATCTCAAGGTAAAGGGATTGGAAGAAATGTGAACTCTAGTCTTACCATCTTATATTGCTGTAATAATGATAGGAGTTTTGGGGGATATTGTGGGAGTTTATGGGTTCTTCTAATGTGGGTCTTTAATTTGTTTTTAAGTTTTTTATTTTTATTCTCATACAGACATTTTCACATATTCATCATCTCATTTCTCATTTCATTCTTTTACAAAAACTTTATACATATATTCTATATTTATCTTATTGCTTTGTTAATTCAAGGTTGATTTTTTACCATCCTCCTTTCCCATCTCATACAGCCCTTTCTTCTTCCCTTCCCTTCATCTTTCTCTTTCTAAACCTACTTTCCCTCCCTTTATCCTTCTCCTCTTCCCTACTTTCCCTCCTGCCCTCTAACCTCACTCTCTTCTCCCCTCTTCTCTTCTTTCCTCCTCCTCTTTCTTTCTTCTTTCTTCTTTCTTCTTACTCCTCTCTTCCCTTCCTTCTTCCTTTGCTGTACTTTCTCCATTTTTCTGGGATGGTATTCCAGCAAACTTGAATTCTTTTACACAGTCTTACATTTTTTCATATTTTATTCCATATATATTCCTTTCTATATTCTAATCTATTTCTTTTATCTTTATGTGTTTGTCCATCAATACACTTCAAATGTAAGATTTTCTCCCCCCCCCCTTCCCTATCCCTTCAGCTCTTTCAAGTGTTACATCTGGGTTACATCATTCAGTTATATTCCAACTTCTTTATTTATATTCATTTTCTAACCATCTATAAAACTTTCCCCAAGTCTTGTAATACAATGAGTCTTCTATCTTTTAATCTTAGTGTTAATCTGTTCATTTCAGCGCAGTCCAAAATTTTCTTTATTATCTGCTCATCTCCAGGAATGATACCTGCTTTCCAATTTTGCGCAAATACAATCCTAGCTGCTGTTACTATATGTGTTATTAAATATATATCTTCTTTTTGTATTTTTCTGGTAAAATTCCTAAAAGAAAGATTTCTGGTTTTAAGTCTGGCTTTTCTTCCACCAATTTTCCTAACCATGTTTGTATTTTAGTCCAAAATTTTCTTGCTTTTGTACACGGCCAACACATATGATAACAAGAACCTGGTATTTGCTGACATTTCCAACATTTTACTGATTTATCTTTAAACATTTTTGATAATTTTTCTGGTGACATATGCCATCTATAAAACATTTTATACATATTTCTTTATATGCTGTTGCCATGGTTAGTTTGTAATTTTTCCCCATATTTGTTGCCATTTATTCAATTCTATCATGTATCCAAAATTCCTCATACAAATTATCATTGTTTCTTTTACCACTTCTTCCTCTAATTCAACTTGTAACAAATAATTATATAATTTCTTAATCATTTTTTCATCACTTCCTATCAATATCTCATCTCATTCTGAAATTCCCATCATAAATCCATCTTGTTTTTTATCTTTTTCATATCTTGGTTGTATTTGCAAATTTATTTATTTATTTATTTATTTATTTATTTATTTATTTATTTATTTATTTATTTATTTATTTATTTATTTATTTATTTATTTATTCATTTATTTATTTATTTATTTATTTATTTATTTATTTATTGTTAAATTTATATACCGCCCTTCTCCGGGGACTCAGGGCGGTGAACAGCCAAGTAAAAATACAATATAAACATTAAAATATATATACATTTAAAAGAAAATATTAGATGTGGCCCTGATTTAAGACAATATAATTAAAATTTTGTAAAATTTGGTAAAATCTTAAAAACCCCAAAAACTTTTTCACGCCAGCCCGGCTTGATAAAAATAGTACGTCTTGAGGGCACGGCGGAAGGTGGCCAGGTCATGAATGGTTCTTAAATGTGTGAACCAGTCTGTCTTAATTTTGTTTTGTTTTCAGTTCTCCTTTTTCTGTCAAAATATCCTTAAATCTTATAACATTTCTTAAGTTAATAACATTTAGATGTACAAGTACTTCCATTGTTGAAAGCCACATTGGTATTTCCATATAATGTTTTCCTTTTACTTTTCCCACATTGTTAACAAACTATTCCTTAAACAATGCTTCTGAAAATATGAATGTATTTTATTCTTCCCATACCATAAAAAGCATGCCAACTTATTTGGAAAAATTAATAAAGAAAAAATGAAAATGATAGTGAAAAACATGACAGAAAAACAAAAGAGAAAAGTGGAAGAGAAATTGGGCATCCAGATAGTAAAAAAGATTAAATATTTGGGTATATATTTAACGGCAAGATATATAACGATAAAAGAAGATAATTATAACAAATTGAGAATGCAAATAGAAGTAGACTTGGAAAAAAAGGAAGAATTTACAAATGTCATTAATGGGTAGAATAGCAATAATTAAAATGAATATATTGCCGAGAATATTATATTTGTTTCAAACTATTCCGATTAAACTAGAGAGATCTTTTTTTGAAAAGTTAAATAAGATAATAAGGAAATTAATCTGGCAAGGGAGGAAAGCAAGAATTAAAATGAAACTTTTACAGGAAGCAAGATTAAGAGGTGGTTTTGGTGTACCTAACTGGGAAATATATTATCAAGCAGCAGCGTTAACACGGTTGAAAGAATGGATTCTGCTGAGAAATGTAAGATTATTAACTTTGGAAGGTCTTTAATTTTGTAAGCTATCTGGAATCAATATGTGTTAGTTGGATGGCCATATAAATTTGTTTAATAATAATTAAATAATAAAGATCTGTTAAGGTCGATATAAAAATAAGGAAGGCTATTAGCACTTCAAGGAGTTGGTTTTAATTCTGCATGGAGAGTCCAGCATGCTGCCTGGATAATTACCCTTCTCAAGTAGAACATTACTAATTTCTAAAATGGATAATTATAAAAGAGGCACCTGGTGGTCTCATGCCATTTCTTTGTTTAAAAAAATACTTGAAGTAAATAACTCCATGATTCCAACATTTTACTTCTCAATACATTAACTCTGTTACTTTAAGATAACAAGTTAACTCTGCTCCATTATATCAAATAGATCAACAAAATGTATTTTGTAATAGAGTTTCCTTGATTCCTTTGGCCTATATCAGAGGTCTTCAAATGTGGCAACTTTAAAACTTGTGGACTTCAACTCCCAGAATTCTCCAGCCAGCTTAAAGTTGCCACGTTTGAAGACCTCTGGCCTATATAAACTTCCCACAGCTCTGAAATAGCCTGAATTGTTTATGAACTTTCTTCATGAAAGTTTTTCACCCTCTTTGGAGAATATTCCTTAGGTGGTAATCTTGACTCATGCACACTAATATTGATGGACATATGTGCATATTATGATACCTCCTAGGAAATGGTACAGGGAATATATGTGAAATAACTTCATTCAATGTGGCATTTTCAAATGTATAGGAAAAAGGTTCCCCAGATTCTCCATGAGGGCTTGAAATTCTAAAAGTTGCAATCAAAATGTTATGGGAAGGTTATAATAAATTTGCAAAAGAATTGATCCATACAGATGACACATTCAGGTAGAGGCTGAGATGCAATCACAAGTCAAGTTGATCCCACCTCCCTGGCAATTGCCATTGTCAGAAGCTTACTTTTGTGTTTAATTCCATTTTTCTGGTTGTAATTGTTTCATAAAATAGGCAACAATTGCAGGCAGAAAATACCACTGCAATGGTGATAAGGTTGTGCTGAGCAGTATTGCATCAAGAGCTCTCACTGGTTACTATAACAGATATCTGGCCTGCCTTGCTTCACAACTGTTGTCACCCAGTGTGATGGTTCAATATCAAAATTGGGTAAAAAGCTTAAAATATAACAGTATCATCAGCTTGCAGATTTCCTACATTCACAAATGAACAAAGTGCCTGAGATTTATTTTCTAGAGAGAGGAAAGTAAAGATGTAGTCAAAAGAAAAGGTAGCAAAAGTGAATGCAAAATCTATAGAACCATTAGTTTGTTTGGTGAGTAGGGAAAGTTGTTTAACAGAATTCAGATTGAAAGAAAATGAATGGACACATTGAGAAAAATCTGGGAAGTATACTGAAACTTTACTCTTGATAGAGGATATATAAACCAACCTTTTGCATTTAATTAGGTCACTGAAAAATGTATAAATGTGCCATAAAAAGTATTAAAAAAAAGAAAAATGTATAAATGTGAGAAAGTTTATTTGTAGATTTATTGATATAGAGAAAATGTATGATAAAGTGAAAAGGTTTGAATTGTGGAAAGATTTGCATAAATACTGAGTTGATACTTGGGTGCTGAATTCAACAACAGCAATATGTGATGAAAACAAAGAATGCACATGAATAAATTAATAATAACAATAACAGTAACAATAATAACAGAGTTGGAAGGGACCTTGGAGGTCTTCTAGTTCAACCCCCTGCTTAGGCAGGAAACCCTACACCACTTCAGACAAATGGTTATCCAACACCTTCTTAAAAACTTCCATTGTTGGAGTATTCACAACTTCTGGAGGCAAGCTGATTGATTTTTCTAACTGTCAGGAAATTTCTCCTTAGTTCTAAGTTGCTTCTCTCCTTGTTTAATTTCCACCCATTGCTTCTTGTTGTACCCTCAGGTGCTTTGGAGAATAGTTTGACTCCCTCTTCTTTGTGGCAACCCCTGAGATAATGGAACAAAAAATTAAATGATAAATGAATGGTTCTATGAATATGAGCAAGAGATAAGAGATATATCCCCTTGGTTGTTTAACATTATGGATCAATGTAAAAGATATGTTACTTATGATCTTATGTTGATTGGGAATAGAATGCATATATATTCATACATTTTATTCCATATTTTGACTGAGACTTCATCAACAGCAAATGTTGGATTTTATGATGGAGCAAGGAGTATGGGCCTGCTAGTAATACATCAAAAACCAAAGTGGTTGTACTTGTGAGGGAAAATAGAAGAAACAATTGCAACTTGTTGGAAATTGCAAACAAAACCTAAAGCAATTTGATGAAATTGTGTACCCCAATGGAACTTTTATTAAAGTTTGGGAAATATTTTAAGACATTCGTGTGCTGGTAGCAAGACAATAGAGTAGATAATATGTGGTCTGTTGTGAAGAATGAGTTGAAAGAACCAAAAGTGTGTATATTACAATGCTTCTCCTCACTAGCATGGAAATGAATGTTGGGGACTTTGAATAAATATAAAGGTAAGAAAAATGAAATGGGAATGGGGTACTTAATAAGTAAGGTAAAACAAGAAGAGATAAGAGTCAAATATGAATGGTTGCTGAATACAACAATGGATAAGCAGTACAAAACAAGAATGTCAGTGGGTGATTAGAGAGAATGAATAAGAATTCTATCACAAACAATTATATGAAAGAGGACTAATTGGGTCAAGCAAAATGAGAATATTAAGTTTTGAAGTTGACCTTCAAAAAGAAAAAGATGAAAATTTTAAAGAACAGGATGTATTTATTTATTTGTTTGTTTGTTTGTTTGTTTGTTTGTTTGTTTGTTTGTTTGTTTGTTTGTTCTTATAGGCCGCCCAACTCCCGCGGGACTCTGGGTGGTGTACAACATAAAAAAGGAACAATTTATAAAAACGATAATAATGGTTATAAAGGTTAAAAAACATGTACCATCATTCGTCCATGGGGAGACTACAGGTGTTCTCATTGGTCTCTATTTCACCCCACCTGCTGGAAGAGCCATGTTTTAACGGCTTTACGGAAGGCCAGCAGGGTGGGGATAGTCCGGATCTCCGGGGGTAGTTGGTTCCAGAGAGATGGAGCTCCCACAGAGAAAGCTTTCCCCCACGGTCCCATCAACCAGCATTGCTTGGTTGATGGGACCTGGAGGAGACCAACTCTGTGGGACCTAACCGGTCGTAGGGAGGTATGTAATAGGATGCAGTCCTGAATGTATCCTGGCCCTGAGCCATGTAGGGCTTTAAAGGTTATAACCAACAGGTATAACACAGGGGATAGATGTGGTGGAAGCAAAAATGGTTTACAAGGCAGAAAGATACAAAAGGATACAGTGAATGTTGTTGGTATAAACTATATTAGATTGCAGTAAATTGTAGATTGTTGTACTTCCTTTTTCTGATGTCCTAATTCTAAAATCAAGGATGCACACTGCCTCCATATCTATTTAAGTTGCACAGCAAACATAAACAAGGCAATATCATATGAGATCAAATATGTAATAAAAATTGGAGCCTGTAAAAATAATAAGATATGCAGATAAACAGTCTTGTAGCCAAACATAAACATATGGATTGTCTCCAGAGCAGCTGCTAGCCTCTGGGTGAGATTGAGTAAAGGAGACAATTAGGAAAAAGGATTGAAGATATAGATGCACAATGAATGTAGTCAAACTTCCACATATATCTAGACAAAAAGTATTTTTTCAATTACCTAAGCTCATTTACTCAGCCTAAATATTGTTGAGTTTTTACCAAAGCCTTCAAGTAGTTCTAAGTGGGAGTTTTAATAATAATTCAGACAAGCAGAGATTGTGCCCCTATAAATCTGGACAGGTTAAGTCAATTGAATGCACAATTTTGACATGTAGCTTTCATGCTGGTCTCTACTTAAGGCAGTTCTTATTAATAGATACCTGAGCATTTAGATGATATTTATTTGTGTTGGTAGATAAAAACGCAAGATCAGGAGTGTCAAACTCATGTCGTCATGGCGGCATCATGTGATGTATCATGACTTTTCCCCCCTTTGCTAAACCGGATGTGAGTGTGGCCAGCGTGTGACACATCTGGCCCGTGGGCCACGAGTTTGACAGCCCTCCTCAAGATGATTTATGCAGTTGTAAACTACTGATTTTTTCAAGGACCTAACCAATATTATCTTTGACAAGGTCATACTAATGTATGTAACTGCTTATAGCTCTGTCATGTATATTCTTTTTATGGCAATTATTAATACAAATATATGGAAATAGATCTATTTATTTATTTATTTATTTTATTATTTAGTTAGTTAGTTAGTTTGTCAAACATGTACAAGATAACAGCTATAAGTATAAAGATGGACATGAGCACAGGAAATGAGTACAAATAAAAGGGGACAGTAGGACAGTGACGGTTATCTAATTAATATTAAACATTGGTGTAGTAGTAGATACAGGAACTGCTACTCAACTTTGCTGATGTCAAAAAGCTAAGCAAGATGAATCCTGGTTAGTTTTTGATAGGACATCGCTAGAAAATATTAGGGTTGACTAAGAAGTAAAACAAACAAATCTATTAGGAGGTGTTTCTTCCAAGAAAACTTCATGGGCATGTCCATAAAATCAGAGGTTCTAAGGTAGCAAATTATTTCCTATCATGGGAATGCAATATTTGGTTACAAAGCAGACACTTGGATATTTTCCTGAGCCTGTGTACATTTGTGTGAAACCATTATATACTGGTATGATATATATCCGTGGTGGCGAACCTATGGCACGCGTGCCACAGGTGGCACGCGGAGCCATGTCGGCTGGCACACGCGGCATCGTCCATTCCTCTTCCGGGTTTCCAGTTTACGCATGCGCACCGGCCAGCTAGTCTGGTTACTGGTGCGCGCGCGTGCGCAACAATCAACTCGCCTTCACAGGTGCGGCAGTGCGAGAAACCGGAAGGACAGCCGCCAGCTGATTGTTGCACACGCATGTGTGCCAGTAACCAGAAGACTAGCTGCAGGGGGAGGCCTGGAGCGCGACGCTAGCAGGAGGATGAGGAGCTGCTGTTGCCTCTTAGCTAGTGCTAAGGGTCTGCTTCCACAGCCTGCCATCGCCCCCTCGGCTCCGCCAGCTGCTCCTGCCACTGTCAGGGAAGCGCTGACGCCAGGGGCGAGGGGGGTGGCGGCGGCAAGGACGGGCGGGCCGGGGCTTCCCTGTCTCCCTGCCCGAGCAGGCTTCTACTGCGTCCCCTGTGGGGAGGGAGGGAGAATCCCCAGCCCGCTTTTCCTGCAACCGCTGTGGAAATGGCACTGTGAGAACAGCCACCGGCAAGCGCAAGGGGATGGGGGGGCAGGAACAGCGGGCTGGGGCTTCTCCCTCCCTCCCTCCCCACAAGAGGCTTGGGGACACAGCAGAAGCCCGCTTGAGCAGGGATGGGAAGTCCCAGGACGACTGGCAGCTCTGCTCCTTTTCCCCTTGATGGGTTCCAACGTGCCCTCTCGCCCCTCGCAGCCATCAGAAGGAGAAGCTGCCAGCGGGGGGGGGGGAGAGAAGCCCCAGCCCGCTTTTCCTGCAACTGCCGTGGAAACGGCAGTTGTCCCCAAGCCTCTTGTGGGGAGGGAGGGAGAAGCCCCAGCCTGCTGTTCCTGCCTCCCACCCCCTTGCGCTTGCCGGTGGCTGTTCACATACTGCCGTTTCCACGGCAGTTGCAGGAAAAACAGGCTGGGGATTCTCCCCCCCCCCCGCTGGCAGCTTCTCCTTCTGCTGGCTGCGAGGGGCGAGAGGGCACGTTGGAACCCATCAAGGGGAAAAGGAGCAGAGCTGCCAGTCATCCTGGGACTTCCCATCCCCGCTCAAGCGCAAGGAGGTGGGAGGCAAGAACAGCAGGCTGGGGCTTCTCCCTCCCTCCCCACAAGAGGCTTGGGGACACAGCAGAAGCCCGCTTGAGCGGGGATGGGAAGTCCCAGGATGACTGCACCGGCAAGCGCAAGCCCTGCCAAAAGAGGTACAGCCGGCAGGCAGAAGGGGGAGGGGGCGGGGGGAGATCAGGCTCCCCTAGTTGAGAAGCCCCGTGCGGCCCGGCGTCATAAGGCTGCCAGGAAAGTTTTGCGGCAGAGCGGCTCTCCTTGGGCAATGGGAGTCCAGGTGGAGGAGTGGGCTGAAGTCCTCGGTTCTCCGAGGAGAGCCACTCCACCGCAAAACTTACCTGGCAGCCTTCTGAAGCCGGGCCGCGCGGGGCTTCTCAACTAGGGGAGCCTGGTCTCACCCCGCCCCTCCCATTTGTGCCTGCCGGCTGTACCTCTTTCGGCGGGCCTGGGACTGGAGCTCCACACTCCCTCGCTCGTCTCTCTCTCTCTCTCTCTCTCTCTCTCTCTCTCTCTCTCTCTCTCTCTCTCTCTCTCTCTCTCTCTCTCTCTCTCTCTCTCTCTCTCTCTCTCTCTCTCTCTCTCTCTCTCTCTCTCACACACACACACACACACACACACACACACACACACACAGCAAAGCTTGCAGCCTCCGGTGTGCAGGTAGGGCACGGGCGAAGTGATAAGATAAGAGGCGAGGCTGACAGCGGCTTTATGAGTAAGATAGAAGCGGGAGGCACGCTCTACCGCTTAGAAGCGAGTCCGCTCGCTTTGAATTCAGCGCCGCAGTCTAGTGGGCTCGGAACTGCGCAGGCCGAGGGACTGTTTATTGCTGGGGCCGGGGCGAGCTTTGAAGTGAGGCAAGGACGGGAGACCGCTCAACCATACCTAAGTGAGTCCTGTCGCTTGAATTCGCCGGGAGGAGGGCGAGGTGCATGCGCAGTGCAGCACACGTGGCGGGGGTTGCTTGAGCATGTGGGGGGGGGCGTGTTGCATTATGGGTACTGGCACACGGGAGCGCGATAGCGGGAGCGCGCTGTCATTTTTGGCACGCAGCAACAAAAAGGTTCGCCATCACTGATATATATCATTCCAACTGCAGATCCTTAACTGCATATTTTATCAGTGGCAACCTTTCTAAGGGATAGATGATAGGCCTTCATATCCCTCACAGGACATTGCATCTCTTACACTCTGATTAGACCAATATTGATGATGGTGTAGATATTAATAAAAATCTATAAGGTAATATTGTATCATTTCTCACCTTTATGAACTGGAGATGCCTCTCTATTTCAGAGAGCTATAAATTACAGCCAACAATAATCTCCACAAATTGTAAATTAGAGCTTGCTCAATTTAGACCAAAAGCTTAAAGGAATAATACTACTATAGAGAATAGCATGATCTCTGTTTTTTATTCTTCTGCAATCCATGGCTATAGGCGGGTTAGACAGCCATTCCTATGTTTTGATTTTCATTGGCTCGAATCAAAGAAGTGGACCTTTTTGGCAAAACGATTGCAGAGGCTTCTCTACACCGACTGCCTGGCAGCAGACAATGCTTGCTATTTCAATATATTTTCCAAGTGATTGAAAAGCCGCAACATGCGGTTGGCCTCTCCTTTGTTGGAAATGATGGCTTTGGCAGATGACACTGGAGAGACCTGACTTGCTCTGCAACTCTATCTCTGTCAGACTGCAATGATTCATCTATGTACTTAAAAGCTATCCATAAATCTGTCTCTGCTTGCTGGTCTGTTGCACTGAATCCTAATCAATCTGCATCTCCTAGCACCATCAATCAGGCTATCTGTGTATTTTCACCTCAATTTTGGGACCGGTCAATCCTATGCATCCATGTATAGAATTTAAATGTGTACAATGACTATTAATCATTTACTGGGTTTGTGCCTGCTGTGGCTGTAGATTGCTGATTCTGTCCATATCTGTCTGTCAAAGTTTGTCCATTGTACAAAAGAGGCAATCCTGAAAATTTCAACAAATATTCAGGAAATAAAACAGTCAGATATAAACAGGTTGTTTCACTCCAGTAGCAAAAAGCAGATGGGCAAACAGAATGCACCTAATAGAATAATGTTAGGTTCTCTCCTTGTTTTCAAAATATAGGGGGAAATATCAGAATAACAGATAAAAGTCTTTATAATAATGCAAGGTCAGAAAACTGTCTTCCTGAATATTCTGTTCAGAACTATTTTTCAAAAGTTTTCATCAAGAATATGTGCTCGAGTTTTTCTATAAACAACTTAGTGCTGGTTTAACATGGCAAGGTTTTTTTAAAAAATAAGACTGAAGAAAATTCTTCAGCCATCTCATAATTTAAACAGTTCTTCAGCTTCTACATCAGAGGTGGCTTTCAGCAGGTTCTGACCGGTTCTGGAGAACCGGTAGCGGAAAATTTGAGTAGTTTGGAGAACTGCTAGCGGAAATTTTAAGTAGTTCGGAGAACCAGTAAATACCAACTCTGACTGGTCCTGCCCCCAGCTATTCTCTGCCTCCCGAGTCCCAGCTGATCCCAGGGAAGGAATGGAGATTTTACAGTATCCTTCCCCTGCCATGCCCACCAAGCCATGTCCACAGAACCGGTAGTAAAAAAATCTGAAACCCACCACTGCTCTACATGGCTGTTTGGCAGATGGACAGGAAAGATGAATGGTAACAGAACAAGCTAATATTTTGGTCCTAGAGAATTCAATGGTGGAATACTTTTACATATAGTCGCTACAGGGCAAGCATTGGCCAGTCAGTGCAGACTCCCTTCAGAAACAAATTTATTTATTTATTATAATTTGTCAAACAAAAACAAAAACAAAAACAGGAATAATATAAAAATTCAATGACAGGGACGATAGGCACGTTAGTGCGCTTATGCACGTCCCCTCTATGGACCTCTTAAGTATGAAGTGAGGTCCACAGAAGTAAATTTGTGACTAAAACTGTGAAAATGTGAGCAAAAGAGTTCAATAGCTTTTACCACTGCTGAAACCAAACCTCATAATTCTTACCTAAGCAAAATGCATTGAAGTAATCAAAGCAGTATCTAAGCACTATAGAGTTTAGTATAAATTGCAGTGCCTTCCTGAATCTTGTATGAAGAAATTGGATCAGAATTAGTATGAAAGAATATTAATTATGCCATGCAGCATGCAAAAAATAAAAGGGTGCTCCAAGTAAAGATAGCAAGAATTCACAGTTCCTAGCCAAGACTTTACTCATTTTTTTCCATATACAACTTTTGAGTGTAATGAATGCTTTTAGTTGCATGCAAACAATTAAGAAATTGTGGTGTTCTCCTGTGCTGATGCTGCTACTCTCTCTCTCTCTCTCTCTCTCTCTCTCTCTCTCTCTCTCTCTCTCTCTCTCTCTCTCTCTCTCTCTCTCTCTCTCTCTCTCTCTCTCTCTCTCTCTCTCTCTCTCTCTATATATATATATATATATTTACATATATAAATGGCTGTGTGTGTGTGTATGTTCCAGCATAACTCTGGAACACTTCGAGCAATTGCAACCAAAAGTTGGTACACAGATGACTTACCCTCTGGAAAGAAATACTGTGGTGGGTAAGACACCCCTAACACCCCTCGGTGTGTGTGTGTGTGTGTGTGTGTGTGTGTGTGTGTGTGTGTGCTAGCATAACTCTGCAACGTCTGGGCCGTTAAGGAGAGCGAGTGCGGTGTCCTAGAGCGGCAATTGTTTGTGATGTCACTTCCGTCGCAGCTTCCTCTGGAAAGCCAGCTGTGACGTTTGCCCTCCAGTGGACCAATGGCGAAGCTCCTGATGTTCCTTTCTCTTGGCAGAAGGCACCCTTGGTGGATTTGGGGCAAAGTGCCAGGATCGTAGAAAGGGCGGGAAAAATGAGCGCATGGGAAGGTGAAGGGAGAGGGCAGGGATGATGGGCATGGGAGTAGGGGGAAGAAAGGCCCCTCTCAATGGCTCCCTGTCAGACAAAGGCTTTGACATCTGTGGCCCTCAGCTTTAAGCAAAGAGGGCAAGTTGTCGGGGGAAGGTGCCTCCTAATGCAGATAATCACCTCAAAGGCTGTTCCCTGTAGAATTTTTCCCAGGCTGTTGGCCAGGGCAATTAGGTCTCTAATTCTCACCACACTGGTTGAGGCAGCTTTCTTCTACAACTGGTAACAGGCCCAAGTGTCTTTTTCTTACATTTACTTTATTGTATTCCATAATAATAGATTACAGCAAATTACTTTGATTTGACACTGTAGATCTAATTCATTCCTTTTCCTGTCTAATACAGGATTGGGATAAATAAATACCTGAGCAACACCGGGTTATCAGCTAGTATAGTATATAATTCTACCAATTCATCTAAAATGTTGAAAATTTGTCAAGAATATCTACATTTTGCAAAATAAGCAAAACAGAGGAACAGTGATGGCAGACCTAGGAGTTCATACTTAATTTGCTATCCAATTTCTTCAAATATCTTTCCAAGCACAAATTAATTCCCATGTAGCCTTAGTTTGCCTTTCCTGAAAACTGCCTATTCACTTTGTCCATACAGGCTCTGTTCTTCTTTGGAAGATCTTAAGCAAAATTTTACTTGTATGAATAATTTATTTACTAAAGCAATTTACACATTCTCTTGAATCTCTTCTGTATGGTTTCTATACATAAATTCTTTTTTATCTGTAATCCACACATCACATGAAAGGTTAGCATTTTAATTGCCTCTTTTCCTGCAGCTTTAAACTGTTCAATGGGTTATTCATCCACACCAGATGTTTTCCTATTGACAGCTGGTTTGTTGTCTGTCAAACCTCACTTTCTAATGAAGTGGGTTCCTGAATATATTTTAACTCTACCAGTGTTTCCGTAATTTTATGATCTTGTTGGTAAAGAATTATAATCTATGTTCCTTGAACCTCATTTGCCCTATGACCTCTTTTGTGATTATTCTTAAGTAGTCCTATTGTAATTGTCTTACCATTTTTATTATCTTAAAAATATAACTCGTACTTTTTCCTTGTTGACATTGTAAATTGAAATATCTTTCTCTGTCCTTTTTTGCTTGACAATATTTATTACACAACTTTCTTGTTGCCGAATGCTTTCTTTCTCAATTTTCATTATCATTCCTTTTTTTTTAAATTTTGGGGAATAGCAATAGCAATAGCACTTAGACTTATATACCACTTCATAGTGCTTTACAGTCCTCTCTAAGCGGTTTACAGAGTTCAGCATATTGCCCCCAACAATCTGGGTCCTCATTTTACCGACCTCAGAAGGATGGAAGGCTGAGTCAACCTTGAGCCTGGCGAGATTTGAACAGCTGAACTGCTGAACTAGCAGTCAGCTGAAGTAGGTTGCAGTGCTGCTTTTAACCACTGCGCCACCTCGGCTCCTATTAAGGGAATATTAAAGGTTTGTCCCCGAATATAAGGGGCCTATTGAGATACTCTTTTTGAGGTTTCTACAGAAAATTTTAGAAACTAATAAATGTCAAGACTGTGAAACAATAATAATGGTGAATAAATATTTCTTACTTCAGGCTGATTAACAACTACTCAGAAGAAGAAAGGCTGAAACCCTGCTTCTTAGCCACCATATTCCTATTCATGCAAGCAGTAATTGTGGTAACTACTGCATATAGATTTGGAGGAGTGAAGGAGGGATGAATAAGGGATAATCATCTTAAAATGATCTTTAAAAGATCATCCTAGTACTTAGAAGCACTGCTACTCTGAATGCATTCAGATACTTTTTGCAGGTATGTTTGATAGAACTTGAAGAAAAGTTAATGTAGGGTAAACAGAAAAAAAAATAAGGCAAGATGGCCACCCTTCTGTTTATTTATTGGTCTTTTTCATTTATTTAATCTAGCATTGTCATACGATATATTTCTGATATATCTTTAATGTTATATATATATCTTTAATGTTATATGTTAAAGAGTGATGCATTTCTAGATGAAAAACCTTTTGGTATAATGTTAACCCTGTTATTTATTTTAGCTGTATTTCTATTAACTTTCTCTTCTCTGTGTTCTGTTTTACTATATCCTCTTTCCTTTCCATAACAACTTTTCTAAACTAGGCACATAATTTTTTCCCCTTCATTCTATACTTTATTTCTGCCACTGTTTTTCTGCCTCTTCATTTCTTCTTGCCCATGTTTCTCCAGGTCCCTATGTGTCTGCACATTGTTCACTCCTTTTGGTCTCTTAACTTGTAGCATGACTGGAACAATTGGAAAATTATTATGGACTGGAAAAGACAGTGTTGGACTTAATGGACCCATGGCTTAATTTATTATCAGGCAGTGTATATTTTAATATACTCTCTGTTACTCTCTTTTACTTTCTGTCCTCTGTTTGCATATCCTCTTCAGGTTTTGCAACATATGTAGAGATGAATAATTGCATTCCTGTTAGCCAAATGAGTATTTAAAAAAAAAAATTGCAAGAGATTTCTTAGGAAGCACATTTGATCAGAGACAAATACTGTTATACACAGTTCTCATTTTACCACTCTGAAGTCCTGGAGCAACCAGTCACCTTGATCTCTTGTAAGGAGAAGCAGAATGAAGCAATGTGGCACTAAGACTTACAATTGGAAATAACATCTGGGGTGATTCCCCTTTTATCACCTCCCTAACTTATATGGGTATTGATGCTTGCAATATATCCTAGCAGGGAAAAAATATTTTGTGTAAATGCTTGAAAAAAAATAATCCTGTAGTATTTTCTAAGAAACAAAGCAGGCCTAAAGAACAGAAGATATTATATGTAAGGAATTGTGAGGCAAGTGTGATCCATAGTCTATATAGGTTTGTAACTGGGGCTATATATCATATATGTACTATCAGGGGGTGATAAAGTTCAAAGAATTCTATTAGAATTTACCGTAGTAAGTTGCAGCTCAATGTTCATGAACAGAAATCAATGACTCCCAGAAACATTGTTGTATCTATGACAGAGCTGCATGATAACTTAAAGCAAAATTAGAAGCAAGAACAAGAAATATTGGTAATTAAAAACTGGATCTTTGTAGGCGGTAGAAAAGTCTGTAATTATGTAGCTAAAGAGCCTTCTCCCATTGAAGTCTGTGGGATATTAGGTTTGCTAATTTGTTTTGCATGAATAAATGTGTTTCTTGCTGTTCAACATATGTCTGGTGCCATGAAATTATGGACTTCCTTGGAGTTTTGTCTTAGAAGTATAGAGACTCTCAAACTTTTAAAATCCAAAGCATTTTTGGTTTTAAAGTTTTAATATTAATATTGTCTCTGAAGGGGGAAAAAAGATGCATAGCCTAATTTTTCCCCACTGTCTTTAACTACATCACACATAAAATGGGACCATATTTCCAAAATACCTTCCTTTCCTGGATAGAAAAAAATAAAAAAATAAACTTACCATTGAAATATATTTCTAATTGTATAATTAAAAGAAATCCACATTTTCGAACCTACAACCTTGAACATATATTGTTTCCAAATGACTCAGAAATCAGGAGCAATTTAAAATCATAGCCTGCAGTTCTAAAATTTATAGAAAGGAGAGTAAATCAACATAAAAAATGTTCATCCTTTTCTTGGGTGATATCACTGACATGAAAGTATTCTCTGCTAATAGCAGACCAATGAGTTACCTTTGACCAATTGCTTGTTTTGAGCTCAGTGCATGCTGAATGTATATCTAGTAGTGTAATTAATCACAGTCACAGGATTGATTGATCACCTTCCAATCCATTTGAGCACAATTTATGCAGAGAAAATAGCAATAATTTCAGAATGTCTGCTACAGCAAATGGGTTACCCCTTTACTCTCAGTTTTGATGGACAAAATATCAGAAAAACACATGTCTGGACCTTCTAAATTTATCTGCTTTTCTGTCAATCGATAAATATTATTTGCAGCCTGTATAACAACAATGAAAGTTTGGAGTGGTGTCTATTTACTAAATATTTATACTCCATTCCAAAGATATATATTGGAACACAAGTGGGCATGGACCCCTGTCTGAAAGTTTTTAAAACAACCATGTCTTTTCTTTAAAGCAGCATTGCAATTCTGTTTAAAGCAGCCATAGCTTTAAATAGAAAAACTCCTTTAAAGACTGGCAGACTGGTTCTACTTTTGCAGTTCCACATAATAATAATAATAATAATAATAATAATAACAACAACAACAACAACAACAACAACAACAACAACAACAACAACAACAACAACAACAACAACAACAGAGTTGGAAGGGACCTTGGAGGTCTTCTAGTCCAACCCCCTGCTTAGGCAGGAAACCCTACACTACTTCAGACAAATGGTTATCCAACATATTCTTAAAAACATCCAGTGTTGGAGCATTCACAACTTCTGGAGGCAAGCTGTTCCACTGATTAATTGTTCTAACTGTCAGGAAATAAAGCAACATTTTGGAACTGAATGCAAACTGATGCACAACTCTACTTAAAACTGCTTTCCAGTAGTCCACATTCTAAAAATATGTATTCCAGAATGAGGTACATGACTCTTATGACACCTCTTATACACTGAGAACATATGCACCAAAGACAAATTCCTTGTGTGTCCAATCACACTTGGCCAATAAAGAATTCTATTCTATTCTATTCTATTCTATTCTATTCTATTCTATTCTATTCTATTCTATTCTATTCTATTCTATTCTATTCTATTCACTTGGGCCAAGTTTTTTTTAAAGGAATGCAGTAAGATTGGCCTACCCAAGACTAAGATTGGTCTTAGTATACAGGTAATGTGGATATCATGTCTTCATCATAATTGCTCCTAGTTAAAAATGAAAAAAATAATTAGAATCAAATGCTTATCTTATGTAGAATTCCTTCCTTCCTTCCTTCCTTCCTTCCTTCCTTCCTTCCTTCCTTCCTTCCTTCCTTCCTTCCTTCCTTCCTTCCTTCCTTTTCACTGAAAATGATATTATTTGTATACATTGATCCTACTCATGCCCAGTGACAGCCACTTCCAAGCTCCCTCTATTTTTTCTGCTAAGAAGCTCTCCTAAATGCATTTCATCGTTCTTTATATAGGAGTTAACATTTATCCTATAATAACATTTGTCCTATAGCATTAAATATACACACTACCCTGAGTGGACCAAAAACAGAGGTGGGATTACAAAAAAAACTAATAAATGAAATAAATACAGTTGCCTTTAGGATTTATTATGTAAGGTGATATCCTATATTGCATATCAATCTAGGCATTGTGTGTTTCAACTAAACTATCATTTATAAAATTAATGATTCATTTAGATATGTGAAATAAACCGCAGATGATTGGGTTCTTGCATCAAATAAATCATGATGTGACTTTTGGCTTACTGTATTATGTCAGCTCAGAAACACTTGAATTAAGCCACTACAAGTCTTTATTATGCCTTTTCTTATTTTTCTTAATATTTGTTTCATGCCAATAAAAAAGGGAACAGTTTAGATGACCTGGATGTCCTTTTTTTTTGTGTTGCACAGGTTTTGTCTTTGTGTTGTTCTGTATGATATTCCCCAGATCTTTAATGCTGACTGATGGTGACCGATTCCTCTCTCCATATTCTATGACCCCCTCGAACCATATTTAAAAAGTCATTCAGAAGAGATACAGATTGTTGCCATTGGTAACACATTAGTGCAGAGCACTTGACAGTGTCTGTATATCCTGTGGCAGTGGCTGTGAGGCTGGAGGTATGAGTTCCAACAGATGTCTTGCCTGGTTTCCGTTCTGACCACCTCTGTATTAAAAGGTAGAAAGCAATAATGCTTCGGATTGTTTTCTCTTAGCAAATGTATTATATATGCAGGTGTGTGAGCAGTTTGAAAGGAAAACCATGGCAATGAGTAAAGATTAGAGCTTTAAAATCATATACTTAACCTCCATTAAACCTGTTGGGATTTTAAAATGTTGTATGTCATTAAAAACAAACACATACATAATGATTTTAGCTTTCCTGAAGTAGAGTCTACTTTGCCATGTGCATTATTACGCTGAGTGGAAAGATGAATTATGAATGGCTCAATAGATTTGAAAAGAAGAAGAAAAAAATCAGAAAGCATAGGTATTCACATGATAAACTGCAGCCATGCATGAATAATTATGTGTGATACAGATATTTTTAGGTGGTCAGCTAATGAGATAATGGCCTTGATCACTCTTAAATTCTTAAAGAACAAAATCGAACCCTAACAAGTTTCCACTGAAAAAATTCTGAAATCGGTTTTGTTTTCTAACTTGCTAATGTCAAAATATTGAGAGGCAAAACCCCCAAATATTCCCCCACCCAACTGAAAAGGGAACTGAACTATGTATATTCCTCATACCAATCCACACCTTTATTTTATGTCGATGCATTTCTATAGGTAGTATAGAAAAAATAAACAAAAACCATCAGTAATTCCTCTGAAGATTCAAGCCATTTACCTCCTTGCGACCGGTTAGATCTCACAGGGTTGGCCTGCTACGGGTTCTGTCGGTTAGACAATGTTGGCTGGCGGGCCTGCAGGCAAGGGCCTTCTCTGTGATGGCCCCTACTTTGTGGAATCAGCTACCCCCCCCCCCGAGATCCGGACTATCCCTACCCTATTGGCCTTCAGGAAAGCTGTGAAGACCTGGCTTTTCCGGCAAGCCTTGGGCCAATGAATAACAGATGTAGGCCCATGATTGTTTGAATGACTGAGTGTTTTTAATGTTTTATATTGTGTTTTTAACCCTGGTTTTTTTATATTGATATTGTTTGTATTGCTGTGAGCCGCTCAGAGTCCCTGCTGAGTTGAGCGGCATACAAGTACAAGTAATAAATAAATAAATAAATAAGCCATCTTTTTTTCCTGAAAAGTCAGAAACAAGAAAATATGAAGTATTGTGAGGAGACATTTGCAAACTCAAAAGGTCCAAAGAGCTTCAAAATCATAGTCTTCCATAAGGATACTATTTACATTAAGATTGTTGTCGTGCAGATAGCACAAATTATATATTTGCATCAGTTGTCATAATGTCATAAGTACTTCTAACATTTGCATAATGATATCATGATGCATATGATTTCAGAGCACAAGTGACATCACTTGGTTCACCCAACAGATGCACAGGTTCAGTGTTTCAGATAATTAAAAACAGAAGTTTTATTGCGGTTCTCAAACTTGTAACTGAGCTGAAAAGACAGGCAAAATTGCGGGGGCTCAGAATTCTAGCAAAGTTTTCAAACTGGCACAGAATTCTTGTGTTGATGTTTGTATATTTTATTCTTAACAGTATTTAACTTTTAATACTGATTTTACTGCTGTATAAGGATTGTTTGTATATGTGATTTTATATGATTATGTAAGCTGCCTAGAGTAACTTTTTGTAATATGGAAAACCACATAAATTTTATTAATAAATTATATAAACTTACATAAAATTTATATAAATTTATTTATATAAAATCGTATAAATAAATGCAATGTGCTGGGGAATTGAAATATTAGTGTATTACTTTTTGGATATTGCTATTTCTAAGGTCAGATGAAAGTATTTTGCGTAGCGACTTAACTAGTTTATTTAGACTGCTGTAAAATATTGCTGGCAAATTATTGATAATTATTTTACTTATATATTGCTATTCCTTTCAAAAACTCCAAAAATTGGGGGGAAGCAATGTGTGACAAAAATGTAACTGGCATGTGGGATGTATGAGTTGTTATCATGTAAAGCTATAACTTTGGAAAGAGTAGCTGTGCACCTCTACATTATTAACAATTCTGAGCAAGGCCTGTGACTTCTGGGAACTTAGTCCACATAGTCCATGGACATTTCTTGAAACCTTTTACCTAACTTCAAAATCCTTTTTAAAAACGTCAGTTTAGATCTCAAGTAAACTATTATTTTTCAAGAGAGATAAGTGGGCAACATAAAGGAGAAAAGTATATCCCAATTCACTTTTGGCTTTTCTTTCATCTACGATTTGATTAGGGCCCATCCATGTTATAATCCTCAGTGTGTAACTCCTGAAGGAATGTAGTTCTTGACATAGAAAGTTTGTGTTCCTCTGGCACAAGAGATAACATGTTTCCATCAGATCGTGGCATGCATTGGCATCTTTTTATTTGTGCTATGCACAAATAAAACAGAACACAAAAACAGTCTTCCTGAACCTAACATGTTCCTCTAATGCAGGGGTATCAAACTGGCAGTCCACGGGCCGGATGCATCATGCACAGGCCATGCCCACCCCAGCTCTGAGAAGGGGGGAAAAATGACATGAAGTATCACGTAACGGCAATGTGACGCTGTGAGTTTGATACCCGTACTCTAATGGTAGGTAGGAATGACCTTGGAAGACGGGAGGAAGTGCTGCAGACTAGACAATGGTCAGAGGCAGCTGAACCTACAGAAGGAATGGATGTGTGGAAATTGTCTCATAAGGGACTAGTTTCAGGACTGTAAAGGCAAGGATAAGGAGATGTACTTTTAAACTTGCATAATTTTGTTAATGTTTTTTTTAATTTTTAATGTTTATATTAATGTTTATATATATTTACAATACCAGAGTTCTTCTTCAACATAGTAGCAGTTACAAGCAAAATACAAGCAGCTTCTATTTCAGAGTGGACTGAGAGTACAGAATGGGCTGAGCCACACCCAGTATCAAGCTTCAGTTTCAATTTCAATTCTGTGCACAGACTCACAAGTGTTTAAGCTCCCATTGGCTGACTTAGTTGCTATGCCTATTCATTGGCTGACCTTGTAACCATGTCTCTCCCAGTCCATGAATATCTTAACATACTTCTGGCTATTCTTGTCTATTTTATCTTGAAGAGCTAACAGTTCCAGATATATTGGGATTGCAGATGCTTAATAGAACGGAATTTTGGTAACTGACGTACCAACAGATTTGGAGACATCATATGAAGGAAGACAGATCCACAGTATATAATTGATTTCTCAGTTGTTAGCAAGGCTGGCAACATTATGAAGCTGTTCACCTCTTTTAAAATGATGTTATTTAACTTCAAGTTAAAAAAATGTGCAAGGACACAATCAATTTAAATCTAGGTCTTTTAATGCAAAAAAGCGTAGTTAGACATTGACAGAGACAAATAGGAAAGATAAATGAAAAGCAAGAGAGATGGGACGACCAATGAATGTGATCAAAGAGGAGGGTTATAGTATCTGCTAATGGGTTTATATATTTCAACTCTTTCTGACTGACCTTGTTCTTTGTGCTCATTTACTTTCCACTGAATTCATAAAAGAAGGTTGCTGACATCCTCCCATTTTTCATCAGAAGTTCACAGCCCATCCTCTGACACTCCTTTGAAGGATAACCACCTTCATCATACAGATTCTTCTTAGCTACAGTGAAGATCACTGCACTATCTCAGTCAATATTTATCAGTCATATTGTATAGTTGAAGATGAAGTACAATGGCCAAATTTTATGAGCCATATTTTTATTGCACCATTATAGCGGCCGCCAGCTCCCCTTTGTCCCCTTGTTTCTCTCTTTTATACAGAACTTCTTTTCACTTAATCGTATTTCCATACTTTTAAAATATGTTTCTGCATTTATAATACTTAAATAATCATAAAGAGATAACTTTCTCTTATCATTTATTTTACTCTAGAGCAGGGTTCGGGTTAATTAGGGTTAGGGTTAATTCTTTCCACTGTTTTGTCTTACTTTTAAACCAGTTCACAAAGTTTATTTCAGTTTTTTTCACATATTTTTCTGCATATTATACATATTCTTTTCCATAGTGTATGTGTATCTGTGTGTGTGTGTGTGTGTGTGTGTGTGTGTGTGTATCCTTAACATGAATTTATACATCTTTATTTTTGAATATAGATAACTTTTTTCTAACAAAATGAAGTTCACAGTAATATTCTGATAATAATATATATGCTAATGATACTTAGTTATATCTTTCAACTATGGGCTGGCCAAGAGAGGCTGTCAAGGTTCTATTCCAGTGGGTTTGGATAGGGAGGAAATGTCTCCAAAGCATTCCTACCACCAAGACTGACTGTGTTTTTTTAAGTATGCAGTATGCAGTGGAGTACCCCAAGGCTCTGTTTTAGGCCCAGTACTCTTCAACATCTTCACCAATGACTTGGATGAGGAGATAGATGGGGAACTCATCAAATTTGCAGATGACACCAAACGGGCAGGAATAGCCAACTCTCCAGAAGATAGGCTCTAGATACAGAAGGATCTTGACAGACTTGAACATTGGGCGCTATCAAACAAAATGAAATTTAATGGTGAAAAAAGTAAGGTTCTACATTTAGGCAAGAAAAACAAAATGCACAGGTACAGTATATGTGGTACCTTGCTCAACAGTAGTAACTGTGAGAGGGATCTTGGAGTCCTAGTGGACAACCATTTAAATATGAGCCAGCAGTGTGCAGCAGCTGCCAAAAAAGCCAACACAGTTCTAGGCTGCATTAACAGAGGGATAGAATCAAGGTCACGTGAAGTGTTAATACCACTTTATAATGCCTTGGTAAGGCCACACTTGGAATACTGCATACAATTTTGGTCACCACGATGTAAAAAGGATGTTGAGACTCTAGAAAGAGTGCAGAGAAGAGCAACAAAGATGATTAGGGGACTGGAGGCTAAAGCATATGAACAACGGTTGCAGGAACTGGGTATGTCTAGTTTAATGAAAAGAAGGACCAGGGGTGACATGATAGCAGTGTTCCAATATCTCAGGGGTTGCCACAAAGAAGAGGGAGTCAAACTATTCTCCAAGGCACTTGGGGGTAGAACAAGAAGCAATGGGTGGAAACTAAACAAGGAGAGAAGCAACTTAGAACTAAGGAGAAATTTCCTGACAGCTAGAACAATTAATCAGTGGAACAGCTTACCTCCAGAAGTTGTGAATGCTCCAACACTAGACATTTTTAAGAATATGTTGGATAACCATCTGTCTGAAGTAGTGTAGGGTTTCCTGCATAAGCAGGGGGTTGGACTAGAAGACCTCCAAGGTCCCTTCCAACTCTGTTGTTGTTGTTGTTGTTGTTGTTGTTGTTGTTGTTGTTATTATTATTATTATTATTATTATTATTATTATTATTATTATTATTATTATTATTATTATTATTATTATTATTATTATTATTATTTGCCCAGGTCTGGGAATATTTCATCTTTGACCTTGCACTTGCACCCTTTTCAAGGTTGGTAAATGATCTAGGGCTCTTCTGGACATGCAGCTCCTGCTTGAAAAGTAGGTGCCAGCTTGTGCCTAGGAAGGGCTCCATCTGGTGCACCAGTTGCACTGTTTCCTATATTGAGAGTCCCTTCAAATAGTCACTCATGCCGTAGACACCTTGCAGTTTGATTATTGCAGTGGTCTCTATGGAGCTTCTTTGAAGATCACCCATAAGCTTCAACCACAGACTGGGGTGGTGTAAACCATAATGGGAATGCCTCAATATGCCCATGTAACATCTCTGTTTTCAATGAGTTGCACTGGTTGCCATTTTGCTCCTAGGTATAATTCAAGGTGCAAATTGCTACCCAAATGCCAAAGGGTTTAGTTACTTAAACTGCTTGTCTCCCAATGTTGCTGTGCTCTATTTTCTATTAAACAATCTCTCTTAGAACCCCATATGCATGTCTCCTCCATAGCAGTGCTTCCCTTCCCAAATTAGATTTTCACTGACATCCAAATAGCCCTCACTGTGCTATCATTTATCAAAGCCGTTAAGACCTGGATCTTTATCCAGGCTTTTGGTGAGGGAGAATGGAACCTCTTCACTTCACATTAACATCTTTTATCTTTATTTTGTATTAATTTTATTGCAATTTTTATTTGATTTTTGTAAGGTGCCCAGAGTTGTTAAGAGTGTGGTGCCATAATACGGTATAGGTAGTCCTCGACTTAAACCAGTTCATTTAGTAATCATTCGAAGTTACTGCGGCACTGAAAAAGTGACTTATGATTGTTTTTCACACTTATGACTGTTGCAGCATCCCCATGATCACATGATCAAAACTCAGATGCTTGGCAACTGGTTCCTATTTATGACGGTTGCAGTGTCCTGGGGTCATGTGATCAGCTTTTGCCACCTTCTGACAAGCAAAGACAATGGGGAATCTATATTCACTTAACCACCTTGTTACTAACTTAATAAATGCAATGCAACTTAACAACTATGACAAGAAAAGTTGTAAAATAGGGCAAAACTCACTGAACAAATGTTTCACTTAGTGACATAAATATTGAGGTCAATTATGGTCGTGGTCAGTATAACTTGAGGACTACCTGTAATAATAACAACATCAATTGAACATCATCGGCATTGACAAAATCAATATCCGTCAGTTGTGAAAGGTATCTTTGCTTTAAAGAGCTTACATCCCACAGATGATATCTTCAATACCATCAAACATCCACATCTACCTATCCCAGGTCATTGGGAAGGACATGATAGGTGGATAAAAATGCCAAATCCTATATGAACATCTGGCTGCTTGTGCAACAAACCTTAATAACAATAGTTGTCAATTAGCCATCCACTCCAGAACCACTGAGACCAAGCAACAGAGAGCAATTTACTATCTGGATATTCTCTGGCTTTCCAAGAATGTTATATAACTCATGAGTTCTAACTTTCTTTGGTCTTTTCAGACATCTAGTTCCACTTCACAGGGAGAGATTTCCACAACACCATGCCTTTTCCACAAACAGAAGATTTTGTATACTGACAGTTGTTCATCCAATAGAAATTGTTTCCCCAGGATACCTTTGTTTTGTCAGTCTATCACTTGCAAGTTTGATAACTTCTGGTGGTTTTTACATCTTTCCCTCTTTAATTGATACAATATTTTATTTATTTTATTTATTTATTTATTTATTTATTTTATTAATGGTTCTTATAGGCCGCCCAACTCCCGTAGGACTCAGGGCGGCGTACAGCATAGTCTAAAAACAATATAAAACAGTAATAAAATTAAAATGTTACAAAAGTTACAAAAATATCATTTTCTTTGGCTGCAGGGTAGTGCTCCTTCAGTTCTTGTTTTCAAATATTTGAATAACAGGTTATAATAAATTTTTGACAGCACATAGCAACATTAAATATCCAACTTAATAAAACATAGTGAACATGATTTCTACAAGCAAGAATATGTAAAGTTGCTTCACATGGCTTTCTTTTTGCTCTGTTGAAAGAACATAGTGCTGTGCCTGATATGTATATTGGCATGTAAATGTTGTCCAATTCACGTATAGGTTTGGGAAGTGCAGACTGAGTTATAATATCTCATCACTGCTTTAAATATAACCATCCTTCCCTTCATTAATTTTATAAAATGTACAATAATAATAATCGGTTTAATAAAGAATATGCTGATGACAGAATAATGGCTAAGCGGGATACGGTCTTCTTTCTATTCTAGAGATCCCCCAACTATATCCTAAATGCCCAACTTTGTATTTCTGAATTTATTTTGGCAACAGGAGGCGTCTGGAAGTTATTTATATATTTGTTATAGCAAAATAACACTGAGTATATGTTATTTAAGAATTTTGTCTCATTCTGTCCAGAGAAATAGTGATGAATCCCTTTAGAGCTCCCTATTCATGAAACATCAGTCAGATTATTTATCACATGGCTTTCTCAGATCCCAGATAAAAATAGTGTAACAAAACCCCACAATTCTTATATAATTGCACATAAATGGAGTTATTGTAAAAATGCATGTCATATTAGCTATGTTGTTCTTGCAAATGGAAGGAAGGTAGAAATTGTTTTTAAAATGTACACATCTAAGAAATAAAATTCATACTGGAGAAATCCCAGAAACTTCATAAAGCTTCCCAGGGATCCATTATGGATAAGTGGGCACTTAGTGGGGGACAGCACAGGAAGCGTTACCGAGATGCATCATCGGAAAACTGGCAATTCAGTTTAGCACTGCTGTGTGTTTCACTGAATTTCTGTTGTTTTTCCTTAATAATTTTCCATTTGGGAAATATAGTCACTATGATGTACATTCCCTGATTGGCAGAGATGTGTAAGGGGGCTATGATTTCTATTTTTATTCTGCTATTTTTAGGCATAATCATTTTGTGCATGGCACTTCAGTGGCTATATATGGAAATGACTTTTTTTTTGGAGCATATGGGTATAATAAAGACAAGAGCTTTGAAATGCGGAGCTATTCAAGACATCAAACACTTTCCAGTCTTCCAGGCCCAGCTTGATAAACTACTGTTGATGCAAGACAGCCCCATGAACGGACATGAAGGACAGCCATTTAACTGCTGATCCATTTTAATTCAAATGGCAGCTTCTGATGGCTCTGCCTTCTTTGTCCTAGGCATTTACTTTAGGAGGAAGTGATGTTTCTCAACCAATTGCAAGAATTCTTGAACGCTAGAAGCTATAGATTAAAACTTGAAAGCCGGAAATAAAGATTTTCTTTTCATTTTTCAAAAAGGCTTCTCAGGGAGAGAATTCTTTCACAGCAATTAGGTCAATAAGACTTGTTTCTTACATCCTCATCCATCATTAAGGAAACTGAAGCCCTTGATTGCTACTGGTGTTACAAATGCATGGTGATTCCATAAGAATATAGAATGAACATGAGAATGCATTCTCTCTTGAATGTATTTTTGATGTTGCATTTATGCTCCACACAGAGGTCTGTGGCTTCTTATTTAATTTATAGATGCTTTCATTACATTCCAGAAACTTTAGCCTTTTGGATTATTTTATTTATTTTATTTCATTTATTTTATTTGTCAAAACAAGATAACATGTATGGTATAAACATAAACAAAAGCAAAGTAGGTACAGGTAAATTTGGACAATAGGACAGTAGGACAGGGACGGTAGGCACGATGGTGCACTATGCCTCTTAGGAATGGGGTGAGGTCGACTGTAGACAGTCTAAGGTTAAAGTTTTTGGGGTTTGGGGAAGAAACCACAGAGTCAGGTAGTGCATTCCAGGCGTTGATCACTCTGTTGCTGAAGTCGTATTTTCTGCAGTCGAGTTTCGAGCGGTTTACATTGAGTTTGAATCTATTGTGTGCGCATGTGTTGTTGCGGTTGAAGCTGAAGTATTCATTGATAGGTAGGACATTGTGGCAGATGATTTTATGAACTAAAAATCTAATTTCTGTTCTTAAGACTACACATAAGTTTTGCATGTAAGAATAATATTTGGCTTTTTAGTTTTAGGTTTGAAAATATTTGAAAGTACATTTAAAATACCAATGTATTGTCGGAATAGATGATGTGGCAAGAAAAAATGAAATACCATAAATTTTGACATATTAGCATTCAAGCTTTTTTTAAAAACTCTGTAATTTTTGCTGTAGCCCTAATATGTGCAATCTTAATTTCCAAATCCTGGACACAATTACAATTCCCATAGCCTTTCAAATCTAAATCTAAAAAAGATGAAACATTAAAAACATTTTCCCACTCTCACCTTAGTAATGTGATATGATGATATGCAAAGAGAAACTAATTTTGAAACTTGGATTTTATTGTGAGATGTGAAACACAGAATTTATGAACAGCAGATATGTACCAGTTGGCCCTTCTAAATAACCAAGAGGAAAATATTAACTCTCAACTTACAATTTCCAGTGACAAAGTTACAATTCATCATAACAGATAAACATACATTTAGTTCTATCATAGAATCCTATTTTTTTTTAAATCACCTTAAATCATGGCTCTTAGATATCATAAAATTTGTTTAAAATGTTTATTGAAGATGACATCAGAAGAGACTAAATGTCATGAGACAGTTATGGTGTGTGTGTGTGTGTGTGTGTGTGTGTGTGTGTGTGTGTGTGTAGATTTGTAAAGAACATAGAAATCTTCATTTGATTTAGCCCATTCAACTTTGTAGCACTCAGCCAGGGGTCTTCCCTATTACAGTAATTTTAAATTGGAAATGCTAGAGACTCAACTCAGATCCTTCTATATGGAAGGTATATTTTGTTCCATTAACTATTTTTAATTTCCTTTTTTTTACAATATTGACAATACAATTAATCTTGAACTTCCAGAACCAGTCAAATGGGAATAGTAACTAAATCCATCTGATTATGAAGGATTAGTGTTCATTTTACACTGATAATTCATTTTAAAAGGCTAGGTGTGACCATTTACAAAGTGTTTTTGTGTAATTGGGAATTGTCATTACAAGGTAGATAAGAAAAAAACTAATCTGGCAAGCTGGATTGATTAAGTATATATTAACGCTTGAGAAGGTTAAGTACACTGAGATATTTTTGGAGAACTTCATCACTTGTCTTTTGTTGATTCTGAATTAATACATTTGGTCAGTATTACAGCAGTTAGCAAAAGCAGATGGTAATCAATGGTGTTGCTAAGCAGCAACAATTTAGCTAGGACCTAGACAGCAGAACTGCATTGAATTATATAACTTTTAATCAATGGAAGTTGCTGTAAAAAATTAAAGGCTTATCTGTTTCTTAAAATACTATGCATATATTCTGGTATTACTTCCTTTATATAACTTTATAAATGTGCAAAGTATTGAAATGTCTCAAGATTCCTAACTGAATTAAGTTAAAATTAGTAATGAATAGAATAGAATAGAATAGAATAGAATAGAATAGAATAGAATAGAATAGAATAGAATAGAATAGAATAGAATAGAATTCTTTATTGGCCAAGTGTGATTGGACACACAAGGAATTTTTCTTTGGTGCATATGCTCTCAGTGTACATAAAAGAAAAGATACATTTGTCAAGAATCATGTGGTACAACACTTAATGATTGTCATAGGGTTCAAATAAGCAATCAGGAAACAATATTAATATAAATTGTAAGGATACAAGCAACAAGTTACAGTCATACAGTCATAAGTGGAAGGAGATGGGTGATAGGAACGATGAGAAAAACTAATAGTATTAGTAATGCAGCCTAGTGAATAGTTTGACAGTGGTGAGGGAATTATTTGTTTAGTAACTCTATTTTTGTAGATTCAGTTAAACTACATATCCTGAAAACCAAATACTTTTGGCCTTCTTGACCCTAATGGCCAAAAGTTGAAACCATTTTCTTGGGAGATTATCTTGCAGTTTTGATGTTATAATAGAAACTTGTTCTTTGTCCCTACCTGTTATAGGGAAAGCATAATGAAAAGTAGGAAAGCTAAGAATTACTAAATGCTGCATCTATAAAGAAAGCCAGGGAAATGAATCCTGATAGTTCAAGGCTGCTTTGTGTCCTTAAGAAAAGAAAAAGTAATCCATCCTGATTATATAATTTGATTTGGTTTGGTACTGACTATACACAAAATGTTAAATATGAGACTCCAGGACCAGTGGTGGGTTCCTACCAGTGCGGTCGACTCTACCGCACCGGTAGCGGCCAGCAGATGGCGCTATTTGCGTGCGACAGCTCTGGTGCCGTCTTCACCAGTCTGTTGCGTGGCGCCATCTTTTTCGGGGGAATTTTTGGGATAATTTTGCTTCCTGCACATGCGCGGAAGCAAACTCTCACAAGGGGACCTGCGTGCGCACGAGATTTTGGTGTTTTTTTGCTTCCGCGCATGTGCAGAAGCAAAAAAAGCACCAAAATTGCATGCGCGTGCACGTCCCCTTGCAAGATTTTGCTTCCGTGCATGCGCAGAAAACAAAATCATGTGAAGGGGCACACATGCATAGCGAGCGCACAAGCGCCAAAACGTGATGAGCGCAGCGCACCGGTAGCATGAAGAACAAGCAACCCGCTACTGTCCAGGACCATATGGGAACACCAGTAGTCTTGGGTGTGCACTCCAGCAAATCTAAAATTTAATAAGCCTGTTTAATTTTTAATATGCTAGCAGGGGAGAAATATAAAATGCATTACTAAAGAATAATCAAAATGTTAAGACTAATATTAATTACATGAAAATGAATTTGGATTTACTTTTTGCCTTACTCCCCTGAAAATGTCATGCATTCCTGCTATGGAGCTTCTGAACGTTTCATCATGACCCACTCAATCAGGTGCTTTTCATCGAGAGTCGATTCCATTTCACCTTCCATTTAAGATTCACAGGATTGCAATTACAGCCATCTGCAGCTGACTGCGATAAATAAACTGGTGGCATCAAGATGCACTTTTTGTGAAGTCTTCAGGCAATAGAGATAGGAACAACACCAGATCATGGATCAAAGCCCTGGGTCTGCAGGGATGCCACATTTTTGTAGCTGAGGCATCGATGTTTGATTCCTTGCCAATTTCAGAACAAATAGTTTAGCATATTGTAGAAGAATCCCCGCCTTGATATTAACCAATCAGTTTCTTACATTTACTGTAAAAACGCACAAAAGCATACACATATGCAAATGAAGTACTAAGTTTTGAGATGCTGAATGGGCTTATGACTGAAGAATGTAGGTGCTCAGAGCTGTGGCTGAATCAGCACAATACTTGTGATTTAAAGCCTTTTACAGTCTTACAAATTATACTACAGACCACTTACACGTATGCTATGGAAGTGTTATCATTAATAATTGAAATTGCTTTTGTCAAAATACAAGAATGATGTTCTATTCCCCAACATAGTGGATTAATAATATACAGACTGAGGAACCGTAGGGAGCTTGTAAACTGCAGGAGAGCATTAGTTCCATTGTCTGTTTCTTTTTCTATTCCGTTTCCGCCCCATGATTAAAAACTGCTTTCTGCCCCTCACAAAATTAAACAAGGAAAGTGTTAACACAGCATGTAGAACTTAAAATATGAGCTGCATGAAAAATACATTCAATTAGCTGTGGTTGTTACAGTGATAATATAATGGGTGGAGAAAGCCCAAGATACTAGAAGATACATTTTAAAACTTTGTTTCATTTTCCATACTTGGTTGTGCTCATTGATCATGCTTAACAGGACAGTTTACTGTGAAGCAGTGCTGCTACACAAAATATCAAACTTGGTTAATGGTAACCTTGGTTAATATTTTGTTGCTTACTATGTTGAACAAATATAGTCTATTCAGCTTTATGATTCATTGCACTCTGCAAAGCAAGGATGATCACAGATACTAGTTGTATGCATGCATCATCTATCTGTCTGTCTGTCTGTCTGTCTGTCTGTCTGTCTGTCTGTCTGTCTGTCTGTCTGTCTGTCTATCTATCTATCATCTATCTATCTATCATTCTATACGTCAAATTTCAGCCATGAAAGCTGGATGATTGCAGTGTTTCTCAATTCAACCTGTCATGGGGTTGTGCTCAGGGGTGGGTTCCACTTACTATCGCCACCAGTTTGCATTACGACATTTTGCGCATGCACGTGCACTCCACTCACGTGTACGCACATGCGTCCACCCGTGCAATTAGGCTTCCACGCATGCTCAGGAGCTGGAATCACCCCAAAACACAGCTGAGGAGCTGATCAGCTGTGCTTCGGGCAAAGAAATAAAGGTCAGTATTAACTGACCTTTATTGGGGTTGGCGGGAGGGCCATTTTTCGAGCTGCTGAACAAAAAAAAAGATGGCAGCGCATACGGTTGATCCAGTAATGTGACGTCACCAGTGGATCACTAACAGTTCGGGCAATCCAGTCCAAAGCGGGAGGAACCCACCCATGGTTGTGATGAAAATTAAAAAAGGAAGTGTATTGTGTATGCCATTTTGAACTCGGGGAGAAGAAAAAAATAAATTAAAATATAATATAATAAATAAATAAAATAAAAGAGTCAGACTAATAAAGTTATAATATTGCTTCCCCCCCCCCATTTCTATATCTTGATAAAGATACTGTATACTATGGCCTAAAGAACACAAAACCAGATGGTCTTAATCTGATATTTATCACGAGCTCCTGTGAAAATGTTTTCAATGTTTTGAAAATAAGAAAACTTACAAAAATGCAATGATTGTGTGCGTATGTGTGTATATGCATACCCCATATTAGAAGAATATCTTGTTCCAAATCTCCAAATCGGATTAATCCAAAATCACATCTTGGACAAATACAATGATAGGTTACATTTTCTCTAGCCAATATTCCATGCTATAAAAACAAAACATTACATATAATGAACTGATGGCAGTGATGGCAGCTTTAAAAGATTATACATGACAGAATGCTGAAAGTCAGTTACCTACATTTTTTGACCCCCACATTTTTGTATGGTAACTGAATATTTTGTTGTTATATTTTAATTGGTTTATGGATTAATGAGATTTACAATGTTTTCTCTCTTTCTCATGTATGTACCTACAAGTTGCACACATTTCTTTTAGCTGTTGTGAGGGCATAATATTTTGTTTAAGTATTTGTACTTGAGCAAAAAAAAATTCCAATATTATTAGGAGTTTATAGCACATAGCTCAGCAGAAAGTATTTAAAACTTTAAAAATTAGTAGATAGTGTGATTGACTCTAGTCGAATTTGCTACTTCAAATCTATTTGGGTATTTGATTGACTGTTTCTAATTGTTTCTAAAAATTGATTTGATTTCATTTGAAATATCAAATTTGGTCAATGTTATCTGAATTTCTGAATCAATTACAATTGTTTAATTTATCATTTGGAAATTGATTCCATTGAATTGCCTTTGAATCAAGTCTCCAGACAGAAACTTCACACATATTATAAGCTAGAGAGAAGAATGATGCACACACACACACACACACACACACACACACACACACAAATGTACATATATATATACAGCTTCCTTTTTGCCTTTCAGCCCCTTACTGGGACCATCCAGGCTGTTTTTTTTATATAGCCGACACACTATTCTATATGTATAGGATTTTTTGCTGATAAATGAAAATAAAGGGAGACTATTATAGATCTATTTCAAGCTTATTTTGCTCTCGTCAGATAGCCATACCCCTTACTGGGATTTGAACCCGGGCCGGCTGCCTTACTGGCCTGGGTTCAAATATATATATGTAGGATTTTTTTTTTTTTTTAGGAATTTAGGAAGAAAAAACCCCTCATTGTTTCCTTCTCCCAGATTCATTTATTGCTAAATGAATGCTAAATAAATATCCTACACATATAGATTAGTGTGTCGGCTATATTAAAATCAGCCTGGATGGTCCCTGTGACGGGGCTGAAAGGCAAAAAGGAAGCTGTGATGCTTTCTCTCCCACATTTGGGTACACCAGGATAACACGACAGAAACACACACACACACACATATATATATATTACATATTTTATATGTGTGTGTGTACAAACATCATATATATATATATGATGTTCGTCCATCATATTTGAAGAGGACCTTGATATCTATCAATTGGGGGGGGGGATGTCAAGACTTGCACGTGAATTGGATTAAAGTGAGGGAGAGGTGTGCATAGCCAGCCTCACTCTCTCTTCCCAGATTCCATCTTGCTCCGAATAGCAGGACAAGAGTCAAGACAGTTGGAGATGGGCTGGGTGCAGTGGTTGACCAGGGTGTCTTTCATGTCTTGCCGTGCTCTTAGCGTACCACATCACTTGCAGAGACTTATATATATATATATGTATATATATATATATATATATATATATATATATATATATATATATATATATATATATATATATATATATATATATATATATATATAATGTACATATATATATATATATATAATGTACATATATATATATATATATATATATATATATATATATATATATATATATATATATATATATATATATATATATATATATATATATATATATATATATGGACATGCAGTATTTCAGTATTTAGTTGATATAGTTAATAGGATTAATTTAGGAAGAAAAAACCCCTCATTGTTTCCTTCTCCCAGATTCATTTATTGCTAAATGAATGCTAAATAAATGAATGAGCGCAGATCAGAGCAACCCAGGGATGAAATCCTCCTGGTTCGCCCTGGCCCGTCCTTCGGCGTATAGCCGATGGAACTGGTGGCGGTCGCAGCGCGGAGTTTCTCCCGCCCGCTTTCCCGGCCCGGCTGAACGCCGCCATTCGGGTTATTTTTCCCTCTGTGCATGCGCGCGCATGCACAGAGGGAAAAATAACCCGAATGATTGTGGTCAGCCGGGCCGGGAAAGCGGTGATTGTGTTCAGCTGGGCCGGGAAAGTGGGCAGGAGAAGCTCCGCGCCGCGACCGCCGCCAGTTCCATCGGCTATACGACGAAGGACTGGCCCGGGCGAACCGGGAGGATTTCACCCCTGGAGCAACCTACCTTTCTCCAAGAATAGTGTCTATTCAGCGTAGTTCAACCTAACTTGAAGTAGTTTGAAACAGACAACTAGAGGATGAATTTGGCAACTTAGTAAACAGTCCACTGTAACTGATAATATCTGCCAGTACTAGTTGAAATCGTGGCAGTATAGTAATGTTATTGCATCTTTGAAGGAGGGTTTGTTTAATGCAGGGGTCTCCAACCATGGCAACTTTAAGACTTGTGGACTTCAAATCCCAGAATTCCTCAGTCAGGTTTGCTGGCTGAGGAATTCAGGGAGTTGAAGTCCACAAGTCTTAAAGTTGCCAAGGTTGGAGACCCCAGTTTAGTGAATTATTACTACTGCTAGGTCTTTCTCTTGGACTGTGTGTCATTGTTTAAAAAATGAAAAGGATGCAACATTGGAAGATCATAAATTAACAATGTGATTTATAAATTCTCTTTATTTGGGGTTTTCCTTTAAAATGATGATATTTCCTAAATTGGTAGTTGAATGTAATCATATTAGAGAAATGTTAATGCAGTGCAGTGAGAAGAAAATATACGTATAAAAAAAGACAGTAAACGGGCTAAATTTCAAATTCAGCACCATGGTTAGCTCTTAACTGTTTGAAATGGAACTTCACAGGGTGTTTTTTTTTTTAATTTCTCCCTCCTGCTTTTATTTAATTTTAAATAATAAACATTTCTGTCTTTTTCTGTTAGAATGCCATTTTCTCCCAGCAGAACATGGGACTATTTTACACATATCTTCTGGAATTTGAGGCATGGTTACTTATTTGGAACTATCATCTGACAGTGCTTGCAGTATCTGTCCTGTATCTTTCCTAATGATGTATAGAGTACAGTGGTGTCATATGGATTTGAAGTAGGCAGACACAGTTAGCTGGAAACAGAAGTGAATTAAAGTGTTAAAAACTGGTTTCAAAAGACAGCAATTGTGGGAAATCAGAACAGTGCATTCCCAAAGTTCAGATTTAATTCTAGCTGATCAGCACCCACAGTTCACTTCTCCTATTCCATTGAAAAATAATGATAGCTTGAATAGATCCTGACGATTGAAGCCCTCGCTGGCTTTTGAAGTCTGGGGAAATGACAAACATTGTCTGGGAGAGTTCTCTTATCTGTCAATTTTTCTGGGGTTTTTAATATAGAAGGAGTTTGACAGGAGAATTTCATTTGCTTGCATCTAAGACTTCTCAAAATAACTACAAAGTGGTAAATCTTTTATGGACAGAAAAAAGGGTTTTTGCAAATACATAGGTTGAGAGAATTTGCTAGAGCTGCCTAGTGGTGATATTGTGTTGAATAACTTTGATTTGTGCTATTGGTATTCTAGGTAAATATGCAAGAATAGGTAGACACCAGATTTCTTGGATCAACATTGTTGTTCTTACTATGTTCTTAGATTCTCAAAATTTGCCAACCGGCAGAAGGAAGAGGAAAAATAATTCACTTAAAATTAAAACAGGCTGATAGTAAACAGTCTGAAGGTGAGTATTTGTTTTCAGTACAAAAAGTAAGCAAAACCAAGGCCAGCTGACAATTTCAGAAGCTGAAATTCAAATATATCTCAAGCAGAGTGGATGAGGGAATTCTGGGAGTTGAAGTCCACACATCTTTAATCTACCAAGACTGAAAAACACTAATCTGGAGGATTGTATAACAAGTTGGGAAGGGTTTTTCCAGATGGTTTACAGTACATTTCATTTAAAAATACAGTTGTGAATAAAATGTGTAGAAAGTACAACTAGAAGACCTTATTGCAGTGGAAAGCTGGTTATAAAAAACGTGACAAGAAAAATAATAAAAATGCTAGAGTTCAATTTAGAAACCACTACTTGGTTTTATTGTTACAATATGTTTTTATGTGATATAATTTTCTCATGGGATAAATTTGTATCAATTAGCCTGCAGTGATTTTGACTTTGTGATCCTTTTTAGACTTGCACAATCTGTATGCAAATTGCCCGTGGCATTGCCAAACACTTATTTATCATTTTGTGCTAGTTATAAATTCTTAATGCATGAATTTACCAGTTAAGCCAAATCTATTAGTGTAATTAAAAGTGACTGAATATTACTATATATATTAGAAAAAGCACGCCGATAACATTTTTATAAATGGTTTTGTGATCAAAGGATAAGGTAATGGCTAAGGAATGCATTCTTTTGAATAATTGCAATAATTAGAAAAACACTGCTTTATACCAAATATTTACAAATTAAATATAAATCTCTTATAGAGACAAATTTGGTTTTTAATATTCGTGGTCTGTAAAAATTATTATATGCATCAGTTATGTGGAGTTTGAAATCTAGTTCAATTATGATTACATAATTTCTTATATAATTTACATATTGGTTATTTACCAAATGTTCTAGTAATGTATAGAATAAATTGGTATTGTATTTGCATTTTTCAGTATTGCTCTGAGGAATATTATATTGTAATATTTACAATATAATATTTAGGTATCATTCTGTCATAATACAGCTAAGAAAATGTCATCAGCATTTCCTCATTGTCGTCATATTCTGATGTAAAACATTGTCCACAGATAAAATAATAGTGTATTTAAGGTTAAATTAATATAAAATTAAAAAAAATTGTAAATACTAAAAAACAATGCAACATAAGATTAAAGGAAGAATATTGAATTTCACTCATTCTGATAATAGATCCTCTATGTCTGAATTTAATATCAGCTATATTCAATTTGCAAGGCCACCAGCATGTACTGATCATTCTGGATCTTTCTGAAAGGGAAGAACAATTTAAAACACCTGAAAATATACAATTAATGATTAAGAACCATTTTTTCAGTTTCTGACAATGATGATGATGATGATGATGATGATGATGATGATGATGATGATGATCCAGTCAAGTGAATGTTGACTCTCAGCAATCACACAAAATTTTTCCCCAGGATGATCTATCCCCAATTTGGTTGGACTAGAACATAGTCCATAGCTGGCTCCATAGCTGGCTGGAGAATTCTGGGAGTTGAAGTCCACAAGTCTTAAAGTTGCCAAGTTTGAAGACCTCTGGACTAGAAGATTGCCAAGATCCCTCCCAACTCTGCTTTCTGTTATTCTAGTCCTTCACATTTTCCAATTGTGTACCCATGGCCCTATAATTGAGTCTATCCACCTGACTGCTTCTCACTCCTCATTACTCTTTCTTTCCACCTTTTTCAGTATTATAGTATTCTCAAGAGAGTTGGTTTTTTGCATCATGTTGTCTGTATTATTGTAATTTGAGCCTGATCATTTCTGCGTTTGCATTGATTTGTTCTGCAATCCATGTGTTCGTTTTATTGGCTACCTATGCTATTGTTAGAAGTCTCCTCTAACATTAGTTAGAAAGTGTCAGTACTCTTTCAATCCTACTTCTTTACATTTTGTTCTTTGTAGGTATTGCTATATTATAGCATCAGAGTATCTTTTCCAAGGCTTTCATGTCTGTTCTATGAAATGATAAATCTCTGGTATAATAACTGATTGCTGCTTCCTTTGCTAGTGAAAACTGATTCTAAAAGACAGAAACTATCTAGAGCTTCAGCTTCTTTACTGTTAGTTCAGAGGCTGGTTGATATACCTGTTGTCATTAGTGCGGTCTTCTTTATATTTAAGCATAGTCCCATTTTTTTTTTCATCTTGCAAATCATTTGTACTCAGCTACCAGAGTAGTGCCATCAGTATAGTGCAGTTATTGATATTTCTTCTTCCAGTTTTAAAACCACGTTCTTTTTTCAATCCATCTTCCCTTAATATGTATTCAGCATAGAGATTGAATAAGTAAGGGAAGAATATGCAGCTGTCCTATGATTGACCTGCATTTTTTAATTAACACCAAGAAGAGAGGCTGCTTAGATAAGCTAGCTTTTCTTATTTGATTTCCTGAGTGGTGTGCCAGTTACTCACTAAGTATAAGCCACTCTGACCCCAGTTAGATAATTATTTCCTTCTTTTGCTTTAACTAAGTGTGAAATATCCACTAGATATTAACAATATAGCTAATCCTCACTAATATATAATCTTCCCTTGCTAAACTAAGAAACTCTGTGGGTGGGGGGAACAGAGAGGTTGAAGGGCTATTAAAACTTGCCCATCAAAGTCAATCCATTTGAGGGGTGTGACATGGCAAAACTTTCTTGCTCATATTTTCATTCATCGTACCTGATTGAGGAGGGATCTCTCCAACATAAATACCTGGACTTAGTTATTAAGTCTTTATTAATTATAAACCTAGTATTTTCTATCACTAATCCTCTCTCTGATATTTAGACTGCAGCCATTTTAGTTTATGTTAACAGCCTTGTCTCACTGCTTTTGTGACCTGGAGCCAATTTGTTCCACTGTGTTCCACCTGGATCTTGGCCTCCTGACCTGTGTATAAATTTTATGTGAGGTTAGTGAGATGTTCTGGGATTCTCATATTTCTAACATTCAAACACCTTGATAATACTAGACAGAATCAAAACATTTCCTATAATTACATATTAATTTATTTTTTGGTATTTCTTGGCTTTCTTAATTATTGTATGCAGCACCAATAATATCTCTTGTTCATTTTCTAAAGTTAATTTGATTGTCTGGAATCCCCCTCTCCACGTGGGGCTCTCATCTGCACTGGATGAATCTAAGCATTATTTTGTTAGTCCAGTATGTGAGATTAAGGATATTGTATGATAGTTTGCACAAGTTAAGTCTCCATTTTTTGCTATTTGTATGTAGATTGATCTCTTCCAATCTGTTGTTCATTGTATCATTCTCCAGATTTGGTAGCATAGCTCAGTTACAGAATCTTTATAGTTTCTTTTTCTTTTGTTTACTATAGTTCCGTAGCTATTCCATTAATCTCTGTAGCTGTGGTGGAATCTGCAACTTGGGGGAAATTAAGAGATTGGCTATCTTAGAATGACTGCAGGTGGAATGGGACAATTGGCCGCAGCCACCTGGCCCACCTGCTTCATCCCAGCCAACTTACCATGGGGGTCCCTCCCCTGCCACTCTTCCTCATTGCTCCTTCCCCACCACACCTCCCTCTCTGCGTCTCTCCAGGTGATTTTCCACGGGACAAATAGCCCCGGCCAATTTGCTGTGAGGGACAATTAGCCATGTGACCTGGTGTGTCTGCATGTTGAGGGGTGGGCCTCTGCCTTCCCATTGGAAGTGGTGTGCAGAAAGGGTGCTAGGTGGGGCAAGCAGTGGCCTCACCAGCCTTTTTCAAAAGGCAGTGCACCTCATGTGGAGGAGCAGCCCAGTTGCCCTGCACAGTAGCACAATCCCCCCATCATGGTGCATAGCCTTTTGAAAAAGCCCAGCACCCAAGGTCACTGCCCGTCCCACCTGGTGCCCTCTCTGCTTGCTGTGTCAAATGTGAAGGCAGAGGCCCACCTCTCAGCGCACAAATTGGCTGCCAGGATGTGCCAATCCATGCACCGAGGGTTGAGCCCTTGCCTTCCCATTGAACATGGAAAGATGAGAGGGTGTCGGGTGAGGAGGGCAGTGGCTAATTGTCCTGCATGGTGAATTGGCCAGGGCTATTTGTCCTGCAGCAAATCACCTGGGGTGAACAACGGGAGGAGCAGTAGGGGAGAAGTTGAGTGGGAGTGTTGTCCCCAGTTCAGGTCTGAGCCATTGGTGCTGAGGCCAATGAAGAATGCCAGACACGAGGTGCAGGTTTTGATTGCTTTTTATTGGGATAACCCAAGGAAAAGGGCTCCTGGCCAAAATGTCAAGAACAAAAGATTAAGAAAGCTTTATGCATTTTCACTAAAGGAGAAGGTGGGACAAGGCAGGATAATAAGAAATATCATCTAATAAACATTTTAGTAATAATTCTACAATTTGTTCTATTGGTCTCCAGCAGTCCCTATTCCTAAGCCTTGGCTAATGAATGCCCCAGGAGTTATCAAATATACATTTATTTGCTGCAGGCCATCTCTATTCCTAACTTTTAGCTGAGGTCTGCAAGTTGCATAACTCTTTGTTACTTTTATCAGCTTTCTAACTACCCAGAATTGTTACAAGCTTTACACCTGCATATTTCTTGTGAATAAGCAGTCTTTGTTCTTGCCAGACAGACTCCACAATTACAGGCTTCCTGATTTACTTTCAAGTGTGTGCATGACCTTGCTTTATTTTAGAAGACAGCCCATCATTCCACCCTTTGAATCTGAAAATGTATTTAATTTTCCAAGATTCACCCAACATCAATATCCCTGTACTGGGAGTCCCGCTGAAAGGCAAAGTAAAAGGCATTGTAATGCATAACAGGTGATTAAGAGAACAATGACTATGCCTGCCAGGGTTATTATTAGGTTCTTAACCAGTTGAAATCAGGCCTGGTAAAGCCTGGTATATTTTTTCAAGAAAGGTCCTCAGGACTCTTATCTTTCTTTTGCCTTATTTCATATACTTTTGCAAGAGTCTTAATTTTGGGAACCCCATTTTGGATTCCATACAAGACTAAAGATTGAGAATTCTGCAGCCTCGTATTGTCCCCATCATCATCCAGATCCCATTTTGGCTCCCTGAGGGAGCATTCCCAGCGGTTGTCATTCTCATGCTCTTTTTTTTTAAAACTGCCGCTCCATTGCCCCCCATCCCTCACCAGTCTCTGTTCCTCTGGTGTTAAAAGGACATCCATCTATGTCTGAATGTTTTTTTTATTTTATTTATTTATTTATTATTTATTTATTTATTTTGTCAAGCATATATAAGTTGAAAAGTATAAACATGATTGTGAACATAAAATGTATAAACATGGTAGCAATAGTAAGCATGGTAATGAATACATGAGATGTTTACGAATATATGGGGACATTAGGCCTGCCCAAGTGGGGTTATATGTCCTTATAATAGATAATAGATAAGAACAGAGAGTGCATTTTCTCTGGGTCTTCCCTATAACTGGGATTTTGTTGCTTCCAGTTATAAAGTTCTGAAGTAGAAATGGAATGCATTCCATCGGGCGATATTCTCATAAATAGGCAAGTAATAATAAAGAAACTTCTCTGATCAGCTCACTGTGTCATTCTGGTTCCTTGTGCCTGACAGCAGGCTTGGTAATGACCAGAGGAGCCGAGGTGGCGCAGTGGTTAAAAGCAGCACTGCAACCTACTTCAGCTGACTGCTAGTTCAGCAGTTCAGCAGTTCAAATCTCACCCGCTCAAGGTTGACTCAGCCTTCCATCCTTCTGAGATCAGTAAAATGAGGACCCAGATTGTTGGGGGCAATATGCTGAACTCTGTAAACCGCTTATTGAGGGCTGTAAAGCACTATGAAGCGGTATATAAGTCTAAGTGCTATTGCTATTTAACTTCATCTTCTAGTACTAGAAATTCTTATAGGTAGAGAATATCTTCTAAAGTATTTTGGATGTTGAAATCTCTACTGTACAGAATTTAGTAGGCTTGTTCCATCTTTGTTTGATCGTTCGTTATTAGTATCTGTTCATTGACATTCTTTAGCATACACATTCAAGATTGGAATCTCCTCCTGAGTTTTAAAATCTTTCGAAAGACTTTCCTTGTTTTTTTATGTTTGTTATAATACTATTTCTTGTCTCTTATAACAGCTGTCTGAAACTGTTTGCTAAGTTCCTTCCTGTGATTTTTGTCTCTCTTGCCTTTGGGTTCTCTTCTCTTATTAGCAATTTCCACAGTTTGTGACATCCACTTTGGTTTCTTCTGTTTCTTGTTCTTCTAAAGTCTTTTTTTTTTCACATTTAGCCGTAACAATGCTTTGATTTTATTCCACAGTTTCTCTGTTTCCCTGTCAGAATTCAGGATTTCAAAACAGTTTTTGATGTTCTTCAAAGTGGTGGGTATATATGCAAGAACATATTGTGGAAACTGGTGAGCTTTTTTCCCCCACTTTAGTTTGACTTGGAATTTCCATATGTGCAGTTTGTGATCTATTCAGCAATTAGCTCTTACCCATCTCTTTGGTGGTGTAACTAACATTTTTCTAATAGTAATTTCTGATTTCAAACTTGATTTTTCATCTCCATTCATAATAGTGTGTGTGTGTGTGTGTATGTGTGTATATTTTGTCAATTTTCCAAAACAACATATGAAATAGCTGTTACAATGGCATAAAGAAAGTAAGTTAACGTTTGTTTTAATAAGGAGATTCAAATGACAGTGAGTGAAAATACTTTTCAGATCAAAGAAAAGCTTTGCCATTTCAAGTTCATTTTGCTTTCGCTTTATGACAATGGACATACAAACTAATAAGAATTAGCCCATTTTTAGATTCAGAGAGCTTTATAGTAAAAAAAAATTGAGCTTCATATCATTCATATTTTTTATCCTGAATGCAAATGCAAACTTTACCAAGCTGGCTACCTAAGAAAGAAGTGCAAGAGAGACTAATCAGTGCTATAATTTTGCTGTAAGACAGATGCTTTTATGTAGCAGTTTGGTTTCCCTCTAGTATTTTGTGTTCAAAAGGCCGTCATTCATGCCCCACCTGTGTGATTTATCTGCTTATACTGCTGCAGTAAATGATGAAGAGCATTAGCTCTCCAGCCAGTGAGTCACAGTAATACTTGTCTAGCTTAAGAAGCAGATGAGAAAGATGAAAGCATCAGATTAAAGAACATATGAATATATAGTGAATGGGAGGGTGGGGGAAATAATACTGTACTGTGTAGTAATTTCTGCCTTATTATTACAAAGTATGTTTTCATTTCTGGGCATCAGAATGATTTGTTCCATTTAATTGGAGAAGAAGGAAAACCAATGCCATGTAATACAGGTAACTGAAACAACAGCTCCTAGATCTACAGAATGTGAGAAACAAAATAGAAACAGAAGAAGAGGAAGAAGAGGAGGAGGAGGAGGAGGAGGAGGAGGAGGAGGAGGAAGAAGAAGAAGAAGAAGAAGAAGAAGAAGAAGAAGAAGAAGAAGAAGAAGAAGAAGAAGAAGAAGAAGAAGAAGAAGAAGAAGAAGAAGAAGAAAGCAAAATGGAAGAGCCTTGTCCAGTGACCTGTGTGCCAATTCTTGGTTTATATCTTTGGTAGAATAAGGTAGAAAAAAACTATATAATAGCATGGACTGCAGAACTGTGAGTTATTAACAGAAGTGTCCCCTCTCCCATGTTCTTCCATGTCAAAATTATCCCCAAGTAGAAAATTAGAGCATCTGGAAGAAAAATAAATAAATCCCAGCTATATGAGGACCCAGATTGTTGGGGGCAATATAAATATACATTGCTTAATGGTGTAAAACGCTTAGAGAGTGCTTGCACTTTAAAGTGGTATATAAGTCTCACTAATAAATAAATAATAAATAAATAAATTAGTTTGCTGTGTATAAAAATATAGGTGTCTTAAGAGATTTTTTTAATATTCAGAAATTTTCTTCCCAGTTCCATAATCCTTTCTACTATTTTAGATTTCTCTCATTTTGTTTATATGTCCAAGCACATGGTATAACACTTGAAATGTTGGATGGGAATCAGGTAGAGCAGAAACTGAAGAACATCGTACTTTAAACTTCAATAATTCATTATGAAAGAATGAGATTTGGAACAATCTACATCTTTGACCTTGAATGTTCTACTTGATATATAGCAAATTGCCCACTCTATTAAAACTGTAAACATTATCCTCCATAGCAGCTTTTGAATGAGATAGCCACAGGTCTATCTATTTTGTTCTTGGCCATCCAATAACCTATGAAAATTACTTGCCTTCAATAATAAAACGGATGATGTAAAAGCAAATGCTAAATTAATAATACAACTAGAAAAAATGGTACCCTAGTTTTATTGACTTTATGAGCTTCATTTCAGAAAGTGAAAAATATTAATTATTAACTTCATTAATTTTTATAAAAATCTAAAAAATGAAACATGAACAGTATTTGATTTTTTGTCCTATTTGTTTTACAGCTATTTCATATTATATAGAAGTTTCAGTATTCCTCATAAGACAGAGGAAAAATGTTTACCATATTTTTCCTCTTTTTAATTGCACACACAAACACACATGTATGTAAAGTGCTCTTTAACCTGAGCTCAATTTGACTACCATGACATGTCCTTGTCGTTTTCTTGGCAGCAAGTGGTTTTCCAATACCTGCTACCAAATTGTTGTTTCAAATCCCCAGACTTGCCTATAACTTGTGTTCCTGGGGATTTCCCATCTAAGTACCAATGAGGCCAATATCCTCTGAATCCAGAGAAGGTTAGCTGAAAATGGCCACTTGCTGAGACTGTATAAGTATATAATAGATAAAGTTGCCTCCATATGAGGTTGGTGGCACATAACTTTAATAATAAATAATATATATGTATTTGCTGTTAAGTACCTTATAAATGACCAGAGGAAGGAATTCAATAGCATTTGCTCCACTGCCATTGTACTAAATGTGGAAATAAACATATTTTTGTGGAAAGTAATATAATAAAAACACTGTGTTTAACTTTGCATATACAGCTACACCTACATATTCATATTCATGCACACATATATAATAATAGCAGTTTTGTGCTAGTCGATTCTAGAATGCCTATGAAATTGAAATACAGGTTTTGATCTTTTTTGCCACAACTCCCATTATCTGCCATTCTTTGGAGAGTCATTTAATCCCAGGATGTAGGACCTTGGTTTCCAAAGTTCAGTTCTAGGTACAGTCAGTCTTCAACTTATGACCACAATTGAGTCCAAAATTTCTGTTGCTGAATGAGAAATTTGTTAAATGAGTGCTGCCCCATTTTATGACCTTTCTCGCCACAGTTGTTAATCACTGCAATTTTTTTATTTATTTTATTTGTCAAACATGTATAGGATAGTAGTTGTTTGTATAAACATAACATAAGTAAAAAGTTTCGATAAAAGGACAATAAGACAGTAGGACAGGGACGGTAGGCACAGTGGTGCGCTTATGCACACCCCTTACAGACCTCTTAGAAATGTTAAGTTGTTAAGTTAATAAGGTTTTTAAGTGAATCTGGTTTCCACACTGACTTTGCTTATCAGAAAGTTGCAAACCCCTGGATACTGCAACTGTCATAAATATAAGTCAGTTGCAAAACGACAGATCACATGACCATGGGGATACTGCAATGGTTGCAAATGTGAAAAATGGTCATACCATATTTTTCGGAGAAAAGACGCACTGGAGTATAAGACACACCTTAGTTTTTGGGGAGGAAAATAGAGGGAAAAATCTGCCTACCAGGTATTCATCTGGCTAGCGTCCTTAGTCTGGTCAGCTTCAGCACATTATTTTATCCCCTGGTTAGGACTTAAAAAAACCTTCGGAAAGAGTAACAATGAAAGAGCCTGCAAGCCAGTAAGAGCTGGGAAGATCGTTAGCACCTGGTTAGGGCTAGAAAAAAAACTTATTCAGAGCAAGTAGAGCAATGAAAAAAACTGCAAAGACTTAGGGCTGGAAAAACATTCTTTGGAGAAAGTAACAATGAAAGAGCCTGCAAGCCAGTAAGAGATGGGAAGATAGTTAGCACCTGGTTAGGTCTAGAAAAAAACTTTTTCGGAGCAAATAGAGCAATGAAAAAAACCCTGCAAAGACTTAGGGCTGGAAAAACATTCTTCGGAGAGAGTAACAATGAAAGAGCCTGCAAGGTAAGAGCTGGGAAGATTGTTAGCACCTAGTTAGGGCTGGAAAAAAAGCTCAGAAAAAGCTACATTCAGAGTATAAGACGCACCCAAATTTTCAGCCACTTTTAGGGAGGAAAAAGGTGCATCTTATACTCAAAAAAATATGGTACTTTTTCCCCCAGCGCTTTTGTTTTGTCAGTTGACAGTTTTGTCACTGAACAAACTGTTGTAAGTCGAGGACTACCTGTATTTTACTGGGTTAAATCTAGATCAGTTGAAAGCCTGGCTTCTGGGACTAAATTTCAGCCCTTTGGGAAGGACTTGAACACTTGACCTAGAAAATTGGCTTCATGTTAGACTTTATCAAAGGCTGTTGAAGCAACACTGAGGAACAGGTCTGCTGCCTTGCCTAAGGTCTTCCATGGACTTCATGGATAGAACCGGGGATTTCTTATCTTAGTGAAATGACAGTTGGCTTTGCTCCATTAAAGTTAAATGCAATAGAGTGGAAGAACAGTGACAGGAAACAACATCAGACATTTTATCATACATTCATTTGCATTTTTAGATTCATGAAACTATTGTTAACATCTCCACAAGAGGAAACTTTACCTGCAAAGATTTCCCCTCTGACAGCTTAGTAATTGCTATGCAAGGACCTCCTTGTACCTTTTAATAACCTTTTCTATCCACAATTTATATTTATTTCATAGCACTGAATTGCTCTGGCAAATATTTTAAAGGGTCTTGATTAGTTAAGGCCTATAATGGCATGTTAAGGAGGACAGATAACTCTTTATTGGTTGTGGTTGCAGCTGGTGTCCATAATAAATCAGATTACTGGTGAATAGGTTTCTCGTTGGGAAACTCAATTGTTTCTCTTATTGTATGCAAGCAAAAGAGAATTACACTGAAATTTTCTTCTGCATTTGTTGCAGCTATTTTATTTTGATTCAAAGGAAAAGAAAGCCTGGGTGATTTTTCTTCTTTCAGAAGAGTATTAAAAATGGGTGAAATCCTCATAAGTGGAGTATAGCGTGGCCTTATATGTTTGTTTGGCATTATTGAATAATGTGATCAAAGGCTTTGTACTTAATGTCCTACACCAAGGGTAGGCAAAGTTGGCTCTTCTATGACTCGTGGACTTCAACTCCCAGAATTCCTAAGCTAGCATGATTGGCTCAGAAATTCTGGGAGTTGAAATCCACAAGTCATAGAAGAGCCAACTTTGCCTACCCCTGTCCTACACTGAACAATCAACTTGTTCATAGTCTTTGGAATCCCTGTTTCCCCCCCACATATAATTAAATATGGAAATGACAGGAGACTTACAAATGGAGGACACATCATCCTGCGCACTTGCAAAACTCTGCTTAAAAGATGGCATCAGATAATAAAAGCTTAAGTAATCTAAGAATCCATCTTGGAAATGAAGAAATGTATATGGTTTCTTTTAAAAATTCTCTCTCTCTCATTCTCTCTCTCTCCCTCCCTCTCTCACTTCCTCCTGCCCTCCCTCCCCACATACACATACATATTCCTGAAACCATTTCATCTATTTTTACTGAAGTGAAATTTCTTCAAAAGACTTCTTCCATCATGCACATTCTAAGAGTTTGACAGTCAAACTTATACTCAAACGTGTAACATAGGCCCTAGAACAGTGTTTCCCAACCTTGGCAACTTGAAGATGTCTGGACTTCAACTCCCAGAATTCTGGCTGGGGAATTCTGGGAGTTGAAGTCCAGACATCTTCAAGTTGCCAAGGTTGGGAAACACTGCCCTAGAAGATGATGAAGAACTGCTGCATAACATCTCTCAATCCCAACTCTCACAGGCAATCCGAAAAGATTGGATATGATTGACTATACTAAAAGCTCCCGGGAGTCTCAAAAGGCCCAGAATGGTTGCACCACTTCTATCCCAAGCCCTCCAGACATCATCCACAAGTACAAGCAGTGCAGGGGTGAAATGCTCCCGGTTCGCTTTTACCTGTCGGTCATTGGAGAGCCGATCGCAAAGGTAGCGTGACGCTCCACCCACCCGCCGAGACACCGCCATTTGAGTTCTTGTACCCTCTGCACATGCACAGAACCCTTTGTGCATGCGCAGAGGGTAAAAGAACTCAAATGGCGGTGTCCTGGCGGGTGGGCGGAGCATCACGCTACCTTCGCGATCGGCTCTCCGATGACTGACAGGTAAAAGCGAACTGGGAGCATTTCACTGCTGAAGCAGTGCCTTCTCAGTATTGTATTCAGCTTGAACCCTGACTGAAAAACAAATTGTCAGAGTTTTGCAGCGTGACTAGTATTATGAGACAAACCCAGGAGCAAAAACACAGCACACAGCACACAGAGCCTTTAGATAATTAATTGTGGTTTATATACAGCTAAATATATAGAAACTTATACATGGTTAAATACCTTATCATACAGCTATTGATACACAGAGAAGAGCAATGAGAATACACGAGAGAGAACACGAGAAGGGACACACCCTCTAATGCCTTCCCTTATATAGGCAGCTTCTTACCCAGCTTCTTAAAGTGGCAGTAACCCTGCTGCCTCATTCCCATTGCACCAGCTTCCTGTTGCCTCCGCTTACAACATCTCATCAGCTTACAGCTATTAAATCTACATACCCAGACAAAATTGGATAATCAATTTCACCCAGTTTTCAGTGCCCACTACTGTGTCAACAACTAAAAAGGGGAGGTGGGAGACTGAGAAAAAGTTATTCAGTCCTGTTTGGTCCAAGGATGGCCTCTTGAGAAAGATTGTATCGCCTCTTTTAAGGCAATAGGTCCATTAAGCACTGCTTGGACCCTACCACATGCCATACTAGCTCCTAGGAGGACTTAGTCAACCTGGAGGGCATGAGTGTGGAATAAAGATGGAAGAAATAACAGGTGCAAGGACTCTGTCCATCTCCTTATCATTGACTGATTCAAATTCTTCCTAGATAACCAAGTTCAAATGGCTATCAGTCACTTCCAAAGGATCTGCCCACCCAGAGTCAAGTGGAGAAGTGAGTTCAGTTTGCCATCTTTATGGCCACAAGATAGTTCTAATAAAAGCGCTCACCTGTCTATGAGTGGCTTTGGTCCTTATCTTTTACCAGCAGCACTGTAGGTGTTACATTTGTCACTTTATCTTTTGAAGTTTTTGGTAATAAGTGCAGGAAAACCTAATTAAGGAGAATGTTCCACACACAAACTGGCCACCCAAGCTGCCAGATTGTTCTAAATGAGCAGTTCTAGATTATTTTCTGCTGCCAATAATAGTCTTAAAACCATTTATATATATATATATATATATATATATATATATATATATATATATATATATATATATATATATATATATATATATATATATATATATATATATATATATATATATATATAGGAATAGAATAGAATTCTTTATTGGCCAAGTGTGATTGGACACACAAGGAATTTGTCTTTGGTGCATATGCTCTCAGTGTACATAAAAGAAAAGATACATTTGTCAAGAATGGTTGTCATAGGGTTCAAGTAAGCAATCAGGAAACAATCAATATGAAATAATCGTAAGGATACAAGCAACAAGTTAGTCATACAGTCATAAGTGGGAGGAGATGGGTGATAGGAACGATGAGAAAAACTAATAGTAATAGTAATGCAGCCTAGTGAATAGTTTTACAATGGTGAGGGAATTATTTGTTTAGCAGAGTGATGGCGTTCGGGAAAAAACTGTTCTTGTGTCTCGTTGTCTTGGTGTGCAGTGCTCTATAGCGACGTTTTGAGGGTAGGAGTTGAAACAATTTATGTCCAGGATGCGAGGGGTCAGTAAATATTTTCACGGCCCTCTTTTTGACTCGTGCAGTATACAGGTCCTCAATGGAAGGCAGGTTGGCAGTAATTGTTTTTTCTGCAGTTCTGATTATCCTCTGAAGTCTGTGTCTGTCTTGTTGGGTTGCAGAACCAAACCAGACAGTTATAGAGGTGCAGATGACAGACTCAATGATTCCTCTGTAGAACTGTATCAGCAGCTCCTTGGAAAGTTTGAGCTTCCTGAGTTGGCGCAGAAAGAACATTCTTTGTTGTGCTTTTTTGATGATGTTTTTGATGTTAGATGACCATTTTAGGTCTTGAGATATGATGGAACCTAGAAATTTGAAGGTCTCTGCTGTTGATACTGTGTTGTCTAGTATTGTAAGAGGTGGTAGGATGGGAGGGTTTCTCCTGAAGTCTACCACCATTTCTACGGTTTTGATATATATATATATATATATATATATATATATATATATATATATATATATATATATATATATATATATATATATATGTATGTGTGTGTGTGTGTGTGTGTGTGTGTGTGTGTGTGTGTGTGTGTGTGTGTGTGTGTGTGTGTGTGTGTGTGTGTGTGTGTGTGTGTGTGTGTGTGTGTGTGTGTGTGTGTGTGTGTGTGTAACATTTTTTGCTGATAAATGAAAATAAAGGGAGACTATTATATATATATATATCAATGGTTTTGATATATAACCATGAGGCTTTGTCAATTTGGAGAGCTTTGGAAACCAGAGGTCAAGTTTTTAATCAGAATCCTTGTTTTTTCCCCACTCCCACCCCACTGAAGAATATTCATTTTCATTCATTTCAAACATTTTAATTTGTTTTCCTACTTTTTTAAAAAACAGTGGCTTATAAAAATTAGTAATAAGCTTCCTTGCTCCCAGATTTAGTCTTTAAAAAGGGAGGGAAAAGGAGAAGAAAAGAATGCATGGATATAGAGACTAATTCTGAGTTAGAAAGTGCTAACATAGGCTCTTTATGACAGGCATAAACACAATGAGCTATCTGCAGTTCTTCCTCTTATTTGGTTTTCCTGTTGTGATGATGAGCCTCTTGAATTCTCTGAGTAATGCACGATGACGGAGTAGGTTACGGCAATACAAAAGCAGAGGTTTAGGAAGAGGTATTTTGAAACCATTGCTGGGAAAGAAGAGGTTAATCTTCTCTGTTGTGCTGTGTTTCTGATGAAAACTATTCCCTTATGCTGTAGTATGTGGCATTTTCTTTCAAATTAACTAGCAATTATTTGAAACTAGAAGTAGTAGGCCCAAGAGGAAGGGAGTACTGCTCTACCAAGGTGGCAGCTAGGAATATTTAGAACTTAGTGGGAAGTGAATTTCTGTTCATGAGTCCAAAGATAGAATTAAGTAACTGTCTAGCTAGAAAAAGTTGAAATTGAGAGCTAAGGGAGAAAAAAAAAAGATATCCATAATTTCTCTTCAGCACAAGAGAAGAAATTGCTCTTTTAAAAATTTGCCTCTCTCTCTCTCAATCTCTTTGTCTCTCCAATTCCCTCTCTCCCTCCCTCTTTCTTTCTCATTTTTTCTCTCTTTCTCTTTCTCCCCCTGTGGAGCTGGCCAATTTACTTGCTGGATGCCAAGTCAAAGATTTTTTTTTGCCGAACAAATTTAAACTGATTTGCTTTCATAGTAGTACTGGCAAGGAAGTAAAATGTAGGTGTTTTCCCCATGCTTTTATTTAAGTCTTAGTGACAAGGGGAATGTGTTCTGAAAATTTTGAATACATCAAGAGAACTGTTAAGTCTCTTCTGTAATGTTGTCAAAGTGTTTAATGGTTCTCTGTGCCTTTCGGTCTTGTGAACAAAATCACATTACTCCGCAAAATTTAATGCACAGATAGATTTTGACACTAATACATGCAAGAGGTAGTTTTCAAGGGCAGAAATGGTAAGATGTTTTAGCAATTGCCATTAGTGGTAAACTAGATACAATTTTCTATCATTGAGGTTGATGGAAGAGAAAGAACACCCCCATAAACTTAATCTGTTGCATATGGTGCAGCCAAGAATTTACATAAACACTCTAGAGGGAAGTTATTTCAGGTTTCAAAAGTTGCTGATGGAAAACTGCCAAAATTAAGTTTGTTAAACAACTTCATCCTTAACATCTAGCAATTGTGACTAAAAAATACCTTTACATTGATTTTGTATATCATGCTGTTTACTTGGTTTGGGATTAGAATCCAGGCATTGTGTTAATATACCATGGTTTAAAAATGTGCATCTTGGTGCAGTGTTGCTATATACAATTTACTGTAAGAGCTTTTGCAAATTTTTGCAAACAAGGAATTTAGGGAGCAAACTCCCAAGCACTTTAAAGGAAAGGGGTTTGGTGAAAAATTGAACTTGAAATCAGACCCCTCATCTGCCTTAAAACAAAATAAGTCATACATCTAAAATGATTTAAAGGACTAAGTATGTACTGTAGGAGAGACTGAAAACTATTATTTCATGATTAAGTCTTTCCTTCTAAATTACCATTTATATTATATACCACCTCTTTGGTAAAAAAACATTTTTTGTTCTTGAGAAGTTCAGATTTGTGCTAAATGAGAAGGAAGGACTCACTGGAGAAGAGCCTAATGCTGGGAACGATTGAGGGCAAAAGAAGAAGGGGACGGCAGAGAATGAGGTGGCTGGATGGAGTCACTGAAGCAGTTGGCATGAGCTTATATGGACTCTGTGGGATGTAGAGGGCAGGAAGGCCTGGAGGAACGTTGTCCATGGGGTCGCGATGGGTTGGACACGACTTCACAACTAACAACAACAAAGATATATGGCAAAAAAAAAAAGATTGGCAATTTTTATATGGAAACTTGAATTTACTATTCAGGTTTTGGTTTAGCCACAAAGTATGGCATTAGAAGTTAAGGGCTGCAATGGGTTCCTTACATTTTCTTTATACTGCCCAGAAACCCTGTGTGAGTGAGATAGGTGGTTCTTTAATATGACCGATCAATCAATCATGAATAAAATGCAGTAAGAACAATAAGAAAGGGAGGAATAGAACAGGCATACTGATTCCTATCTTATGTGTAATGTTTAGAACAACTGAATAGCACTTTGGCCTTATATATACATTTGTCTGTCCATCTGTGTGGAAAATAAAGGTGGAAAATAAATAAATATAAAACACATATGCGCAGAAATCTTTTAAAGATTGCCAGGAGTTTCAAAATGTCTATTAAAATTATGAGTGGTTATTGAGGTAAAAAAAGAGACGTTTATCCCTCTTCAAAGCCAAAGTTGTGAAAAAATTGATACTCATTATCCAAGGAGGAAGAATAAATTATATATAGTGTGATCATAGTGGAATGCTAAAATTCTTGGCAATTATATTGTTTTGTGAAGAAAGATGATTATGCACATTTGTCCTGTAGATTTCTGTTATCAGCTCTTTTTTTTTCTGACTTGCATTAGAAGGTTAAATTATTTGTCTGCATAGAGGGCAGAGGAAATGGCTTTGAAGGACAGTAGGAAGGACCACACCAAGTTAATAGATAAAAACTGCTTAGGCCAAAAAAGTAACATGAATAAACATCTCAGACTATCCTCTTCCTAGTTCACACAAAGATACAGGGAAGGGAAAACTTATTCAGACTTGTTACTATAAAAGTAGTAATGACCTACAAGGCATTGGTTTCTTGAAGGAATGACAGATGGGGATGAGTGACAACCAAGTAGAGGCGATTTCTGTTATCTGTAGGTACACATAGGTAAATCAGGGTTGCTAATCTGGACAAAGAGAAACCTAGTTTGAAATGCTAAGAAACCTTAGTTCAGACAACAAATCCACATTCCAAATAATTTAATGAAGGAGTGTAATATGAAGAACCGCCATATCTGGACTGCAAAAATCCAAATGACAATAGAAGTCAGCAAAGAAATGCAAAACTGGTGCTTTTTTGCTGTTATGTTTTCTAGCTCTACTACATTATCCTGATATTGTAATACAAGATAGAAAAGACCAATCAAAATATGATTATTGGAAGCAACTAATACAAAACCCTTGATGACCTATATTATATTCAGGGAGATAAAATACAGTGTTGAGAAACAACTTGGGAATTGTACTACTTATATCATCTTCAAGTTTCTGAAGAATATGACTGGCGTGCTATGCTATGTCATGTTATCAGAGGATAAATGCTAAAAAAAGCAACAAAGAATATTTTATCTGTCTTTAAAATACAAAGAGTAGTTTGCCATATTTTCTCTTAAATCTCTCTCAAACATAGAAGCACAAGATTGTCTCTAAAACTGCATTAGTTTCTCTGTTCATCTATCCTGTGTGATTGGACTCTTTTTCATTCTATCTATCTATCTATCTATCTATCTATCTATCTATCTATCTATCTATCTATCTATCTATCTATCTATCTATCCATCCATCCATCCATCCATCCATCCATCCATCCATCCATCCATCCATCCATCCATCCATCCATCCATCCATCCATCCATCCATCCATCCATCCATCTATCTATCTATCTATCTATCTATCTATCTCACATTCGAAGGCTGCTCTCATTTGAAGGTGGATCTCTCTCTCTCTCTCTCTCTCTCTCTCTCTCTCTCTCTCTCTCTCTCTCTCTCTCTCTCTCTCTCTCTCTCTGTCTCCCTCCCTCCCTCCCTCCCTCCCTCCCTCCCTCCCTCCCTCTCTCTCTCTCTCTCTCTCTCTCTCTCTCTCTCTCTCTCTCTCTCTCTCTCTCTCTCTATCTATCTATCTATCATATAGTATCTCTGCCCTTCTGATCCAGCTTCTACATTTAGCATTTGTTATACAATGTATAGTTGAAGTCTGGATTCTATAATCATGTATGTAAGAAAAATGCAGTTATTTGCTAATTTGGACATTCTATAGCACTACCCTTTTTTGGTATTGATATAAGGATTGCTTTTTTCCTAGTCCCCTAGCCACTGATGTGTTCCATGCCTGCTTACAAGCAGAAAGCAGCACTTTAACTATGTCTTTTAATAAAATTTTAAACAGTTCTGCTTCCATTTCATCAACTCCTGTTTACAGCTTTGTTTACTTACCTGATATTTTCAGAATATCTCAGTATAATTTGGTGATCCAGCCTACATCCACATCTCTAAATTTTGTATAGTTCTTCTATACCATAATTCTTTTTCATAACTTCTCTCCAGTAGATTGTTGTCATATTTTCTTTTTTTTATTTTCATTTTTCATTTTTCAATTTACATATCAATAAACATTTTAAACAGTACTGTGTCATATGTTTCATACGGTTATTTACATTTATTTCTATACATCTTTATTTCTCTGTTCTAACCAATTATACCACTTATTCCACACCTCATAAAATTCTGTTTCTTCTTTGCCTTTCATTTCCAATGTAAGCTTGTACATCTCTGCAAATTCCAGTATCTTGTGTATAATCCTTTCATTGCTTAGTGTATTTTCAAGTTTCCAACATTGAGCGTATACAATTCTTGCTGCGGTTACTATATGTAAAATGATGTATTGGAGTTTTTTCTTTATCTTTTGGTTAATTATTCCTAATAAGAATAGTTCAGGTTTAAATTCTATTTGTTCTCCTATAATCTCCTGTAGCCATCTCCTTACCCATTCCCAATACTTCTTTGCTTTGGGACATTGCTACCACATGTGATAAAAAGTTCCATTCTTACTTTTGCATTTCCAGCAATCCAGTTTCATATTTATATACATTTTTGCCAATCTCGCCGGCATTAAATGCCACCTATAAAGCATTTTATATTGATTTTCTTTAAATGCAGTTGATAATGTTAATTTACAGTTCTTGTTCCATATTCTTTCCCATTCCTCTAAATTTATATTACGGCCTATATTTTGTGCTCATGCAATCCTCGAACCTTTCACAATTTCCTCTTCCATTCCTACTTCCAATAAGTGTCTATATGTTTTTGTTTTGTATTTTGTATTCGTATATATCATCGCTTCCATTGGCGAAACCCAATGTGGCAATTTTGTGTAATATCTCTTTTTAACTTTTTAACTTTTCCCCATATCCATATTAACGCTTCTCTTATTTGGTGTCGATAGAAGTATAAATGTGTATTTTTATGCTTGTCTCATAGGAAGGCATCTCAGCCTGCCTGTAAATCGTGTCCTTCAATCGTTAGCACCTTTCATTATCTAATTTTATTCACTCCCTAATCCATAGTAACCTCGCAGCTTGATGATAAAATTCCAATTTTGGAAGTCCAAAGCCACCTCTGCTTTTATTATCTTGTAGTATCTTCATATTTATCCGTGCTTTCTTATCCTGTCAATTTTTTTTTTATTATTTTATTTAGTTCCTCAAAAAATTTCGTATCTAATTTTATCGGGACTGTTTGAAATAAATGTAATAATTTTGGCAGGATATTCATTTTAATCACTGCTATCCTGCCTAATAATTGTAATTATTAGGCAGGATAGCAAACTGTAATTTCCCCCAAATCTCTAAATCTTTCTTCATTTGTTGTATCAGTTTTTTTATAATTATCGTCTTTTATTGAGGAACATCGTACAGTAAGCCAGATTCCTAAGTATTTAATTTTTTTTTCAATTTGAAGTCCCAATTCTTTTTCTAATTCTTTCTTTTGTTTTTCAGTTAAGTTCTTTACTAACATTTTAGTCTTCTCTCTATTAATTTTCAATCCTGCCACTATACCATAGTCTTCTATTTCTTTCATTAAAATATTTCTTGTCTCCAGTGGCTCTTCTATAAAGAACACTAGGTCATCGGCAAATGCCTGTGTCTTATATTCTTCTTTCTTTACCTTAAGTCCTTAAGTCATATTTTCTTTTATCATATCCATCTCTGTACAAAATATTTCTGTGACTGCATACTTAAGAGATACTTTTCTCTTCCTGGAGCTCAACATTTAATGGGATAACTTTTTCTCTCTCTTTATTGTCATTTTGCTGGTCTTTTTTATTTATTTTTTGTATATTTTATATTGTACTATAATAATATCATAAATTTCAGTCCAGAGATCTTCAAACCTTCTATTTTTCAAATATGACCTACTTCATCTATTCTTTTCCTTTATCCCAGAAAAATAAGGATTATTAGAATGAACTACTTTGGTTCTGCAAATTGAATAGAGCTTCTCCACCTTTGCTTGCAGTAAATTTGTGTGTGTGTGCGTGTGTGTGTGTTGTCCATCTGTAGCACCATCTTTCAGGTTGTTTGAAAAAGATTTATTACGAAAATTAATTTTTCTTGGCAGAAAATCTGACTACTTTTTTAGCTTGTTCATTGAAGCCAATTTTTCCTAGTTGTCTAGATGCCATTTTATATTTTATTATTTATTAAATTTTATAAGGCCACTCATCTATTCAGTGAAGCTTATCAGAAAACAAAAGACATAGTCAAAACTTACCAAAAAAAGCCCAAATGGAAGCCCCTCAAAAAAATGTAAAGTATTGCCATAACTTACCTCCATATCAACTGCAAAATTATCACCTTCACAATGGTTGGGAGAATAGCAAGTCTTCGTAGCCTTCTTAAAGACCAGTATTTCTTAGAGTAAGGCTGCTTAAAAGGGCAGGTGCCATGACAGAGAAGGGGCACTTTCCAAGACCCATCAGATGTCACTGCCTCACCAATTCATGCTCATTCTGCCAGACCTCCTGGGCAGAAAGTATTGGAGAGATGTAGTCTTGCAAGTAACTTGAAACTATGCCATGCAGAATTTTAAAGATGACAATCAGCACCTGGAATTGCACCCAGAAGCTCACTGGGATCCAGTGCAGTTTATGTGGCAATGGTGTTACAGAGAGATACTATGGTGTCCACAACAGTTCCCATGGCACTATATTTTGGATCGGCTGTAACTTTCAAATGCTTTCCAAGGGTAGCCCCATATAGAATGTTTGCAATTGCACAAACAGGAGGGAGCTACGTTGTGGGTGAACATGAGCAGTGCTTCCTGATCTAGAGATGGGCACAACTGGCACACAGGTTATATTTGTGCAAATGCCTTTCTGGCCAGAGCTGCCAGCTGCTCCTCTAACAGGAGCTGCAAGCCCAGGAGGACACCGGATTGCACACTGTCTTTGCTTTGAGTAGTGCAACCCCATTCAATATTAACTGTAGAAAACCAGCAGATACAGAGGTTCTTAAACCCCATAACCATTCAGTTTTGTCAGGGTTAAGCTGAAGCCAGTTCCTTCTCATCCAGAGCCACACAGACTTCATGCACTGGAAAGGCACTTTGATAGCATCACTTGAACATCCTGTGGCAAAGATGTACAACTGAGTAGATCAGCATTCCGATGACACATAATCCAGTGCTGACGGATAACTTCACCTGGTGGTGTCATGTAGATATTAAGAAATTTAGAAATGGACCTCCCCCCCACAAACTGGAACCAATCTCAGAAGAAGGAGGAGAACATAAAATGTTGTACGCCGGCCTGAGTCCTGAGGGAGTAGGGCGGCATAGAAAAACTGCCAAATAAATAAATAAATAAATAAATAAAATAAAACCACTGCAGAAAAGTGCCTCCCACTTATAACCCCTTGAGGCAACCCAGAAAGATACTGTGATAGATGGTGTCAGACATCACTGAATACCATCGCCCTGCCAGATTACATTCAGAAAGTACAACCAATGCTTCCTATTCTGATCCTGACTGCAATGAGTCCAGATTTCAACCTTAGAACTGCCATCTTCTATAATTAATTCCGGTGAAAAGATTACAAAATGTTGGAAGTCACTGTAAAATTGTTCTGCTTCCCATACATCTGTGGCTACTTCAAGGACTTGGATCATTATCATATTGATTAGCTTAGCTTGGACTTGAATTGGAATCATTTGGTGATTTAGAAGGGGGTGATTAATCAAAGCACTGACTTTGACTCCTTTTGTAAATACTGTAACGAAGGCCAGTCTATTTCTTCTATGATTTTCTTTGTCCTTGGTACAAGATGTGATGTGCCTCTGATGTGAAATGATTTGTGCCAGTCCATTTCAGCTTGCTTATTCCCAGAATGTCAGGGCGCAGTCTTATTTCTGTTTTGACAATATCACGTTTTACCTTGCTTTATGGTTCAGATACTCCACATATGACAGATAATCATATATTTGCAACATCAAACATTTCTTTTCCCTCTGGCTGTATTGGTGTGATGCAATCTAATGCAGTGTGATCATGAGCATCACGCTACTCATATTTGCCACCTGTTCTTCCCTTGTAGTTAGTTGGATATCTTCTAACCTGGAGGGAAGGCAGGGATTGTTGATGGGCTTATCTTTCAGTATCATTTTGGTATAGTCTTGGAGAATGTCCATTTGGTTTTCTTGCCAGAATGAGTTGCAACTTTTCCCCTAATTGGAAATGGCTCTTCATAAGTAACTAACTTTAACTGTTACTTTATCACAAAGATGGAAAATTATATTAAAGTAGCTTTTCTGCAGTTATGCTGCATCTTCTTCTGCATCTGTTTCCCCAGAACAATTTCGTTTCTTAATAACTTGAAATGGAATGCTACATTTTAATCTTTTAAAAAAGTCTTTTGAAATATAAAAGAGATAGTAAGATTGCCGAAGTCTTGCATGCTTTCCTCTTCCTTTTTCCCACAGAGCCTCAAGATTAACAAAAACTTCTACTTTTTATCTTAAATGCATAATCCAAACCTGTGGTTGTGATCAATCTTAACTGTGGCTACCAATGACTTTATAAATGTTTATTAAGGTTTGCTTGCCAAGGATTCTAGGGGAAGCATTGTAACCTTCACATTACAGTTGGTTTCAGGAAATTACTGCATGATAACAAAGTAAGATATAAAACATTTTGGATAGTTTGTCAAACAGTTTTTTTGATTGTAAATGAATTTTTGGATATTAGTAAGGTTGATATAATAGAGAAGGGATGTTTTACACAATTTTTTAGAGATTAAAGGTTTCCTTTTTCATAGCCTAATATTAATACAAATACAAAAGCTGAAGTTTTAGCAGCCATGTAGATCCAAATTAAGCATGTATTTGCAATATGTATGTTTTGTTTTGCAAAAAAAGCTCTTGTTTTGCAGGAATACTATACAGTTATTTCATACCAGGCAGTTTTTTTCTTCATAATATTTAAATGGGCAATTATTATTTTTATGAAAAGTAACTGAACATCAAACATTTGCTACTTTATCCTTCAGAAAGAATGAAAGCACTGTTGATTAAATGGGAGATGAAGCTAAGGACATGGAAACTTTTATAATAGTATCAAGTCATTTCAAACAGGTAGTGAAAGATTTTGTACCCAACGGGAACTATTGGGAAAAAGAGACTCCATAATTATCAGAATTGATAATAATAACATTGCAGACTACAAAATGTGCAAATCAGCAAGTTAACCAAAACCCATACATTATGGAATACTAAATGCATGTTATTTATTTTGACATGAATCATTAAGATGAATTGTCATTAAGTATAAACAAGCACAGTCCATTAAATAAGCCACCAAGTGGTACGTATGGCAAAGACAAGGAGCCCTGCTATACTCCTGCTCTCCTTCTCACTTTGTCTCCTGTTTCACTGTTTTCCATATTTCAGAGTTTAAATCTCAATGATAAGCTTCTCTCCCCCCCCCCCCCCCACTCATCATATCTTTAGAAGAGCTGGATATAATTTGATTGCTTCCAAAAATGATGTGGACATGCTGGGATTCACGATCACTGATGTTGCTTCCCAAAACATCCTTTATTCTTTTTATGCAAAAAGATTTTATAGTCAGAGAATAGTTGGCCAAGCATACTGTAGTTATAGATGCTTAATTTTGTGTTTGTGTGTGAATGCAAAGCAAATTGTGCTTAATTTCCCATTAAAGCAGTAGACCATTAAATGTATGGTTTACAATCAAATTAAAACCTTTATTAGGGCCTTTAGGCCAAAGAAAATATTTACAATTAACTAGCTGCAGCGCTCAAAAGGCAGCTTGTGGAAAATACTGTCCAGTCCTTATTTCCTTTTGTAGTTTCTTAAATGTTTCTTTAGAGGATTAAGGATCTTTCTTGAATGGAACAGGACGTGACACAGGAGATGGAAGTTGAAAGGAGGAATTGGCAACATAAAGCCTTTCCACCCAGTTTGATAAGGTCTTGTGCCCCCATCCCTATCATATATTGTGCTAGATAGGAAGGTCTTCTGGCCTCTCTGAAAAACTTCCCCAGGACTTGGCAGGGATTGTAAAAAGGCAGGGAAAAGGAAGCCATAGAAAGGCCACCTTTTTCAGTCTTCTTAACACTCAGCTTCTCTTCAGAACATTGACTTTTGTACTCTGAAAGAATACAAAGAGGTGACCGTAAAGCCCTTAGTACCGACCCGTCTCCCAATTCTAGTGAATCTTCTTCAAGCAGATAAGAGAGAACTGAATCTTCTTTAAGCAAATTAAACACTGCTTTTCTCCCTCAACATTCTTTTTTCTTACCAAGATCAAATCCTTTTTAATCTAGTTGACTAGTGGTTTTATGGCAAGCTATGTGGAGCAATCCTAGCTATTGCCATTGAAGCTTGCTTCTCTTTAAGTGGATATTGCATCTTCAGGATGTCTATAAAACTTGTCATATTTTTTAAAAGACATGAACAAACTGAAGCCTGTCACCAGAACTGCAAGGAAGATGATAAATTAAGGACATGACAGAAAAGAGGAGTGGCTTGGAGGGACAGGGAATGTTTAGCCTTGAGAAGCCTGCAAGGAGATATGAGAGTTGCCCTCCAGATCAGGAGTCTCCAACCTTGGCAACTTTAAGACTTGTGGACTTCAACTCCCAGAATTCCTCAGCCAGCAAAGCAAACCTGGCTGAGGGATTCTGGGAGTTGAAGTCCACAAGTCTTAAAGTTGCCAAGATTGGAGACCCCTGATCCATATCACAGAATACAGAATAACAGAGTTGGAAAGGACCTGGGAGGTCTTCTAGTCCAACCTCCTGCTCAGGCAGGAAATCCTATACCATTTCAGATTTGAAATGTAATGTAATGAAATGAGGTGGATATGAAGGGTTATCTCATAAAAGGCTGCTCAGAGTTGTTCCATAATCCAAGAAACAATGATTTAAAATTACAAGGCAACAGATTTCTGTTGGTCATTGTAAAAATTATACTCATACTGGTAGTAAGAATTGTCCAGCAATGCCTCTGGAGGTGATGAACATTCTTTCAATGGAGGTGTTTTCACTGAAGGTGGATGGCCATCTGTCAGGGAAACTATAGTAATGGGCAGGGCATTACCGATGACCTCCAGGATCTATTTCAATCTTTTCAATCTGTGATTATAAAGCCTCAACATTATTCCTTTTGTGTGTTTAATTCTTTAAATATGAATGAAAGATGACAGTCAATGCTTATACGTAAGAAATCTATACACATTGTCCATATTAATGTAAAAAGCCTATACTGAAGGGACAATTAAGGCACTTGTATGCAGTACATATAGTAAGCATGCTCAATCTGTCTTTCTGAAGATGAACTGACAGACACATGAAAAGCAAGATCAGAATAGTCTGACCAGTGACAAATTGGTTGCCCTAAATATCCTCATTGATTGCTATAATCTGAGCCAGTCAGTGCACAATTAGTTACATTGTACTGTTCCTTTCCTGCTATTAGAACAGCAGCCAAAATAAAATGGAATTGTTATAAAAGAAAAATTTCAAAGATTGGAAGGAAAACAGAATAAATGATTTTGGTTGGTAGCTCTCTCTTGCTGCTAACAAAAGATGTAGCTAACTAATGGCAATTTAATTCAAAAATAGGTTCCTTTATTAATTTTCTTGTAGGTTTATTCGTGCCTTTGCCAGAAAATATCTGTAGTTAATATGCCTGATAAAATAGGGAATTTACAAATATAGTTGATGGGTTTTATTACAAGGAGGGAAGCAAATAATATTTTGAAGAATGCACAGCTGAAAGTTCCCCTTTGCTTTTATCAAAAGTATCATTCTAACATTCTATTAATCTTGTGTGTTATTATTTTACACATTATAAAATCTGACCCAGGAATATTTCTCTTTGATTAATATAGAACAATGTCCTCTGTTGTTATCCATGTTGTTAATGTATAAGAAATCACACCAGATACTATTTATCTTTAGATAAGGAGATCCCTAACTTTTACCATATAAGTACTTGTTCTGTATTAATCAAAGAGAAATATTCCTGGGTCAGATTTCATAATGTATAAAATAATAACACACAAGATCAAGGATGTTTAGGTGAAGAAAGACCAATAGATGAGCATGTTTTAAGACCCTTGAAAAAATAGCTATCAGCCAAACATCACCTGACTGTTATTTGCTGAATATAATCTCTGAAATTACATACTGTGGATATGCATGCAGCAGCAGAAGAAAATAGTTCCCAAAAGTAAAAAATTCAGAAAAAATTCCCCCAAAAAGATGGCGGCGCCCATGGACCGGCACCAACCAAACCGAATCCGTGACACCATCGTGACGTCACCATTGGGTCACTACTGGTTTGGACGATCCTGTCCGAACCGGGAGGAACCCACCTCTGGAGGATTGTCATGGTGATTTATAAGAAAATTATATGCACAATGGATTTAAAGTGGCTTACAAAAGTTTGTATCAGTCTCAATCTCATAGTTTATACTTTATGTTTGCATTTCCAATTGCTATTCTTTTTCTTCTTAAATAAGGTAGCTACATTTTTCCCATTCATTCTGAGATACAAGAAATGTGAATCAATCAATAGTTGTATTGTTCTTTTTTAAAAAAATAAAGCTAATTCAACCAAACTAATTTCCAAATAAATATTTTGTCCTTAAGTAGCTTGATATAGAAGAAAGGGCTGCAATTCAGCAGCTGAAAATTACATTTTAAAGTAAAAAAAATGAATTATGTTTGTGTCAGTATTTTTTGCTTTCACGCTGGCAAGAAACATTCTAAATATATGGACCTGCTAAATAATTGAAATGTTTTGTCAAGCAATTCCAAGTTTTAAGCAGTTCTTAAGGGCAACAATTTGTGGAATCTTATTAGTGCATGGATAAACATGACCAAATTATATCCAGAGCATAACAATTGAAACAATAACAGCAGCAACAACAAAAATTTGTTCCCTTAAGTCCTAAGCTCTTGTTGTGTTATGGGCATAATAATAGAGGTGTGGTGTAAAAAGGATATAAACTTCTTTAAAAAGCAGAATATAATGGAATTCAATCCATCTGCCTTTGTTGGCCTGGCCAGGGATCAAGGCTTATGGAAACTTTAGTCCAAAATAGACTTCCAAGCTAAGAAATGCTACATCAGTGTAGACTTTGGGAGATTCTGCCTAGGGCAGTGATAGCAAACCTTTTTTTCCTCGGGTGCTGAAATAGTGCGCGCACGTGCTATCGCATGCGTGTGCGTGCCCACACCCATAATTCAAAGCCCCCCACTTGCCCACCCCCTGTGCATGCGTGCACGACCCCCACACTCCCCTGTTTCCCAACTTCCAGTAGACCCAGTAGGCCCGTTTTTGCCCTCCCCAGACTCCAGAGGCTTTCTTGGAGCTTGGGGAGGGCAAAAACACCCCCTGCCACCCCGGAGGCCATCCGGTGGCCGAAATCACCCTCCCAGAGCCTCTGTGCAAGCCAAAAATCAGCTGGCGGGCACGGACATAGCAATAGCAATAGCACTTAGACTTATATACCGCTTCATAGTGCTTTACAGCCCTCTCTAAGTGGTTTACAGAGTTCAGCATATTGCCCCCAACAATCTGGGTCCTCATTTTACCCACCTCGGAAGGATGGAAGGCTGAGTCAACCTTGAGCCTAGTGAGATTCGAACAGCTGGACTGCTGAACTAGCAATCAGCTGAAGGTCGCAATGCTGCTTTTAACCACTGCGCTATCTCAGCTCATTGCACGCTGGACATGCACGCTGGAGCTGAACTAGGGCAACGGCTCACGTGCCGGCAGATATGGCTCCGTGTGCCACCTGTGGCACCCGTGCCATAGGTTCGCCATCACTGGCCTAGGGAATGATCAGACAAAAGACCAGCTGGATAATTTCTTGGGCTGTAAGGATATGGTGGGCATATTGTGCTTTCAGACTTGCAAGATTTTGTTAATTTAGCTTTACAGTAAAGTAGAATTCGCTTGTCTTGTGGTGTTTCCTGTCTGGTCTAGCTGGTAAAACTTACAATCAGCTATCAAGAAAGTAATAGATATCTATGAACTCTAGAATGCTTCATGAAGAATGTTTTCAGTTATTGAGGTGATAACTGAGTTTTTATCTAAAAGCATTTGTGATTCTTTTGCCTATCTTTATGTGGCACATTCTGAATCCCTTTTACTATCTGAAAGAACTGGGAGAACAGGATACTTTTCTATGTTTTGAATTAGATGTTGAAAAATTTCAATAAAGATTAGGTGGCCTACTCTTTCTCCAGGAAATTGCTTCAAAGTGATTGGTTCAGTTTGCTCTTATTAATTTCCCCTCCTTCAGTGTGAGGAGAGGGTTCATATCCTGCAGAGTAGGCAACGGATGAGAATTACTTTCTCTTTATCTCTTATCACTGCAAAGATGTATGAGATACTTAACATATTTCTTAAGGAAGAAATTGTCACTATGGGTGTCACATTCCATATGGAGACAAGAATTTGTGAAATGCAGGACATAGTAGTATCAATGGATGTTATATTCATGTAAATTGATATCTGTAAAAAAAAGTAGTTTGTGTATTTTTCCAATTAGTACTTCTGCCTTTGGATTTACTAGTAATAGCTGTGGTAAGCAGCATTATTGCATAATTAATACATAATCAACTGTGGCTTCTTCTGAATTTGGTCAGGTTTGCCCACAAATATCCATGCTTAATTACATTACAATATTCCAATATTGTGATATGGTTCTGTTGTTCTATTGAAAAGTTTCTGGAAAATGCAATTGATTGAAAATGTGAAGGCTTTGATACTAATTGATATGAGTAGCAGGTACCACATAATGCTTTAGCTGAAAATCTATACTTGTTACCAGTTGCTTATCATAGGTAATTTAAGGTGACCTCTAAAACTTCAAGGAAGTTGAAATTGTACATGAGGAATTGCCTCTCCTATTGCAAATCTGTCTGACCAAAAAGTTTGTAAGAAGACTCATATAGTTACAGAGGCACATCTATGAAGTACATGAAAACCTTTTCCATCATTGATCTTTGTGCGCGCGTGCATACGTAGTGCAAAAAACCAAAAAAAATCCCAAAAAACCCCCGCCGAAAACAAAATAGTGACACATGCATAGTGCCGGAAACTCGGCTTCTGTGCATGCTCAGAAGAAGAAAGAAATCGGGAATTTTTTTAAAAAAAATTCAAAAAAAAGATGGCGGCACCCCCGAACTGACACCGACCGATCCAGTTTGGTGACATCACAGTGATGTCACCAGCGAGTTACTACCAGTTCGGGTGAACCGGTCCAAACCGGGAGGAACCCACCTCTGCAGAGAACACTAAGTATTCCATGGCAAGGAATTCCCCAGGGAATTCAGTGTTAATGAATCTGAATTTTCAGATTCTGCACCTTACCAGCCTCAATTTCCCTCATCTTATCTCTAAGTTGTCTGGTATCTTATTTTGGAAAAAAAGACTAAAGAAGGAAGAAACAGATTGGCCTGTCAACACTTTGGATTGTGGGACATTTAGAATGTTGAGAACAAGGCATCAACATTTTCATAACATTAGCCAGTTGCAAAACTTCAATTTGTTAGTAAGTCAGCTGGTGAGGTTTCTCCCACTATGTCTCTGACGGTCTCCCTTTTAAAAAATTTTATGAGGAGATTTATGCTTCTATATTTTATAGTTTCTATCTGTAATTGGACGTTGGTCTTGGATAGTCCTATGCCAATAAAGGAGAATATTTATAGCTCCTGGTTGAAATGATGATGTTACCTAGTTTGGGTAGTGAAATGTCTTCAAGAAAACAACCAAGCTCAGGGAGCACTAAGGACAGCTACCAGGTGTCTAGGAAAAGGAAGACACAGCCTCCTTTTTGTCATTTGGCAGACTTAGCCTTACAATCAAAGATTGTCCAGTACCTTTGAGTATCACAAGTAATCTTTTCCTGTGCAGCTTTTCTGTGCTGTGCAGTGTCTCCCAAATAAGTGCTAACTACAAGTTAACAAGCTCTGCTCTATGACCTTGATCAGTATCTCCAGGAGCTACTGTCTGGAATTTCAGTACCTTAATCAGCTACATGCTGAATGCTTTTGCCTCCTTACTAGTACATCTAGTACCTTTCTGTGATTGAAAAATCAATCTTCCTGATGCTGGGAAAAATAATTTCATTTACATGTAATTTACATGTAGTTCTAAGTACTTGGAGGGTGACTTCTTTATGGTAATTTTTGTCACAAATGCCAAGAAAATTAGGCAGTGTGTCCTGTTTTTTGTTTTTTATTTTTATTTATTTATTTCATCAGGCATGTATTAGATAACAGATATACAGTAAGTATAAATATAATTATGAATACATGAAATGGATACGAATAAAAGGGAACATTAGGACAGGGACGGTAGGCACACTAGTGCGCTTATGCACGCCCTTAAAGACCTCTTAGGAATGGGGTGAGGTCAACAGTAGACAATCTAAGGGTAAAGTTTTGGGGGTTTGGGGAAGAAACCACAGAGTCAGGTAGTGCATTCCAGGCATTAACAACTCTGTTACTGAAGTTGTATTTTCTGCAATCAAGTTTGGCGCGGTTTACCATAAGTTTGTATCTATTATGTGCTCGTGTATTATTGTGGTTGAAGCTGAAGTAATCATTGACAAGTAGGACATTGTAGCAGATAATTTTATGTACTACGCTTAGGTCGGACCGAAGACAGCGAAGTTCTAAGCTGTCTAATCCCAAAATTTCAAGTCTGGTGGCATAAGGTATTCTGTTGCGAGCAGAGGAGTGGAGGACTCTTCTCGTGAAATATCTCTGGACTCGTTCAATTGTACTAATGTCCAATATGCAGTGCGGGTTCCAGACAGATGAGCTGTATTCAAGAATTGGTCCAGCAAAAGTTTTGTATGCCCTAATTTCCAGTTCAATATTACCGGAGAAGAAGCTACGCAAGATTAGGTTAACAACTTTTAATGTCTTTTTGGCAATGCTGTTACAGTGAGCTCTTGCACTTAGATCATTTGATATGAATACTCCAAGGTCCTTGACAGAGTGAGGGTCGTCTACGAGGTCATATCCGCCCAGCTTGAATTTTGTGTTTTGATTTTTTTTGCCAATGTGTAAGACAGAACATTTGTTGGTTGAGATTTGGAGTTGCCAATTGTTTGACCATTCTGACAGATAGTCAAGGTCTTTTTGTAGGGTAGCAGCATTGTTAGTGGTGTTGAATAGTTTTACCTCATCAGCGAAGGGACCACAGTTGCTTATAATATGATCGCAAAGGTCGTTTATGTAAAGTATAGTGTGGCTCCTAAAACGCTTCCTTGGGGGATACCGCTGTTAACAGGTGCAGGTTTGATAAGGTGTTCCCTATTTTGACTACTTGTTGCCTGTTTTATAGGAACTCAGCTATCCACTTACCGTATTTTTCGGAGTATAAGACGCACCTTTTTCCTCCCTAAAAGTGGCTGAAAATTCAGGTGCGTCTTATACTTCGAATGTAGCTTTTTTTTCCAGCCCTAACTAGGTGCTAACAGATCTTCCCAGCTCTTACCTTGCAGGCTTTTTCATTGTTACTCTCTCCAAAGAATGTTTTTCCAGCCCTAAGTCTTTGCAGAATTTTTTTTCATTGCTCTACTTGCTCCGAATAAGTTTTTTTCTAGCCCTAACCAGGTGCTAACTATCTTCCCAGCTCTTACCCGCTTGCAGGCTCTTTCATTGTTATTCTCAGAAGAAGGTTTTTTTAAGTCCTAACCAGGGGATAAAATAATGTGCTGAAGCTGAACAGACTAAGTTTTTTTCTAGGCCTAACCAGGTGCTAACTATCTTCCCAGCTCTTACCTTGCAGGCTCTTTCATTGTTACTCTCTCCGAAGAATGTTTTTCCAGCCCTAAGTCTTTGCAGGGTTTTTTTCATTGCTCTACTTGCTCGGAATAAGTTTTTTTCTAGCCCTAACCAGGTGCTAACTATCTTCCCAGCTCTTACTGGCTTGCATGCTATTTCATTGTTACTCTCTCAGAAGAAGGTTTTTTTAAGTCCTAACCAGGGGATAAAATAATGTGCTGAAGCTGACCAGACTAAGGATGCTAGCCAGATGAATACCTGGTAGGCAGATTGTTTTCCCCTATTTTCCTCCCCAAAAACTAAGGTGCGTCTTATACTCCGGTGCATCTTATACTCCGAAAAATACGGTATGCAGGCATCTGGAAATGGCATAAGATTTTAGTTTTAGAAGTAGTTTGTCATGTACTACTGAATCAAAGACTGATATTATATACAGAATATATATCATTGTGTCTATTGCTTTACTCTGGTCGAGCTGTGAAGTCCATATGTTTTTGCAGTGTAAGAGTTGCAGATTGCAGGACAATTTTTTTCTGAAGCCAAACTGCTTGTTAGAGAGTAGGTTGTTTATCTGTAAGTAGAGGGTAATGGATTAGTTTATGATTGATTCCATGACTTTGCATGTAACGCAACATAATGAGATTGGTCTGTAATTTTCAACTAGGCTGGGTCCCTTTTTTAAGGCAGGACTGACCGTGGCTAGTGTCCATAAGTTATGCAAGGAGCTGGTTCTGAAAGATATTTCATAAATTATGCTAAGAGGTTCTGCTATGGTGGTTGAGAGCTTTTTTAAGAAGTAGGCACATAATCCATCAAGGCCAATAGATAGAGATGGTTTTAGATTGCGTAATGCCTTTTCAACGGCATCTTCTGTGAAATCGACATGTAGTAGATCATTGTGATTAGTTGGGGTATGATTGGGAAATGTGGGGCATGATCCATTGCTGTTTACAAAGACTGAACTAAAGAATGTGTTGAAGAGGTTAACGGTTTCATCATTACAGTCTTCCCCATTTGGCCCTTTTAGAGGTGGGATGGATCTTGAGTCTTTAAGTTTGTTGTTTACAAATTTATCCTCTTTTTCAAATGTCCGTGTCCCCCTTTGCCTGTCCAGATATCTCATAAACAAAAATATAGCAGCTATGGGCTCTAGGAATTACAGAAAACAAGTAAGAACTAACCAAGTATGCTAATATTTATATTAGTGCAAGAAAAAATGCAGCTGGTTGACAGTGAAAAACAGGTGCCATGTTTGTACCCCAATACTCCTCCAAGTACCTTTTAGAAGCAAATCCATAACACTGTATAGACCAAATGCATAAATGGATTTATAAAATTATCTTCAGTTTTTTTATCATTGAAAATGCTTTAAAAGCTCAAGGATTGAAAAGCATAAAACTTAAAATATGAAAAAAGTCAGCAGGCTATAAACACAGACTTACTTTGTGAATGAAGTGAGTGGTCTCTAAATTTGATAAATAAATTTTATAGGATAGGAGTACTAACAGAGACACCCAACCAAATTCAGACAGACAGCGAAACAAAAACACCTAGGTAAATAAATTAATATTCCTAGTGCCAACCAGGAAATTTATAATTAGGGTGCCTATTTTATGTTGCCACTCAGTTGCCACTCAGTTATCCTGTTTGACTGAAACCATCCTCTAGGAATGTTTGATTTACCTCTAGTTTTTTTTAACCCATAAATCACTCTCATATCTACTAAAAAGTAAAAGGATTGTAAGAAAAGATGAACCAGTATATGTAATTCCAGCTGGTAGAATCTTAAGAATTCTTTTTGTTGTTTTAGCTAATAGCTGCAGTATTTGAATCACTTGGGATTCTGAAGGTAGCATTTTCAAAAATACGGCCATTTTTTTCTTTTTTCAAAACTTTTTTTTTCTTAGATCCTATTTTGACAGAGGTCTAATTTTTTGATAACTGCCTTTCTGCTTACATATCACTTCAGCTTGTGATATCAGGTCAATGAGATATTTCAATATTTTTCTCTTATTCAGTTACAATATATATGCAATCTAGACTGTAAACTTCAGAGCTGCTACTTACAGCAACTTTGATCCATCTGTTTCCTTTCATATTGTAACTGATATGTGAAGAAATATGTTTGGGAGGAAAGAAAATACAACTAATTCATCTTTGGACTAGGCATCTTCCTTAGTAGTTGGAGCAAGCAATTCTGTCCATCATTGACATTTTGTGTTGAACATCACAAAGTATGCAGAGTTGATAGATATATGCAAAGATCTAACCATTATCAGTGCTCTAGTTTTCTATTTATGAATGTATTGCTAACTTTCTGTTGAACACATATTTAGGTGATATTCTACAAATGCTTGCAATTTGGGATGAGATAATCAAAAGATTTTATAGGTGTCTTTCATGAATATGGAGACATCTTCATATGAATAGTGAGAAACTGTTAAAAGTGATCAAAGAAGAGATCTTTGAACAACTGGAAGTTGAATGTGACAGTTCTCCAGACAGTTTCTTGCCTCATTCTCTTATTCTTTTACCCACCCTCACTATTCCTATTTCTTTATCTACCTTTTGTGACAGGAATTGAATCTTGATTATTGTCACACAATGTGGATATTCTGCATGTAAAGCATATTATTATTCAGTTATTATGTAAATCAGACACAGCCTACCAAAATGAATAGAAATGTGTTATAGTAGGCTACGTGAGTTCTATTCTTAATGGCATATCATCCTTCATTATGATTATAAGAGACAATTCCATGTCAAGTTAATGCTTTCTTATACTTATTTTAGATTTGTTTATTTATTTCGGCTTCAAAACCTCCCACTCCAAACAAAAATTTCACACTCGACTCATGTCAACTATTAATTTTAGCTCACCTATTTCATTAAGATGAGATCCCAGCTGCCTCAGTCTTCCTTGTGTACATTTCTATCTTAGCATTAGAAAACTAGAGCCAGGCATTTCAGAATATTGAATTCTAGTGGTTTGGTTAAAAACCAATACAAAATAAGGGACCCATGATCGCATGGGCAAAAAATATAGGACATAATATACACTTGGCCAATTGGGAACAAATATGGAATAGAAATTTTAAATTAACAAAATTGGTGTCGTATAAGGAAAATCATTACAAAAGGTTTTACAGATGGTATTTGGCCCCAACAAGATTAGCAAAAATTTACCCAAAATTTTTTGGAAGTGTAAAAAAACACAAGGCACCTTCTTTCATATGTGGTGGTTATGTCCCGAAGCTAGAAAATACTGGTCCAAAATCCACAACTGGTTACAAGAAATGACAAAAATAACAATAGAATTCACACCAGAATTTCTACTACTGGGAATACTTAAAAATCAATACAATAAGAACATCAAATACCTTATCCTACATATCACTACCTCATCAAGACTCGCCTATGCACAATTCTGGAAAAATCCTAAAATGCCTACAAAAAATTTAATAATTAAAAAAATGTATGACTGTGCTGAAATGGACAAACTTACGATTGAGTTTAGAGGCCAAAAAGATTCGAACTATGACAACATATGGAAAAAATTGTATCAGTGGATGGAACATAGAAAACAAAAAAAGAAAAATTAAACAGAATTTAAATTATTGTAAATATGTAAATATGTAAAGTACTAATGTAATAATAAGATAACAATGCACTTGTGACAATGTAGAATTGCTCAAAGATACATTGTGATTTTGTAAAGATTTGAAAATTAATAAAATATATTTAAAAAAAAATACAAAAAAAAATCTGCCCCAATGCCAAAGCTACCAATTGGATTGAAAAGATTAACATTTATAACGTAGTCAATTGTGTGAGAAGATCTGAACTTAGGTTGCAACTGCTATGCCATGCTACTAAAATCTTGACAGCTGGCCATTTATGCAGGGTCAACTAAACATAATGGCCTGAACTTCTGAAGGAATGTGCCATATAAAATATATGTGCTGTACAAATATTTACAGCTAGTAGCAGCAGTTTTGCATGAATGTCTTAGACGCCTGATTCCAAGGCTACCATGTTGAAAAAGGAGAAATTTCAAATGAATCCAAGTGAATACCAATAGCTAAAGCTATTCATTATAACTGCAAGAATTTCATAATATCATTGTACCATTAATGAATAGTAAAAAAAATATTTACTATAATAACAGATTAGTACAAAAACATAGATTAACTTGGAAATAACACTAGTTGCCAGGGCCACCATTTACAGTATGTTTGCATCAAAACTGAATAACAATTATAACGATAGCAGTTTTAGAGTAAATGTCTATGGAGATTTTCAGTCAACCAGGTCATGGTTGTCCCAAAAGTGCTTTTTCAAAAAGCAACTGGACTTTCTTGTTTTTCCTTAAAGACATTTCACTTCTCATCCAAGAAGCTTCTTCAGAAATGTCTTCAAGGAAAAACAAGAAAGTCCAATTGCCTTTTGCAAAAGCACCTTTGGGACAGTTTTAGGGTAGTTTGTGAACGATACAAACTGTTGCACATCATTCATATCTAGCTGTGGGCACATAAGACATTAAACTGGAATAATTCCATTTGCAAGCTTAAAAATGACATTTTACTAGAATTCTTCAAACAGATACTTATATGATTTATTTTAATAGGATGTGTAGTAGGAGTAGGATATTATTGACAGGTCTTTGTTTACTTTTTGTACTGTTAAGCTCTCTCAATATTCATGGTGATTTACAACAGAAACTAAAATACTGTAAGTTAATGTATCATGAAACAAAATATGATGATGATGTGTATCCATTGATATGAAATATTTAAAACTAGTGTTAGCAAATCTATTTTGAACACATTCCTAAATATGGGGAAATGACAATGTCATAAGGTTCTCTTGGGAAGGCTGTTCCAGAAAATTGAAACCATTATTGACAAACAGAAGCTTATAGTTCTTGCCTCACATGTAGTGAACTTTCAGGATCATCCCATGAGATATGTAGACTAGGTGGGTAGATTCTACTCAAAGCAATAATCCTAGAAGTACTATTGGGCTTTGTACACGAAAAGAAACACTTTGATTTTCACTTTGAATATGAGCCGTGGTGGTGCAGTGGTTAGAATGCGGTACTGCAGCCTACTACTGCTGGCTGCCAGCAGTCTGGCAGTTCGAATCTCACCGGCTCAAGGTTGACTCAGCCTTTCAACCTTCCAAGATCAGTAAAATGAGTACCCAGATTGTTGGGGGCAATATGCTGACTCTGTAAACCACTTAGAGAGGGGTGTAAAGCACTGTGGAGCAGTATATAAGTCTAAGTGCTTATTGCTATTCCTATTGTGGGCACATAAGACATTAAACTGGAATAATTCCATTTGCAAGCTTAAAAATGACATTTTACTAGAATTCTTCAAACAGATACTTATATGATTTACTTTAATAGGATGTGTAGTAGGAGTAGGATATTATTGAAAGGTCTTTGTTTAATTTTTGTAAGCTTTTAGTAAGCTTTCTGAATATTCATGGTGATTTACAATAGAAACTAAAATAAGTTAATGTATCATGAAACAAAATATGATGATGATGATGTGTATCCATTGATATTAAATATTTAAAACTTGGGTTAACAACTCTATTTTGAACACATAGAAATTTGTGGTAACTAATGGAAAGTCTATAGTACTAGTGTTATATGTGAAAAGTGACTTTTTTCTGTTACTGCTTTTGAGTAGCCCTCAAAGGAGCCCCATGTAGAGCACATTGCAATGATTTATATAAGAAGTGACCAGGACATTAATTACTCTCATCACTGTCTTTTTGTCAAGAGAGGGCTGCAATTGGCCTACCAGAAGAATCTGAGAAAAGGCACAATCAGCACAGCCTCCATCTAGCAGTTTCCATGATTCTCAGAGAACTACTGTATCTAGAGTCGCCACATGAGCATACAGAAAACCAGATGGTTTCCATATAAAAACAGCAGTTTAGTCTTGCTAGGATTCAACATCAACTTTTTAGTCCCTTTCCAAATCTTGATAGTCTCCAGGACCTGGTCAGGATTTCCATCATAACATATCACCAGAATTCCTTGGACAGAAAGGTCTGTCTAGATATCATCAGTATGCTTATGATGAATAACTTCCCTTAGGAATTATTGTTGGTCAATTCAGTTGGCAGAATGGTACAATAATAAATTGAATGAGAATTGTACTGGGTTTTGAAGAATTGTACATTATACTATTAAAAATTAAATATACCCTTGAACTGAGTTTAATCCCTACTGACTGTAAGGATATATGTGATTTTTGGCAGAGAGGGTGTTTGCCACTTCCTTCTGGATTTTTTTTTCCAATTGTCAGTCTGGTCCACAATTCTGAATTTCCGTGTTAAAAATTGATCAGATAACATTTCCGATTCAATATTATAAATGCAAAAATTCAAAATAAAATGTTGCCCTTCAGATTGCTATTCACATGAATTTACTTATTCAATTTATATGCCACCCATTTCACTGTTAAAACAACATATAACAGAATACCTTGGCACTAAGGAGACTCAAAACCAATTCCTATTACTTAGGAATTGCTGCAAATATGGTGCTTTCTGTCTCCTACTTTCAGAGACTTTCAGACTCTTTAATAAAATATGTACCAAAAAGTTGTGAATTTTGGCAATGATGTTAAAATACGGCAGTTAGATTGCTAGTCGGAACATGCCAGCATGATCATATTCTATGCCCGTTCTTTACCAATTGCAGTAGCAACAATTTCAGTCTGGGTTCAATATAAAGTCCTGGCATTATTCATTTCAGTTAGTTTAAAAGCTGTGAAAAAAGATATCTTAAACATTAATCTAATCTAGAATGCATGTGCTGATCTAAGTCTATTCTATAGATGCCTCTACCAAATTAGATGATTTTGGAGGTCAAAAGAGAAAGGATACTTCAATAGAAATGCCATGTTTATGGAATTCCTTTCCTACAAAGATTTGTCAGGGGTCTATTTTAAAGTCTTTTCAACAACCAACCAGAGAAAATATTAATATTTTTCTAAGCATTTCATTAATACAGCCAGGGCTTTTATAACTTAACAGTGTTTAACTATGAAGATGTTATAAATGCTGTATGTATTATAACGGCAGTTGATGGTTTATCCTGATTATTGTCCTTTGTCTTTATTAGGTTTATCAGACAAGTGTAGTTATTATGTGGTTTAGAAGCAAAGCGCATCAACAACAAAGTCAGTCCCAAGACATTCATAGATTAGTTATCCATAGATCAGTTATGGATAATTAGTTATCCATAGATCAGTTTATCCATACATTAGTTATCCATAGATTAGTTATCTCTTTGTCTGATTTCAAGACATTTCCTCATGAATTTTATTAAAATTAAAGAAGTACAGTAAATGCTACATTAAAACTATGATGTCATTTTTTTCAACATTTTTGATAGCATATATCAAAGCAAGTTTAATCTTTTTTTGTGTTATATATTATCTTGATTCAAAAGAAGTGTCTTCTCTGTCCCCTTGTAGCTTGCCCAGCAGGGATGTTCAAAGCTCATCAAGGAACAGGAATCTGCACACAATGTCCTCCCTACAGTCGCTCCACATCAGAAGCTGCTGCCATCTGCACTTGTCGCAACGGATACTACCGGTCTGACTTTGATCCATCAGAAGTAGCTTGTACTAGTAAGTAGTAGTATTTATTTCTGAGAACAGGTTGGTTTCAAAACTAACTGGATCCATTCTTCATAAATAGATCTGGAGAAACAACATTCAGGAATAGCCTGCATGATAATCATGTGATAATCATGTTTTGGAAATGATCTATAAGGGCACTGAACTTCAAACAAATGCCAGCTCAACTCCTTCCTGCATTTGCCTACAGCAGTCTGATTTTTTTTCCAGGTTTAGATTTAAAAGTCATATGAATTTTAAGGATACAATTCCTTAAAAAAAAGCCACAACTACATGTTTCTTTCAAACTTGCATGGAAGCCTTAAAAAAATCTGCATGATTTAATGAGTAGCAGAGAATTGCTCACATGATGTGCAAATCATTTTTGAAGAATATGTGCACATAAAAGATAAACTTGTTAAAATTATTTTTAATAGACTGAAAAATGTTAGTTAACCTTTAGCTTTCAGACCAGTACATAGCTGATTATAAATATAGGAAGTCTACTTAAGAGGGGGGAAAATCATTCTTTAACATGCACCAACAAGAAAAAGGATGTCATCAAAATTAGTATTTCCTAGCAGAACAGCAATAGTAGAAACACAGAGAAAAAAAGAAAAGAAAAGAAAATGCATCAACAACTATTATTACAAGATCTGGGAACAAAGACTCACAATTTAGGGATGTATGATTGTTGTTGTTAGTTGCGAAGTCATGTCCGACCCATCGCGACCCCGTGGACAACGTTTCTCCAGGCCTTCCTGTCCATTTAAGCTCATGCCGACTGCTTCAATGACTCCATCCAGCCACCTCATTGGATGAGATCCATCTCATTGGATGGGATGGATAATATTAATCATTAAATGTTAATGACAGGCAGAAATAAGTATGTATAATAAAAGGATGAAAACTTTGAGTCTTCTAAATGACTATCATTCAGATTATTGGCATGTATGTTATATTAGACACAAAATAAATTCTTAATGATTTTTCATAATTAGTTGACATTTTCTTTTCATGTGAATTTATCATTTTTGTAAACATTTATGACATAAATACCATCTCTTCATAAGAGATGCATTAGCAGTTGTAATGTTTTAGTACTTAGTCTGTTGGTTCATCAAAGCTAGAAATTTAGGATCTATGAAGTTTAACATGAATGTGTGCACATTCAGAGTATGCCAAAGAAATGGAATTGTCTATAATATCTATGAAGGGAGCAGAAGACAATGGATTGACAATCCCATATCTGGGGGAAAGAAATCCTTGATAGCCTTCTTGATTTTTCAGCCTTACATCCAGTGTGATTTCTACTATTATCTGTTATTTCAATTTACATTTCATTTGTAATTTAATCTTGTTTTGGACAAATTAATATTTTGGAATTAATTTGTGTGATTTATTGTAATACCATGTTGCAGACACATTTTGAAAATTATTTTTCCCTGCTTGGAGACTGCTGGGGGCCCCTGTATTTCCAGGGAAGAGGTGGATCTTTCAACTTCCTTTGCAGCTTGCTTACACAGAAGTCTATATTAGCATACTACTTTCTGCATAATGCTTCTGTAGGTAATTGCATTGTAGTTATGAGTTGCCTAATGTGTGTTTGGAATAAGATATTAATTTCCATATTCTGCTTGATCACTGGTAACAGGAAGTGTAGTAAATAAATCTGTTTTATTGCCTCTTGTTATATAGCTGATTTACACTGTGCCTTACTAGAGAAGTACTGTATGTTAAAAAAAGTCAATTCGTTGGTTTTTATTTCTGCTCGTTAAGACCTAATTTTAAAATGTTTTAATTTGAGATGCCAGATGTTCTGTTCCCAAATTGTTATATGCCATAGGAGTAAATAAATTTAGTACTGTATGGTAGCTGTTGCTGCTGTTCACTTCCTTGCCAGTGCATTTCCTGCTTTATGGAGCTTTTCACTAGTATGCTTTTAGAGTTCCCCACTTAGTGCTAGGGATGCAATTTTCATTAACTTCTATACATTTCACAAAACAGTAAAAAGCAGGATAGAAATTATTGTAAGACTAAGGTAGAGTGGCTAGCCAATAGATATTGCACGGAACCTTGTGAAACATTTTGTCTGTGCATGTATAACATTTGTCTAAAGGATTATGTTTGTTGCCCCATCCCTTCCCATCTAATTTCCACTTTCAAGAGAAGAGAGAAAGGTATTTTTTGGACAGCAAAATTCTGCATGTTGTGAAAAAAAATAGAATAATGACACTAATGACATTCAGCAAAAGCAGAAACAGAAACCCAAGGTTCACATAAAATTTAAATAATTGCTATTTGTATCAAAAAGGCACCAGATTTTCCAGGGCCAATGAAAACAATATTGTGACTGGTAAGATGGACAGTCACTAAAGGTGTGTTGGTTATTCCAGTTTGAATCCTTTTTTGTACATAACAGATGAATAGAGATGGGAAATAGGGCACCAGGAGATCTTGCTTTATTCTGCACAAAAGGAGCAGTTGGTGGATAGTCTATCCAACATTATGCTCCTAGGCCCAAATTAACATTTATGCCATTCTTGTCCATGTTGTCAAACTTGTGGATTCACTTAGTTCTGTTATGAATGCAGAATTCATATTTTGATGAATTTACTGATTTATTAAATATATAAACTTATATTTTCTAGAAAGACAAGCTAAATTTAAAGCAGGTGAAGGCAAACCTTTTGACTTGTCTTTTTGACCACAGAGAACCATAGGTACTGATGGTAATTTTATGATGTTAGGAACGTTGTTTCCTCCATTTCTAGCCAATCCTTCCCCTCTGCTCATCCAGTAAGAAATACTTCTTACTGTGAGCTTATTAAACTGTTTTTGGCAGCTTAATCAGTGGTTCCCAACCTGGGGCCCATGTCCCACAGGGGGGCAATTTGATTTTTAATGGGGGCAATTGGAACCTTGTTTAAACCAAGTTAATGGCCTTTTAGGCTTCCTCCGTGTGAGTAGGAGTTCAGTTTTTGAATAGTAAGAATTATATGTCACGGATGGGAGGGCATCAGGATTTTAGAGATGCTGAGGTGGGGCATGGCTGGGAACCACTGATCTAGATAGTTCAGAACAGTGGAACATACTACAAATTATACAGAAATCACTCAAGAGTTCTACAGTTACATTTAAAATTTGAGCAAGAAGGTGTGTGTAAGCAGACAGAAAAACAACAGAACAATAACAGTCAAATTACTATTAATAAGAAAGCTAAAATACTATTTCAGAGACCTGAAAAAGGCTTAACCTTTTGAAACTTAATGAGGGCAAATAATAACAGTCATAGGTATGCATACAATTTCCTATACATGTTTATTTATCTATCAATCATATATATTTATGGTCATGCATTTCATGAAAAGTGACTGGGCAATGTACAACAATTAAGCAAAACAATAAATATATAAAATAGTTATTGTTTATATATATATGTGTGTGTGTGTGTAACATTTTTTCTGATAAATGAAAATAAAGGGAGACTATTATAGATCTATTTCGAGCTATTTTGCTCTCGTCAGATAGCCATACCCGTAGTGGGAATTGAACCTGGGCAGTCTGCTTGAAAGTCAGATTTGCTAAGGAGACTTTTGTATGTAAGCTGTGAGATCACAACTAGATTTAGAAAATGAAGATAGGTTAGCATATAATTGCCGATATTTTGTGACAATTAAAGAAGACAGATATGGAATTCTCAGCCCTCTTTTCCTCAATGTCTTTTGGGTTACATGTCAAGTTTAAAATTATGTAGTATGTGTATTGAGTATATTAGCATAAGAGAAAATCAGGCAGAGCAGGGAGGGTGGAGAGTGGAGTTAAATGAGTCATCAGCTAGAGTCATTACATTCCCACAAACAGTCTAAGTCCAACCACTCTTGAATTCCATTGACTCTTATCTGGTGCCAATTTAGTGTTGAACTTTAATTGACTAAATTCTTGTGTATAGGCTTGAGCAATAAATCTTCTCAACTGCAATTTAGTGTATAGTCCTGGTTCTTTGTGCCTGACAATTAGAAGTCTATGACTGATTTGCTCTTATTTAATGATATTAAAAAGTAGTGTACTTTTCCCCTTATCTACACTATTTCTCTGTTGCTGCATACTTTTCTGAATACAGCCCTAAACACAGACCCTTCCTATTTGGGAAGATTCAAATTCCCCAAAGGTTAATTTGTTGGTTATCAGGGCAGTGCATGGGGTTAAAACAAGGAGTGGGTGGGACTAGTGCAAAATTGTATGGCATCCTTGTTTCTCTTTCTCAATTCTCTTCCCACAAACAGCAGATTTTAGGCAGAAAGGGACAAGTCGTCGCAACCAGCTCAGCCTTGCTGACTCACCCCAGCCAACTCACTGGTAGGACAACTCACCACAGTCAACTTGCCCGTGGGACAACTCATTGCAGGACAATTCAACATGGGATAACTCATGAGAGAGACAAGTAGAATTGCAGCTCCCCCCAGCATCAAGAACCACTAACTTGAGAAAGTTCAAACCTAAATTCTTTTTGTTCTTCTCTTGAGTTGTCCCACAATGAATTGTTGTGCAGCGAGTTGTGCCATGGCAAGTTGGCCAGGGTGAGTCAGTCAGGGCAAGACAACCATGGCGAGTCAGCTACAGCAAATTGTCCTAGGCCTGATTGCAGGAAAGAGTTAGCTATCTCTTACCAGAGACTTGAACTGATTTCTTGCACATGGTGCTTGAAATTAGCTTTGAACTGCATGTGAATCTATAGGTTGCCCACTTCTGGTCTTGATGAAGGAAACACAATAGCTCTGGAAACTTTATTTTAATCAATGATAGTGGACTGGCCTTTCCAAGCCAAGCTGGTGATAAATGAGCTTAATAATATCCTTTGGCTGCAGGTTTGTTGTGTTGGAAGAGGGGAGATTCCTACGCAATCCAGTTTCCAATCTAAGCTAGGCTGCACGTAAGGACAAGTAAATCTTTCTTCCCTTCCTTCCCCTTGATTTGCTGAGATAATCACAGCTTTCTGAACAGTATGTATTTGCCTAATAAAAAAGAAACCATGACTTTATCTCATGGTTTATCTATTTCCGGAACAGTGTTGGAAATACAATATTGTTGCCACATGGATTTTCTATTTTGAATTACATTGAGGAAGGCAATAGAACTATTATTTATTCTTTTTTTTCAAACATCTGCCACTAACTGCTCAAATAAGTTGATAAAAGGTTCTATCAAGTGACTGATTGTCAGTGCTTCCAGGTAAACTGAACAGGAAACATGACTAGATGAGCTAATTCTACTTCATTGTAAGGCTACAGTAATAGAATCCTGAAAAAGGTTTAATTGACTACTTTGTTCACATTCTTCTAACTTGGTGCTCGAAGGTGGATTAAGTCTGAAGTGGCCAATGTTTCCAGTCAGTCACCATTTCATAAGCTAGCAATTTTCAAATGAGTTGAAATTACAATGTCCAGAATATTCATTTCATTGGACTAACTGGAAATTTTGCAAATATTAATCTTAACTCATCAGATCAGAGAGAATTGAGTTAGTGAGCTTTAGCATTTGTAGAGTAAAAAAAATTAATCTTATGGGGTTTTTTTTCCCCCTCATTGGTGAGAGAAAGGGTCAAGAAGTCTAGAGAAAGGATCATTATTTTTCACTGGGAAGAATGACTACGTTTTACAATTCTGTAGGCTTTCCCTGTGAGTGCGTATCTATGAATTGAACATGGTTACATTTTTAAGTGCAGCACCGTTTTTAGTCTTCTGTGTACATAGTAAAGCCTTTACTGCTAGATAGCTCATGACAAATACTTTATCTGTGCTGATAGGGAAAAAAATTAAATGGAATGGAATTTTCGTTAAAAGGACAGCATTTTCTAGCAATTTTAACAAAATGCTTTCATCTGTGTAACCATGGCAACAGATCAGAGAAGCTCTCTCAAAGTGCCTCTCTGAATGTAATTATGAAGAAAAGGGGAAAGAGGAGGGTAGTAGGGAATTTGGAATAGAAACAGCAGCTGGAAAACCCTCCAGGGCTTGAGCAGAGGTAGGCTATGACAGATTCAACAGAATTGCTTTTGATTCATTTTCTTTTGAGTAAGATGTTGAAACACTTGCCTGTTAATTATTTTCCTTGATCCCAGCAAAATGGCCAGCAACCTTTCCACACCAATGTCAATGATGTGGTGTTCAGCAAAGCTAAGTGGTGAGAGGACTAGTCTCCAAATAAATGAAGAAGAACCACAAAATCCTTCAAATTAGTACTCATTCACACACCATATTTGCCCCAGTTCAAGAAAAAGAATGCACAAAATGTATTCCTTGATTTGCTATATTTCCAGACCATTCAACTCTTAAATGACTGCTGAACTTCTGCTTGCCACACTGGAATTTGAAAAGGGCCTTCACAAAAACAATTTTGAGGGAACAGACAAAGAGAATATGAAAAAACAGATGTTAGAACTTTCTGTGAAGAAGTTAAGACATTTGGGAGAAAGAAGAAATAATATGAAATTGGACCAAGGTTGAACTAATAGCTTACTATTTCTGGTAATGTTCAATGTTTTTTTTTTAACTGGGACTAGATGATGACAATGTATTAAAGATTTTGTTTATTTGAATAGAGGAAATGGGGAGATATGCTTAGATGGAAATGGAGGTGTAACTATAAGAGGAATTCAAATTCAAGTTTTTAATAGTTTTGTTATAATTTCTGGTAATTCTTATTAGACTTTTCCTGATCAAAACGGAGAGATGAGGTTTTAGAGATGCGTCTGTAGAGAAAGGGGTGAAGTGTTGGACTTTACTGTAAGGGATAGTAATACATTGTTAATGTTGATTCTTGCTAGGATGTTTCTTTCTCTATTTTTTCCTATTTTTCTTTTCTATTTCTTTTTGTGTAATTTTTAATTTATTTTCTTTTTTTCTTTTTTAAATTTCTTTTAATTTTTAATGTTGGCTCAATTTCCAGGATGGGAAACAAGCATTTTAAAGTTGCCCCTATGAAGAGCTCTTAGCTTCCTCACTATAAGCAAAGTTATATGTTTACCCTATTGTGATAGTTACTTTTGGGAATTAGTGCAATCTCAGGGTTAAGTTGTTGTGTTTTGATTAGGAAGTCCCCGAATCAAGAAATCACTCTTGGGGGGCCAGGGGGTGGGGCATGGGAAACAACCAAGTATCATTGTAGCATCATAATGCAAATCCCAACCCATTTTTATATTTTATTTATTTATTTACTTATTTATTTATTTATTTATTTATTTATTTATTTATTTATTTATTTATTTATTTTAATTTATTTATTTATTTATTTATTTATTTATTTGTCAAACATGTATAGGATAGTAGTAGTTTGTATAAACATAAGTAAAAAGTAACGATAAAAGAGGACAATAGGACAGTAGGACAGGGACGGTAGGCACAGTGGTGTGCTTATGCACGCCCCTTACAGACCTCTTAGAAACGGGGAGAGATCGACTGTAGACAGTCTAAGGTTAAAGTTTTTGGGGTTTGGGGAAGAAACCACAGAGTCAGGTAGTGCATTCCAGGCATTGATCACTCTGTTGCTGAAGTCATATTTTCTGCAGTCGAGTTTGGAGCGCTTTACATTTAGTTTGAATCTATTACGTGCTCGTGTATTGTTGCGGTTGAAGCTGAAGTAGTCATTAACAGGAAGGACATTTTGGTATATGATTTTATGAACTACATTTAGATCAGATTGGAGGCGACGTAGTTGTAAATTGTCTAATCCCAGTATTTCAAGTCTGGTGGAATAAGGTATTTTGTTGTGAGCGGAGGAGTGCATTGTGATGTCACATGTACACACCCAAGAGATTTGTGAGCAGGATGCTGCATCAGTGCTTTTATCATTCCGAAGAAAACAACAGCAACCTGTGGTTGCCTCTGCAAGTCTCTATTTAATCATGGATCTTGCTGGATTATTTTGGTCCCAACATATTTCACAGTATTGTTGAGGGGAAGTCAAAGGAAAGGCATAATATATAAACAATAAATACAGGAATAAATATTATTTGTTCACCTTGAAAATGTAGACAAGATATTTGGAGATCAATTTTTTTTGTTAGATTTCCCCCCCCCCTTTATAGGAGTAAATAGTATCAGTAGAGGGGATTTCTTAGAAGACATTTGTAATTCAAAGAAAGTAAAGAGGTTATTGTTGTTGTTTTAATACTCACTTGAATGACTTTTGTAAAATCAACGATTTCTGGGTAAAAGCTCCAAATCATTTTTCTCAATTGGCTTGAAAATCTTGAACCTCTGTGTTGATCAGATCATTGATATTATCATTATCAGATGAAATAAAGAATTATAGTTTGATATATTTGCACTAAAATACAGTGAACTTGTAGATAGTTAACTTAAGGACATATATCTGTTTAATGCCAGATGAATGCTTGTTAGTAAAGTCCTGACAGTTATTTTAAAACATTCTTGTTTAAGGTTTATTTAAACTATGGCCATTTTTCTATGTCAAAAATACTAGAACTGAAACATTTGACTTCAGTTTTGATTTTGAAAAATTCAGTACTAAATACTGTATATTCTAGCTTGAATCCAGTTATCAGATTTATACCAACTACTGCTCTTTTTTAACAGAACTTGGTCCATATGCTGTTTACTTTATGACTTGACCAGTTGAGTTGATCTGTTTGTTATTTATTGGCTTTGAGAGCTTTCTTCTGTGCACAACTGCCAGTTTAGTTTTCATGTTATATATGTACATGTGTCTTTCATTATTCTTTTCAGTATGGTCCACACTGGAACTCTGTGGCTATTAAACTTCAGTTAATTGACTTTTTATCCTGTTGCCTCTGTAGAAAATCAGTGTTGAACTAAATTCTTACCTTGTAAAGTGCTTCGTTATTCATAGATTGATACTTCCTATGGATATGAAGCAAATAGTCTGAACTCTGGTATCTCTGTTGCTCATAGTAACTACATAGAAAATAGACATAAAAGGAGACCTTTCTAAGACTTCACTAAATATCCATTCTTTCAATCTTACACATTAACGTATCAATAAGAGCTTTCCAGATTTTAATTACTTAAAATCTGGCAAACTTAACTCCAGGCAAGACAGGTGGCATATAAATTGAATAAATAAATAAGATATATATCCATCTTTTCTTCTCCTAACCTCCACCCAGAACTTGCTTCATGTATTGACTAATACAGATAAAAAGAGAATTATAGTTAAAAATATAAAAACAAATCAATTAAATATACTTAAATAATCAAAATTTAATTATATTCACCAATTAAAATATCTTTCAGCAAAACAAGCCACTAAATTGCTAAAAAATTATCCAAACAATAAAGAGAGTTGTAAGTACAAAAGGGGAACACCAAGTTGTTGGAGTCTGGTCATAAGCATGATGGTTACAAGATAGATTGGTTGAAGATCAGCTGATACAGAAATATAAGCAAATCAGATTTTCTGTGTTTATGTGATGTCAGTACAGAGATAGGAAAATGTTTGAAGACACCATAAATGGTTAGAATGCAGTGTTGCAGGCTAACTCTGCTGACTGCCAGCAGTTTGATCCTTACTATTTCAGGGTTGACTCAGCCTTCCATCCTTTGGTCGGTAAAATGAGGACTCAGATTGTTGTGGGCAATATGCTGACTCTGTAAACCATTTGGAGAGTAGTTTGTAAAGCACTATGAAGCGGTATATAAATCTAAGTGCTATTGCTATTTTCGGGAAAGGAAAAATGGACAGAGAATGAAAGTTGTGCTTGCCTGCCAGACAAGGCTATATTGTGAATTGCATGTGTCAAAACCCTCATTTTTTTTCTTGATTTTTGTTTCAAATGTACATGTCTTCAGCATATTACTCTGAGTGATGAGAGACACTGTACTACCAGTGAAGAACAACCAAACAAATACGACTTATTTTTTTTATCAGAATTGTTGCTTTGTACTTGTCAGAGCTTTGCTTAGGGCATGGCAATAAATCTCTTCCTATAAAACTCAACCAGCATTCATGAGTTAGCAGAGGAAAAACCAAGGACAAGCTTCAAATAAATAATTTTCTTTTGTTGCATATGAAAGAAGCCTGATAAGGATAAGGATACAAACAACAAAGTTACAGTCATGCAGTCATAAATGGGAGGAGATGGGTGATAGGAACGATGAGAAGACTAATAGTAATAGTAATGCAGCCTTAGTGAATAGTTTGACAGTGTTGAGGGAATTATTTGTTTAGCAGAGTGATGGTGTTTGGGAAAAAACTGTTCTTGTGTCTAGTTGATTTGGTGTGCAGTGCTCTATTGCGTCGTTTTGAGGATAGAAGTTAAAACAATTTATGTCCAGGATACTGTAAAAATATTTACAGACCTCTTTTTGACTCATGCAGTGTACAGTATTGAGAATTTGTGAATGAAATATATTTGTTATAATTTCTCTTTTAAGATAATAATTCTTCAAACCCTGTTTACACGTAGAAAGAAACTCAGTAGAAAGGAAATATTATTTTAAAATAAACATGCTACTAAAATTCTTTCTACATGACTGCTGATAGTAATGGGTTCAGGCAGGTGTGGGAAGACCAGAGCAACCTACTGGTAAATCAAGTTTTTCAAGAGAGGAATATTTGGGGATGTGAAATGTTTATCTAATACCATGGAGAAGACAGTGAAGACCATTTGGAACAATGGGAAGTCTCTGTCATCTCAGCCATCCTCAATAGAAGCCCCACATTAAAAAAGCACAAGGAATTTATTTATTTATTTATTTATTTATTTATTTATTTATTTATTTATTTATTTATTTATTTATTTATTTATTTATTTATTTATTTATTTATTTATTTATTTATTTATTTATTTATTTATTTATTTATTTATTTATTTATTTATTTATTAAAATTTCTATGCCGCCCAACTCCCGAGGGACTCTGGGCGGCTCACAGCATGTGAGGATATGACAGTCACTCATGTGGTCGCTTACTAAGTGAATTTTTGCAGTTGATTTAAATAGTAAATAAATATTTTGTACAAAACCGAAATAAACAAAATATTCCAATGTTTTAAAATAAAATGTTTTAAAATACCACTAAAGTTATACATTTTACTGCATCCATATATTTACTTGCATAGCCTTGATCTGCAAATTATTATTTAACAGGTGTTCCCTCAGGACCTCGGAATGTAATCTCTATTGTCAATGAGACTTCAATTATATTAGAATGGCACCCACCTCGGGATACAGGAGGTCGTGATGATGTGACCTATAACATAGTCTGCAAAAAGTGTCGGTCAGATCGCCGTAGCTGCTCCCGCTGCGATGACAATGTGGAGTTTGTACCAAGACAACTGGGCCTTACAGGAACTCGCGTCTTCATCAGCAACCTGTGGGCTCATACGCCATACACCTTTGACATCCAAGCTGTCAATGGAGTTTCTAATAAAAGCCCATTCCCACCACAGCATGCCTCAGTGAACATCACCACCAACCAAGCAGGTAAGATGCAGTTCAGGAACCACCAGTATGATTTTCTTCAGAGCCGAGGTGGCGCAGTGGTTAGAGTGCAGCACTGCAGGCTACTTCCACTGACTGCTAGCTGCAGTTCAGCTGTTCAAATCTCACCAGCTCAAGGTTGACTCAGCCTTCCATCCTTCTGAGGTCGGTAAAATGAGGACCCAGATTGTTGGGGGCAATATGCTGAACTCTGTAAACCGCTTAGAGAGGGCTGTAAAGCACTATGAAGCGGTATATAAGTCTAAGTGCTATTGCTATTGCTATTCTTCATGAACATAGAAAAAAGAAAATTGAAAAATTATTTGACACTGTATCTACTTTTGAATATACCTTGATTTCAGAACCATTAAACATTGCAATCAAGTTCTAGAATAATCTATAGATCTTGGTACTTGTTATTTCTTCTCCTTCCCTTTTAAGCACTGGGAGATGGGAGTAGATCCCTTGCCAGGTTTTGCTGTAACTGGCGAATTTATGACACCCATCCTATAGCTCTGATAGTCTTAGTAGCAGAATAATACTTAACAGCTCCCCAAAATGTAGGCTTATCTGGGATAGTGAATGAATGAGGAGAAGCAACAGCAATGCTGCAATGTGCAGCAGGCAGCTAACTGAATTTTTAGTGTTTTAATTACCAATAGTACTGTCATGTAGGTAGTCCTCGACTTATAGCAATTTGTTTAGTGACCATTCAAAGTTACAACGGCACTGTAAAAAGTGACTTATGACCATTATTCACACTTACAATCATTGCAGCATCCCCATGGTCATGTGATCAAAATTTGGATGCTTGGCAACTGGTTCATATATATTTCACCTGTTAAATTAGTACCATGATTGTTAAGTGAATCTGGTTTCTCCATTGACTTTGCTTAACAGAAAGGTCGCTAAAGCTGTTCACATGACCCTACAACAGTTGCAATGTCCCAGAGTCATGTTAACAGCTTTGGTGACCTTTCTGTTAAGCAAAGTCAATGGGGAAGCCAGATTCACTTAACAACCATGGTATTAACTTAACAGCTGAAATGATTCACTTAACAGCTGTAGCTAGAAAGATCATAAAATGGGGCAAAATTCACTTAACAAATTTCTCACTGAACATAAATTTTGGGCCAATTATGGTCATATATTTATCTGGGGCAGTATAACACATATTAGAGGGGACTAAGACACTGAGCTTGTCGATCAGAAGGTCGGCAGTTCAGCAGTTCGAATCCCTAGTGCCGCGTAACGGAGTGAGCTCCCATTACTTGTCCCAGCTTCTGCCAACCTAGCAGTTCGAAAGCACGTAAAAAATGCAAGTAGGAAAATAGGGACCACTTTGGTGGGAAGGTAACCACACTCCGTGCGCCTTCGGCATTTAGTCATGCCAGCCATATGACCATGCTTCGGACAGCGCTGGCTCTTTGGCTTAGAAGCGGAGTTGAACACCACCCCTAGAGGCAGAAACGACTAGCACACATGTGCGGGGGAACCTTTACCTTTTTAACACGTATTACATTGCGAATGGATTCTGCAGGTACTGCAAATAAGTAAAATTCTAGAGCAGGCATGCGAGTAGAACAGCAGCCAAGTCGGGCCATCAAAACCCATATGCTGCTCATCTCACAGTTTCTTGGATTGCTCACATGGTGGCACTCAGTACTCATAGTCCTTAGCTGGTGGAAGAACTTCATGTTCCTAAAGAGCAAAAAGAAAATTGGGTTGATGAGACAGTCACACTAGAAACATGATCTGGAAGGAAAACATCTGGATCCACATAACAGCTGATAATAGCTGTACAACTAACCTTCTTAGCAGCAAAAACAAAACCACAGCAACCTATAGAAAGAGCCAGAATTTCTTATGGACTTTGTCATCTCTTTTCTCTGCTGATTTTTTTTAAAACTAGAGATAATCATGGATGAATCAATCAATCGCTGACTCTTCCTTGGGAGAGAAATGGAGTATGTGTGTGGGGGGGAGGTATCCTGATGCTGATGGATCTGCAGTGTTTGTGCATTTATTCTTTGGTGGGGGATAGAAAAGCTAACAGGTAATGACCCTGACCAAAAGCTTAATGAAGAGAAGAATTAACTGTTGAAGCACTGGGAGATAACAATAAACCACAATCTCTTTTGGTTTGACTATAACAAGAGGATGAAAATTCTTCTTTTGTGCAATATATGTAAAATAGGAAGCCTTTATTAATGCCATCCCTGAAGAATTCACCAACAGCCATAAGATTTTTTTTTTAAAGTCTTGGTATCAATATTTGAGCATTCTGCCTCCCAGAAGTAGGAACGTTGTCAGCTCAGCATGTCAGAGTGAATTGGGCACCAAAGATACAACTGAGATACAGTATAAGCAGAAGTGTAATTCTTGGCAGTGATGCCCTTTTGTCTATCCTTTCTGTTTCTTTTTCATTCTCTTCATTTCTTCACCTGGTCATCTGCTCTTCTATTGCTCTATTCTCCAGCCTCAGGTCATCTCCATTCTTTGGTTGGCTAAACTGGATCCATGGAGCCATCTCCAAATGTCTGCCCTTCCTCTTTTTGTATAGACCCATTGTTTTTAGGTGGTATGTCCTTTGCTCTTTTTTGTTCCTGACATCTAGTGTTCCTACTCCCCATTTGTCCATTTTCTCTTTTTCTTCCTGATTATTCCTGTCGCAAAGCTGTGATTATTAAAAATTGATACATTTGCATTTTATCTGGCTTTTTCCCCGCATTTATCCATTCCAGATAAAGTGCAATTGCTTTCGGCATATTAAGGTTGCACCCTGTGTTTGAAAGGCCTCAAAGATGGAGCACATATTTGGCAATTAGAAATGAGGCATTAGCATTCAGCACATTTTAAGCAAGTAGAAATGGTGTGCTGAGCACTACAGGCATTTAAAGGGAGAGTAATAGGAATGCAAAGTGGACTAGATAGTGTAGGTTTGACATTGACTCACACATTGATGCCTAACATTTTGATTTGCTGTCCTCATTTTTTTTGTTCCCCTCCCCGCTAATCTGAAAATGCAGCATATTTCTAACTGCAAGCTGTACTGCTTATGCAAGAAATAACAGAAAAGCATACTACAGGCAGCTGTATCTTCACATATTATGGCATGCAGTCACAGTCTACATAGTCTTTATTAAATTCTTGAAGGAAAGAAACAGGGTAACAGACTTTAAATAAGGACAAATGATGGAGAAAATTGGATGTTCTAAGTTCACGCTCAAAAAGTATTTATGTCAGTTCTCTTCTCTTTAATTAATCTAATTAAGCATTTTTAACAGAAACAAACTTGAATGCTTTTCTCAGGTTCCTAAGAATTGACCTATATCCTTAGCTTAGCCATCTGTCTACTCATTTACCCATATATTTCTTTTCATTTCTTGGAAGCAGTTATCTCTCTATCTGTTCCTTTTGCCTTCCATAAAATTCTCCATCCAATACATTCCTATTTAATTGATTGTATCTGCAGGGCTCTCTTCAGTTCTTCAGCTTTTACTGAAATGATAGGCCTGAAGGACTCTCTAAATGGATTTGAGGTCTTCTGCACCACTGAAAAATTTTACCCATTTGCCTGCTAGGCTATTGTTTTATGAAATGTTGCTAACTGGGCCTTTTCTCAAATGTACATCCTAATTTCCTATGTGAACAAGCTTGCAGGCATACAGTAGATGTCATTATTCCTTTTTCAGCTGCTGCAGGCCAATTGTATATCAGCAACATGGTTCCTATACTTCCTGTTTCAAGTTTCAAACACACACATGCACACAGAATTGCTTGGTAATGGTAAGCAATTTACTCAAGGTTGAGAAGACAAGCAAAGGAACATAAATCAGACTCTGTGAAGATAAGGCTTGCCTGAATAGTTTCACTTTCTACAGGAACAGACAGAAGACTAGTCAGGATTCAGTCTGAAGTTCAGAGAACCAAGCAAGATTTATCAATCACTCCAAGGTTCATAGTTTCAGGGTCAGATCTACTTCTTAAATAAGGCTGCAGTCAGTTGTTTTAATTAAGGCAGGTATGTCTTTGCTTCATTGAATGCCTTTGCTTTGCTTTCAAGTGCTTGAAACCCTTGGACTCTACTTGTCTAAGTGTTTCAAGACCTATATCAACATCTGCTCCAGTTATTCTAATGCTGCGTCTGTTTGAGGAGCCTCCGGTGATTCTTGGCTTGATGTTTCCTGAAGATATTGGGAAATGCCCAGCTAGGCAAGGAGGAGGAATCAAGCAGGGAACTAGTGTTGAGTCTTTGGCACCACTACAAGAGACTTAAGCCTAATCAGTTCCATGGAATATTATCTGTTAGTTCCCAAGGCAAGGCAATCTGGGAGATTCCTGTACTATTAGTAAAACAAATAAAATAGTCAACTTGAACCTTTCACATATGGATCTGGTTGCTTGTGCCTGACAAAAGGTGATATTCGACTGGTTCATCTGGAACAGCTTTTTCAGATTCAGAGTCCTAAGCCACGATGTATAAAATATCTCAGATAAACCTTCCTTTTCACTTTGCAACAGACATACCTATTTTCTTTCAAATTTCAACCATTTGAAACTTTAAACTTGAAAATTTTCATCCAAAGAAGTAGGCTATTGAAGAATGCCTATAGAGTAATTAAGCATCCTGTGATAAAAAAATAAAATCTCAGTTATCAGTAATAGTTTTATGAATTAAACACAATCAGGAAATTTCAGGAGTCCATATGTCAAGCTGTCAATTCCTGGAGTCTCCTGAATATCCTACTGCAGCTACTTATCCTCCTGCTGCTTGTTGTAGCATTTATCTGTTCACCTATTCATATAACCAAGAGAAAGAGCAGTAACTTGAAAATCCTGTTAATATAGTAGAGATTTAAAGACAGGGAACAAAGTGGTACATTTCCACTTTCATTCTTAATTTGATTATTCTGGGTAGTTTAATCCTGGAGTTGAGCTTCCAGTTGTCAGATTACAGTTGGATGCTTATGTCTGGGAATCTTTAAAACAAGGCACCTTGTTTGTATTAGGCAAGAAATATTATCAGTGTTCTTGAGCTCCTAGGTATATTGTGAGACCATACGGTTTACCTCACATTTTCATCTGAACCCTCCCCTTGAGTCAGAGAGATATAGTTCCATGCCTTATGCTGCCACTTAAAGACAAGAATAAAAACATCACACTAAATCACAGGATAGCAACCTGTAGCTTCAAAGCCAGAGGTCTTCAAACTTGGCAACTTTAAGACTTGTGGACTTCAACTCCCAGAATTCTCCAGCCAGCATAGCTGGCTGGAGAATTCTGGAAGTTGAAGTCCACAAGTCTTAAAGTTGCCAAGGTTGAGGACCCCTGAGTCAAAGCCATGCACAAATACCTTCTTCTGGCCCTTGGCACATCTCTTTGTCCCAGCTGCTGAAAGCTTATATCACCATGTCCCACCACTTTGAGCTGAAACATAAATAAATGTTGTGAAAGTTCAAAACTGATATACTGGCTTTTTTTTTAATACACCTCTCCAGCATATGTCTGACACTCAAATTTTTGGCCCTCAGCAGTCTTAAGCACAACCTTTACCCACAAAAAAGTTTCCTTACCTCTGCAGTAATCCATAATGTAGTTTGTTAGTCTGTCTTAATGGAATATATATATAGCAGGTCATAATCTCCCTATGTAAGAGTTATACACATATATACATGAACTTTCAATGATTTTATATATTATGCTCTAAGACAGAGATTACTGTTTTTAGATGGTCTCTTTTCTGAAGAAAGTAGAACAAAAATATCTGACCTGGCATATCATGGGATATAGGTTCCCCCATAGTATTCCTGTAAGACATTCTGATGCTATTTACATTTCAATTGTTTTGAATTAATTTGCCTGATGAATTTTTACCAACAGATCTGTTATGATGATAATAGATTCTATAAATACATTCGAAAAATCCCACAAGTATATTATTCTTAATAGTGGTATATCTGTCATTTTGCTGATGTAACAAATTGTCTGTCAAATTTGGTAGCCTCTCAGATGACTTGTCTTTAGGTTTTACAAAACTTAGTATACACCTGCTGCAAGTTTTTGACCATGGAACGGAGAAAGCTCTGGCAGGTTTTGTTCTCTTTTTGTAAATTAGACATGACATTTTTGTATGGCTTGATTGTCATAGTTGACTTTTACAACAGAATGGTTGATATCCTCCTCAAAACACTAGACTGAGATCATGTCTTGGAGGAAAAAAAAGAAAAAACAATTGATTGTTTCCTGATTGCTTATTTGAACCCTATGACAATCATTAAGTGCTGTACCTCATGATTCTTGACAAATGTATCTTTTCTTTTGTGTACACTGAGAGCATATGCACCAAAGACAAATTCCTTGTGTGTCCAATCACACTTGGCCAATAAAGAATTCTATTCTATTCTAAGAGAAAGGAGAGTGTGATTACAACTAAGACTTCTATCCTATTCCCCCACCCCCACCCCCAATTTTGATCTGGCTCTCTTCCCATCCCTATCTTGCCAAACAGACTTTTGGGTTTCTTGGTTTATCAGCAACCTAACAAGATCATTTAATCCAGGCCATGCTTCTTTGGCTATCTGACAGCTCTGAGCTCACCTTTTGTTAAGCCCTAAACTTTACACTTCTCATTAGTTAAAAAAGTCATGCTGTACAGGATAAATGAAGGTCACTTCGACAGTGTCCTTGTGTAGAAACCAGGAACTAGAACATAAAGAAAGCCCAAGATATCTGCTGTGTTTGTATCCTAAAATCCTTATTGAAATCAAAATTTTTGTGTTAATGACTACATCAAATCATAGGTTAAAGGTGAGACTGTCAAGTTTGATTAATTCTTTAATCTGAAATTTTCCCTGTTAAGCAAATTGACTATTGTATGGGGATGTTATTATAGAAAAATTGGCAGAGCTTCCTAAAATATTCCATCAATTCCTTGTTGCACAATTTGTTGCATACACTCTAATGCAATAAGAAGCTTCTTGATTCTGATCCCTGGGCTTATTGTTTGTCTGTGATTTTTGGAAGGGATTTCTACTTCAGTATAATTCTTTCCTTCATGCAATAATGCAAAGCAATCCATCTGAATAAGCAAGGATGGGGAACCCTCAGTATTGCTGCCCATCCACCTGCGTACCAATTTGATGTTGATCATCTTTGCAGCATTATCCATGTTAAATAGGCAGGAACAGAGGGGGGGGGTTGTGAATGTGGCAATTAACAAAACAGCAATCAAGCTAAGTGTTTAATTTTGGAAAATTATCATCTTCTCTGAAAGGATGTGGAAAGATTAAAAAAAAATTAAAAACCCAGGATTAAATGTGCTGTGCAAACAAAGGCAGGGCTGGACTGTCAACATCACCCACTAGAAAAAATAAGCAGTCACCCCACTCAGTGAATTCCTGAATACACAGGAGCTGCCTCTTCCAAAACAGAATGACTATAACAGCACAAAATAAGATTTGGGTAAATATAAACAATCAGAGGAACGTTTTACTGTATAATTTGTAGTGCATAGGCTTAGTTTGTGTTACGTATTATGTTACACACTAACAAGTGGTCAGCATAAAAATCTTTAACCGGCTTTAAAAAAAAGCCTACCTCCCCACAAAAACTGGTCTTTCCCTGGCTTCTTTATTCTGGCATACCCAAATAATTAGGCTAATAATAATTTGTCATTGGTTATGCTAGCTGGGATGATTATCTGAGTGATCCAAAATACCAGGAAGGCACTGTTGTCTACCCTTGATCTTGATCACTGAAAAGCTAAATAAAGAAAAAAAAATCCAATGACTATGGTCTCATTAATAGTTATTTGATACCTTTAAATAGCCTTTCACAACCTGCATATCTTCAAGTTGTATGTATCAACTGCCAAAAGTTTTAGCCAGTGTAACCATTACTGAAAATGCTGATGTCCACACATTTGGAAGGTTCTAAGATTGTTTCTTATGACTACCACGTGACTCTTATTTTTTGTTGCAGCAAATAATTGTAGCTACTGCTGCAGATATTATCATAGCAGTTGCAACCATCACAAAAACGAGACAAGTATAAAAAAATCAGTTTGGGGGAGGTGGGCTTTGGAATCACGAGAAATAATCTAACAAACAGCACACCAAGAATCCCCCTAGTTTTTGCTTGTTTTTATTTATTTTAGTATAAACAAGATAAGCATTTATTTCAGCACTGCACATTTTTTTTAAATTAAACAGTATCTTTCTTGGACTTGCTCTGCTCCTCTCCCCTTTTCAAAAGTGGCAGCAAAAGAGTGAAGCAAAATTTTATCAATACCTAGTCAAGCATTGCTAGATTAATTCTTTCTCTACCTGCATAGTAACCATTATTTCCTCCAGTACCCTATTATGCATATAGTTATTTATAAAACCCTCCCCACTTAGAGTTAAGTAAGGACTTTAATTACACTGACTGAAAAGCTCATATAGGACATATTCTTTCTTTGGAAGCACCATTTGCAACAAGTAAGCTCCCCTTTCTCATTTCTGGGAGCCACCCTCTTACAAAATCTCTGTTTTCTTATGATTCATGTTATGTTTCTTATGATGCATGTATTTTGAGATACAACTGTGTTGTAATCTTTCAGCATTGGAAAATACCTATTTCAACTTATATATTTGATTGCAAAGACATTTTAGTGCCAAACATTTTTTTTTCTTTTCCACTGAAATAGCTCTCATGTTTGAAGGAACTGGTGCATATTTAATTCATATCTCACCAGCAAATTTTAGGTGTGTGTGTGTGTGTGTGTGTGTGTGTGTGCGCGCGCGCGCACGCGCACATGCGCGCACAATACCATATTTCTCAAATTTTGAATTTCACTCTTTTATGAATACGACAGCTTTAAAATTAACAGAAAGACATTTCCAAAAAGGAACAAACAGCACAATAGTTAGTATCCTTTTTCAGATAGTTTACATATGCTCCCATTACAGGGAGTTGTTCTAGCTCACAAGGAATTGATTATGAATCTTAGAAACCTATGTAGCATAGTGATTTGTAAGCAGAATGAAAAGAAGAGCACATTAGAACCATCACTTGTGTAAAAGCATTACAGTATGTCAGGAAAAAAATGGCCAATTATCAGTAACTAACCGTGCTCTATTCACCAAAAGGCATCACTACTCACCAGGGACTTAAGGGACCCTGGGTTTGAGAAGCATGTATGGGGAAAATCATTTAGAAGGCTCTGAGAATTCATCCCAATAGAGCCCTTACCACATGCTTCAGTGGGCTTGTAAAATGAGACAGTTTGATTTCTCAGGAGGATCAGGCAGGAAATTAACTTGTTTAATGAAGCACAAGTGATATTGCCTTGATTCTTTCTGGATTGCCATACCCAGCAGGGATTAAAAAAAATAAATGCAGTAGGCAGATTCAAAGATGAAGTCAGTGATTCTCCAGGAATCTGGCTCAGAAACATAAAAACTTTTTTGTCCACATAGATTGTTCACCACTTCCTGGCAAGTTATAAACTTCAGTCTTACCAACATAGTGTCAAACATATTGTCCTCCAAAACCAGGGCTGTCCAAAAATAAACCCTAACACTTGCAAAGGGGTTAAATCACCTTCTTTTCTTTTCACAGAAATGTCTGAAGTTTGTGGCTCAGGGGTAAATCACATGCTTTACATGCAGAATATCCCATGTTCAATTCCTGGCATCCCTCGTAGGATAGGATAATATTCCCCATCTGAAATCTTGTGCACTACTGCTAATCACTGTATAATGTTAATAGTAGCTGGAACAATGGACTGATTCAATATATAAGTGCTACAACATGTAGAACCTTGCCATAACCACATAAGCACCTTTTTCATTCTCATGCTGCTGCTTTCAACCCACCATTGGTTCACTGAAACACCCCCCCCCCAAAGACGTGTGTGTGTGTGTGTGTGTGTGTGTGTGTGTGTGTGTGTGTGTGTGTGTGTAGGAGGGAATGAATTGCATTCATATTCCATCACAATCATAAAATATTCTCAGTGACCCACAAAAAGTAGTAAAGCAATAAATATTAAAAATACAGCTATGCAACTTGACACAGAATTTGCTGTCAATCCCCAAGCACCTTCTGGATTCTTTATTTTCAGCTGCTCCTGGAAGGTAGCTAAAATTGAGGCCACTCAACCTTTCCACACGAAGCCATTCCAGAGAGCTGGCCTGATTACTGCACATAAAAACATCTTCAGGCTTTGAATCCTCTGATCTTCCAAACAAGGGAACATCCAGCTGTTTTTTCCAGCATGATCAAAATGGTCCAGTTCCATTGGAGAGACATGATTCTGTCACAAACTCAACACCAAGTCATAGAAGGCTTGGCTGGTTAAAGCTAGTACTTTAAATTACAGTAGGAGAATGGAATGAAAAGATTTTTATTTTATAACATGATTTTTCCGTCTGCTTCCAAGTGAATAGCGTTGCATGCTGCTATTTTTAATCAGCTTTTTTTTTTAAAAAAAGAAACTTCTCATTTGGAGGTCTAGGCAAAAGCAGAAGAGGGGGAAAGGGTAGATGTGAGGACTGGAGCTGAAAACTGACAGGGAAGTGGAAAAGTAAAACACTGCCGTGGAGACACCAGTTCTGCGATGATGCCTACATTAACTTCCCAGTGTTATAAAAACATTATGAGCTCTGTGATGTTAAGCCCTGTTTTGTTTTATCAAGCATCCTAAGCAGAAAGATATTTTATACCCTCATCAGTAACTGAAAGCAATAGTTTGTTTTTGTTTCCTGTTGCACAGAAAATGGTACTCAAGGGTACAGTGCCTCAGATGTGTATATTCCAAAATTAATCAGCAATATTAATTATGGCTGAAAGATCCATCTTCCATTTGTCTTGAAAGCAATGTCTGCCCATGTAATGTAGTGCATGCATGACTATCAATTTCAGCACTACTTCAGTTGCCTTTTCCCAAATGAAAAGACCCTGGTGATGGGATCCCATTTCCTTGTCCTATCTGTTGCCTTTTTTTCATTTCTTTTCTGAACTAATAGGGCTAAAATTGTGCTAGCTGAGATGTCCATGTTTCCCAAATGACTGGAGGAAGTGTTACAAACTTTTTGGTTATTGACTGAAGCAGCCCTTGTTTTTCCCGGCTTTTGCATTTCCCAGGATTGGAGGGGAGGGGGTTAATTGTCTTTGTTTTAAAACCCCTCTTTAAAAAGCTGCAACAGTTCATACAGAAGCTGTACGCAATATAGCAATGATGCCACATCCTTCCCTTGTATCTTTTCCAGCAGCATCATGCATTTTATATCTCAAACCAACATAGGTGAAATATCAAATGGTATGTACTAAATCAAGGGTGGGGAACTATGGCTCCTTTATGACCTTGTGGACTTCAATTCCCAGAATTCCTGAGCCAGCCATGTGGGCTGAGGAATTCTGGGTGTTGAAGTCTACAGATCATAAGAGGGCCATCTTTCCCCAGCCCTGTACTAAATGAATCATCTCAACAACTCACCAAATGCCTACACGAATAACATAACATTTAATGTATTGATTCCTTTAATGCTGCCTATCATGCTGTACATCTCCAGTCTTCTGCTGCCTGATCCTCTCTTGACAAAGTGTTTTTGTACTAACAATCTTTGTTAGTACTCTACAATATAGTGAGTCATAAATAAACAAACAGGTTTCTGCCTTAAGACACCAGAAAAGTAACAAAGCTTAAGGAATGGTATGAAGGCAGTTACTATGTTCCTAACTGACCTGCTTAAGTGTGCTGCACATACCAGGCATAGAACTGCCAGTTGCCTTTTTCATAATGACAATAATGAAACCCAGAAAAATTTGAAGTAGCTATGAGAGGTTTTTGCTGTCTTTGAAAGACAAAGGCTCCATGAGACAGTATTGGAATTTTCATAGAGTGAAAACTCTATTCTGGTTTTGCTTGTTCATTTGCAGATGGTTTGAATAATTTCCATTTGATGAGCAGTTCCCAGGAATTTTCAATTCTACTTAACAACAAGTAGCTTTTTAAAATATTAAAATCAAATCATTTACACATTGTTCACATTTCCATTCTTCCTTTTCTTATAATAATCTTCAAACAACAATGAAAGGTGAGGAAACTTTACGATCACAACAAAGGGAGGGTGATTCTAAGGTAGGGCTGTCAAACTCCTGGCCCGTGGGCCGGATGTGTCATGTGCTGGCCCCGCCATGATGCTGCCATGATGATGCAAGTTTGACACCCCTGTTCTAAGATAAAAACTAGCTTAACGGGAGGCAGTTTTACTAAAAGTTCTGCTTGTATTGTATGAAGATTTGTTTTCTTGTGCCAGTGGTAGAAAAGTACAATGTAATAAGGTTGAGAGTAGCATCTTAAAATTGTGTGTGTGTGTGTGTGTGTGTGTGTGTGCGCGCGCGCTTTCATGTTGACTCCTGGGCAAGTCCTTCAAGATTTCTTGGCAGTGGTTTGTCATTGCCTCCTTCCTCGGATTGAGAAAGAATTACTGGCCCAAGATCATTTAGCTTTGTGTTTAAAGTGGGACAATTCACTGTCTCATAGCCTAATGCCTTAACCACTATGCCAGGCTATGTCTCCTTAAAAATTGGAATAAAATAATATCATTTTTAAAGGGGGCTTTTCTACAGAGTTAAGGAATCATACAGGAAATGTCCAGAAATAAGTGAAGTTCAAGCATCAGAGAACCAAAATCAGTAGAATGGACAGGCAGAAATATTGAGCCAGATATAAAGGGACAGTATTCCTCAATCCAGGATTTCCAGCTGCACCTAGAAGCAACCAGTTCTGTTCTCAAGACACCCTTACTCACCAGTATTTGTGTAGGTTCATAGGCCTACATTTTCTGCCAGATAAGCAGTGTATATTATGTTTCTGTCTTGGAAGATGATTTTTCTGCTACAGTTGAAGTGGAATTTGGAGGGAGGTCTGACTGAGGAAATTTTTGTTTTGATAATGGATCTCCTAATCTTACCACATTAGCAAGATGAAAGGGCTTGGTCTGATCACAGACTTTCCAGAACCTGGGTGGATCTGGATTTTCTCTAGTCCCCGATTACAGTAAATCACGGGTCCCCAAACGTGGCAACTTTAAGACTTGTGGACTTCAACTCCCAGAATTCTCCAGCCAGCTACGTTTGAAGACCTCTGTAGTAAATAGAAATGAGATGTGACTGAGTATATTTTCTAGGGTTTGATAGTCTGATATATGTTATTGCAAATGCCACTTGCTTTGGAAGTGAATGCTTTCTACAGCATAAAATAAAGAAGAACAATATCTGTTTTTTCATGATTCTAAATCAGGGTTATTCCTCCCAAGAAGGTTCACAAGATATTAAAATCATTTATAATAGCATATTACAAATAATAATATGTGCACTTATGATACTTATTACAGCAGTAGTGGCTATAATACACAAGTGTAAAATAATATAAAAGTATGTAAATTAGTAGAAAAATACATTATTTAAAAAGTAGCATCAAATTGCAATTCCAAAGTTAAGGACCATATTTTCTAAACAGTGCTAGTGAAAAGTGGGTTTCAAAGTCTCTTTAATTTGATTTGCTATATGAGGGGAGTATGAGGTTGTTATATTAAATAGATTGTGTGTGTACAGGCTTTCCCATGATTGAGGATCCTAGTTGTGTAAAGTTCCTAAGTATGGGAACAAGCCTGGGAATAGAGCCAGGTCTTAAGAGCCTTCCAGTACCCCAGGAGAATGGGTACCATCTATATCTTTGAAGGGATGCTATTCCAGAGGGTAAGGGCAGTGACAGAGTAGGCTGCCTTCTTCAGTCCCATAAGATGTCAATGTTTAAATAAAGGAACCTGGAGTCCACCTGTGGACAAGGTCTATTGAAACCACAGCTCATGTCCTTTATATTGTACCTCTCTATGAGGATCCACGGACTCATTTTATAACTCCTTACTGGTAAAATATCTGGTAAATTCTGAACTCTTTTATGTGAAGTTGTTGCTGTCGGATCAGCACAATATAGTTTCTTTGAACATCTCTAAATTCTGCTATACTGTTTGTAAAATTAGGCAGACTTTGGCCACCCATCGAAGATCACACCACTAACTATAATATACTACTATGTCTTGTTCTGTTCTGTTTTATTTATTTGAATGTTTTAGTTTTTATTCTGGACTGTGACCATAAGGAAAAATTGATTGACTTGGAGTACACCCAGTAGATATAAATATATTGGGTGAGCAGAAATGACTGGACATAATCACTCAGATAGTCAGGCCCTATGCCTGAAATTTTCAAGTACAACAAATTTCAGCTCTTGGGATTTCTAGCAGTTGTCCTTTCTGACTAGAAAAAATATATGAATTGGAGATCATGAATTTGAAGGATACCTAAATTAGGAAGAGGAAATGGAGCATATCTGTAATATAGGAGAGATGACTATCCCTAATGACAGCACAGCTTAACTTTTACTCACTCACACTCTCTCTTGCAATTGGCATGGGTCTCTTCATTTAATTTTATACCCAAACCATGCTGGAAAGTAGGTTAGGCATGAAACAATGACTGAACCCCCCTTCCCCAAAGACCTAGTGAATTCCTATGGATGAAATTTGATAAGAAGCTGGAAAGTCCCAGTCCAACACTTTAGTAGCCAAACCATGCTGGGTCAAGAACTGATACCCAGAGAAAGAAGAATGGTATCTAAGCTAAGAGAGAAGTAAGTGCAGAAAAGGCATAAGAAATAAAGAAGACTTTGACAAGAATATTATGGAGGAGGCAGTAGATTTTAAAAAATGCAAAGAAAGAAGTGACTTGAAGGGTTAGAAAAGAAATCTTGGAGGAGGTAATTTAACATCTTTTGTTCACACTCTTTATTTGAAGTAAAGAATATGAATGAAAGATGTTAAGGGCCATAGGGCAGCCATTGGGAAAAAAATGAAGGAAGAAAAGCAGAGGAAGAGATATTTGGCTATTGCTGAAGAAATGGAGAACTCAAAAGGGAAACATGCATGGAAAAACAAGGAAGATGACGGATGAAAGTGCAGAGAGAATCCAGTTCTGAAAGGAAGATTGAGAAGACCCTTACATGGGGCCTTGTGAATATGCAGAGTTATATTGATATGTTTATATAGGGCTTCAAAGTAGCCTGCCATGGAATCCATCTTTTAAAGGTATATTTTATTGAAAACTTCCCCTGTGAAAATATCATCGAAATCTATTGATATTTATTTTTATGCTGCTCCTGTTAATTTAGTGGAGCTAGCACAGTTTTGTATGAAGTCTTTTGAGGGTCCTTGACAATAATAACTTGCTTTCATCAATTAATTTATTTGTGTGTACTCTTTTCTGAAACATTATGCCCAGAGTCATTTCCAACACTGAAAGCTAACAGTAATAACAAAGGATGTTAGTCCCTGTGTTAATTTTTCTCTTTATGTCATGAAATACATTGTTTTACTATTGTATTGAAGTGCACTATGTTGTGTTACATGCCTCCTCCCCCTTCCCCATTATCACTGACCTCCTCTCCTTGTCCTCATCCTGGTGTTTTATTTTTATTTCTTCAGAGTGTCTCACTACCCTCCCCTAAAGTGAAGTTTCACTTTTCTTGCAATTCCTAATTCCCTCCTTTCTCCATAGCACCTTCCACAGTTCTTATTATGCACCAGGTAAGTGCCACCATGAGGAGCATCACGCTGTCATGGCCTCAGCCAGAACAGCCCAATGGCATCATCCTGGACTATGAAATCCGTTATTACGAGAAGCTGAGCCGGATCTGCATCCCTGAGATTAGCAGCGCCATGGGCTCAAGACCAGCTACCGTAAGCCTGAATGCATTTCAGAGAAGGGAATTGGCTGGGCTGGTAATGGGAGAAGATAGAATTAAAACTGCCAGCTATTTTTAACATATCATGGATTGCATGATTTCGATTTAATTCAAAAATTAGATTGTAGATTTTCTGTGTTCACTCCAGCCTAAGGTTCTGGATAATGCTGCGAAAATCTTATTTTATTTTAATAGATTCTCCTTCTTATGTCCTCTTTTCCACCTAGCAATAAGGAACTCGTGACTTGGATTATTATTTTTTTGATATAAGTGGTTGGGCTCTTTCTTTGTTGAGTCTTCCACGATGGCTTTCTAGTTTAATGAATTTTACCTGTTATTTGCCTTGTGATAAACACCAGCAGATTGGGAATTCCTATCACAAGCTACACTAAATCAATCTGCAGAAAAATCTTTTCAACAATAATTAATTGAAGCTGGAGCCTGCCCATTGGTTCCTATTTGTCTGCATTATATATTTATTTCAGTCCCTGTGTTCTTGAATAAGGATTGTTTTAACAACTGAAAGCTTGCTAGGAATGCCAGTCTGCATCCCGGACTTATTTTGACGATGCTTGGATAGTATTTTGTGCACTCCTTAATGTCTATACTTATCTTTCAAAAGCTATCTTGTAAGCTCCTGCTATCCTACAGATGACTCCTGTTTTATTACCTTGTAAGAGCTAGATAGATATAATCCGACACAGTTGGCTGTAGATTGAACTAGTTTTGCCCACGAGGCCCTGGGGTACAGTAAATGATATCCAATGCCAGACTGTCAGGAAGCAAGCATCAGCTGCCATGCTGCTGTACAAGGCCTGCCAACCATGCCTGATGTTTAGGATTAGACAATCATCCAGAGAGACGAAGTAATGTCACAGGCACAATGTTGTACTTGGTTGCATTTGTCACACTTGCAGTAGATCCTCCCACCTCAATATTCAACTACATGGGGTAAAATAAAACAGTCTAGAGGGGGGAGGAAGCAGTTGGAGCATAGGGAAAAATATGTAATGAGCTTAAAATGAAAGAAAATTTGGATAAATTTGTTTTCTTCCAGCTGCATTCAGCCATAGAGTAAAGCCTCCTACTTCATAGGATCATGTTGCACAGATCATTGTGTGAATGTCAATGATTTAACTGGAATCCCTTTTAGGCCTTGCTGCCCACCTTCCAGTATAGGACAGACCATATCCAGGAATAAATAGGAAAAGTGGATAAAATCAAAGTTTTGAGTCAAAAGCAAGATTTTCAACCAAATGTAACCAAAAAAAAATCTGCATGCTAAAAAGCTTGAGAAAGGATGCTAGTTTTGTTATGCCTTATCTTTGTGCTTGAACTGTGATGGCTGTTTTATATCATTTTCATAGTCAGGTCATGCCAAGTGTGGAAGTATTGAAATATAGGTATGATTTCTCTTATTCTGGCCATTTATAAGAGTGAATAGCTAGAATAAACATATTTGAATAGAATAGAATAGAATTTGCTGAATATTAATATTAGTTACCTGAGAATTAAAAGCTATTGCATTGTATTCTTTTTGCAGAAAAACATGTAGATATTACTCATTTACTTTCACAATAGGCACACCTCCACTGCAAGTTGCATAAGTACAACATTACTTATGCAACAATAAGTACTTATTGTTGTTTCTCATTTATTATTTGTAGTTATTTTCATTTATACAATATTACTGAAGGACTGTAAGAATCAAAACAAATTTGAGTAATATTGATATGTAAAACCCTAACTTCCTTGGCCCTTGTTCAGAAATGTGAAATCTTCACTTTCCCAATCAGGAAGCCTCCAGTTGACTGGTCACAATTCCCATTAAACATGAAAATTTCTAAGGTTTATGGGAGTTACAGTTTTAGAACGTCCCCAAAGCCCAATTTCAATTTGTTTTAGATAGTTAAAAATAGCCCTCTGGTTATCCTCATTCCATCCTATTCATTAAGCAAGTGAAATGCAAGAAACAAGTTGGTACATGGGATTGATTTTTTTTTTACCAGCATTGTAGCTGATACTGCAAAAATAATCTTGCTTCTTTCCTCATACTTCTCCTTCATTTGTTCTCTACTGAAGGACCACAGTGAGTACAACTCCTCTATGGCCAAAAGTCAGACCAACACTGCACGAATCGATGGGCTCCGGCCTGGGATGGTTTATGTAGTGCAGGTGCGGGCTCGGACTGTGGCTGGCTATGGGAAATACAGTGGAAAAATGTGCTTCCAAACTCTGACAGATGGTGAGTGCCTTTGAAAAGTGAGGGAAGTTGGTTGCACTCCCTGTCAAATTCCCACACTGTAATTGAATTAAATCAACTTTCTGTTCAAACCCTTCTGTGATGGGGTAGCATGGCAAGATCAAGTGATTTACAAATAAGTGTGATTTATTGTCAGTTAGAGGGCTAATCTGGCTGAAATTCCTCCACCTCTTCCTCCTCCTCCTCTTCACTAGTCAAGATTTTCTTTCTTTCTGACTGTAAAAGAAAAACAAGCCCCACCACCACTTCTTAGGAAGAGCTAAGGCCAAGTCTGTGTTGGAACACCAAAGTGCATAGTAGTAGGTTATTCAAGGATCTACTTTTTTAAAAAAAAAAGTTGAGTGCAGATTTTAAAGGGTGTGGAATGGATAAACTTAAATTTGCACCAATACGTGGAGTCTATTTATGATGGTTATTCTCAGATTTTTTAAAAAAACAAATGCACACATAACATGTCTTTTTTCATGCCCTGCTGCCCAGGAAAAGAGTATATTTTAAAATGTTTTGTGCTTAAGGATTAGTTGTATTTGAAATGTCGCATTTTAAAATATTATATTGGAAATAGCTGATTTCTTAAAAAACACTATGGGAAGTGTCTAAAAAGGCCCCTTATATTAGAGAGGTATGCATGCAAATCTTTTTTTAAATATTAAAAGATGTTGGGACGGAATATTTCACAATAATGCTGTGTGTCAGAATTAAAGGACTCAGTAGCTACTTTCTGGGTTTATGGCCCATGTATGTGTAGTGTCTCAATAATGTATAAGTAAGAAAAATCATTTTTGAATACACACAGAATGAAAGAGAAAATATTTAGAGGAATCAGTAAACCAACAATTGATCAGCTTATCCCGCACCAATAGACCTTTGAAATACAGTAATTTTTATAGATTTTTATAGGAAACTTACGTTTAAAGTGAACTATTTGCAAAGTGACCAAAATCATTCTTTAATCATTCATAATTCATTTCTGGAGGCTAGTACAAGATCATTTGAAATACAAAATTTTGTAATACACTGTAAGAGCTGAAGCTGACAAGGTAGGAAGCTATAATTCTCAGACTATGTAGAATCATTATGTAGACCTGCCTGAACTGCAGTTGTTCACATCGTTTTAAAGAAAGCCATGGAATATTGTTGATTCAGAAAGGCAGGAAGAAAAGTCTTGGATTTAAACCCTAGCACCGTGATGGTGAACCGATGGCACACGTGCCACAGGTGGCATGCGGAGCCATATCTGAGTGCATATGAGGTGCTGCCCTATGTCAGCTCCAGCGCACATGTGCGTGTTGGCCAGCTGATTTTTGGCGTTCCGGAAGGTGGGGGGAGGCCGTTTTCACCCTCCCCAGGCTTCAGGAAAGCCTCTAGAGCCTGTGGATGGCAAAAAACGGATCCAGTGGGCCTACCGGAAGTTAGGAAACAAACTTCCAGTTGGGGCATCGGGACATTTATTCGGCCTCCCCAGGCTTCAGGAAAGCCTCCTGAAGCCTGGGGAAGGCGAAAATGGCCCAACGGACCTACCGGAAGTCCGGTGGCTTCAGTGAGGTCTGAGCACATGCATGGGGGGGTTGTACACACATGCGCAGGGGGGAGGGCATTGCATTATGGGTGTGGGCATGCGCGCCCTTTTGGCACCTGAGCAAAAAAAGGTTTGCCATCACTACCCTAGTGTATATAGAGAGAGCTCTGAATTGCTGTGAACTGCAGTAGGCAGATTTTCTCTACAATAAACAACTTATCTACCCATGTAAGTCTGTGAATTTCTATCATTATCTAGCAACAGATTATGGGATTGAATTTCTGGAAAGTGGGAATGTATTGACATGCCTAGGAGAGACATTTGATGCACACTAAATGTTATTGGAGCCTGCAGGTACATTGGAGTATAATTCTCATCATCCTCACTTACCTGCCTAGAGGCACTAGCTTAGGAAATAATATTTTAGAAAATTCTTATTCAGATTTACTCAGAATCATCTTGATAAACTTCATTATATTTGGGGTAGGCAGATGTTTTTAATTGTTTTTAATTACACACACACACACACTTGCCTAAACAATAGCTTTTTTAAAAGGTTTAATAAGCACTGAAAACAATAAAATGGCCACATGATAAAAATAGCAAAAATAATAATGATCTACAAGAATCAAATATTAAAAAATAAAGTTCACCTACTATTTTCCCCTAAATCTAAGGGGGGAAGAGGGGAATTCTTTGCCTGGAGCTGAAAGGATTTTGGAGCAGATGTCAAACAAGTCTCTATGATGACAGCATTCTAGGTATGAAGTTCTGCATCTAAAAAAGTTGTTTGCTTGTTCCAGTCCATCCTACTACTGCAGGCATTCAGTTCTTATTTATTGTAAATCTATGTTTATTATGTGTCACCAAGTCATTGTTGACTGTTAGTGACAACATAGTTAGGTTTCATCTAGTCCCTTACCTGGTCTTTTATGTCTTCCAATAGTGCACTCATCACCACTGTAACCAAGTCTATCCAACTTGCTGCTGGTCATGCTATTCTTTCCTTCCTTTCTTTCCACCTTTCCCAGCATTACAGCCTTCTCTACTAGAAGCTAGGTCTTTGTCTAAAGTAGAATAATTTGAGCCTAGTCATCAGTGGCTTGAGTGAGAACTCTGGGTTGATTTTGTTCAGTGATCCATTCATTTATTTTCTTGGCTGTCTACGATGTATTCTCAGGACTCTGCCAACATCAAAGTTCAAAAGCATCAACATTCATCCTATCCTGATTCTTCAAATCCTACATTTGAATAGTTTTCCAAGATCTTCATAGCTGCTGTACCAAGTGGTAATATGTGACATATTTCTGAACTGCTTGTTCTCTTACTATTGATGGTTGATCCTGAAAGGCAGAAGCAATCCACCACTTGGATATCTTCATTGTCTGTTCTAAGGCTGGTTGTTTAACCCCACATTTTCACACTGTACCTTGAATTTTATCATGAGACTTTGCAGAAGCTTTGTATTTTCAGCCATTGTTATAGTTCAAGTTATTGAAGTTTCTTCCTCCAATTTTAGAACTAGGTTAATCATCCAATCTAGTTTCCCTTAATGCATATATGTACATAGCAAATAGATTGAATAAATAAGGGAAGGATAAACAGCCTTGTTGCATTCATTTCAAACTCTGGAACCAATATATTTCTCCATGTTCTGTCTATACTGTGGCTTCTTAACCTGCATTTAAGTTGTTCACAAGGAAAATTTGATATCCTGGAATCTCCATTTTTCTAAGCACATTTCATAGCTTAATATGAACAAAGGCTTTTCCTTAATCAATGAAGTGCATATTTCATAATTTTGAGTATTCTTTGGCTTTCTGAATTATCCTGTGTACATCAGTAATATTGCTTTGTGTTCCTGTGCCTTTCCGATAACCTTTTTTCATGTAGGACTTTAATCTGCATTGTTTATCCTAAGCATTATTTTGCTAGCATGTCAAATGAAGAATATTGCAAAAGAGTTGGCACACACACACACACACACTGTTAAATCTCCCTTTTGGGTGGTTTTGGTATGTAGACTGATCTTCCAATTGGACTAATCTTCCAATTGGACTGATCTTCCAATGTATTAGTTACCGTGTAATTATCCAGATATGCTGGCACAGTTTGTTACTTGATTGATTCTTTTTCTATTTCTTTCCATGTTCCCATGGGTGTGCCATTAGTCGTCTGGCCTTTCAGTTTGATAATGAGTTCTGATCATCTAGTATTAGAGGTTCCTGTAAGCAGCAATTATCTTCTAAGTTATCTTGGATGTTGACCTCTCTACTGTATAGTACAAGTAGTCCTGTACTTACAACAGCATATAGGACCGTAATTTCTGTTTTGTGAGAAAGGGTCAGGGAGGATGCACAGAGGTGCAACACAGGGAGGCTTCAAGGAGTGCACAAGAGGTCTGGGAGGGTGAATGTGGATGCAAGGGTGTGTGCAAGAGGTGCCTGCCTGGGGGTGGGTAGGTGGAAGAGGGGTGCCATACGGATTGGGAAAGGTAAGGGGAGGGTATGTGAGAGGTGCCATACGTACTGGGGAAAGTGTGCAAAGGTGTGACATAAGTCAGGGAATGTGCAGGGAGGTGAGTGACTGGTATGATGTGAGTGGAATGGAGCAGGAGGAGGATGCATGGGTGGGAGAGACTTACTCCAGTGACCCTGCCAGCTTCCCCATTTACTATCTGGGGAAGCCAGCAGAGAAGGTTGCAAATGGCAATCATGTGATCACGTGGTGCTTGTCAACTGGTTGTAGGTGCGAATGGATTGCCAGGCATTCAGATCACATGACCACAGGGTGCAGAAAAATCCAGAACTCATTTACTGCCCTTGCAACTTAGAATGGTCACTGAACCAATGATCATAGGTTGAGGACTACCTGTATACTTCCATTTATTATTTATTTGTGTCCTGCCTTTATCGATTTTACAAATGACTCCAACATACCTTCCTCTTCCTATTTCCCCAACAACAACAACCCCATGAGGTGAGTTGGGCTGAGACAGATTGGCTGGCCCAAGGTCACCCAGCAGGCTGTCATGGCTAAGACGGTCAGAATTCATGGTCTCCCAATTTCTGGCTTTTTGTTTGATCTCCTTTGAATTAATTATTATCTGTCCACTGGCATCCGTTAGTACAGCAGTTCTCAACCAGCAGCCATATTATCCCCTGTGGGGACCTTGGGTATTTTAATGAGGACACAGATGAAAAACATGAAACGGGGGGCCATGACATGTGTCAGGGGGTCATAGAAAAGCCAAGTGCATTATACTGCAAATACTACCTTGTTGATGCCAGAAAATGTATCAGATTTAATGTGTGTATCTGGTAATGAGACCTGAATGTAGAGTGGGGTTTTGTTTTTTTTAAGTCATGAAATGCAGCATTATACCAATTTGAGGTTGGAACCTCTGACTGAGTTCAGATATTTTTTTAAATAAACTTTCCTCTTTTTCCATGCTGTTTCCATGTTCAGTGCCTTTACAGATGTTATTGTAATATTGGTTCTTGTCTCGTGAAACCATTCTCTGAAACTCTTTGTTAAGTTCCTTTAGGACATTTTCGTCTTTCTTGGCTTTGGCTTGTCTTCTTGACAATTTCTATGGTTATATTCTGACATCAAATTTGCTTTCTTCTGTTTCTTCATTTTTGGCAGTCTCTTTTTACATTCATCCTAAACAACATTAAATTCATTCCACAGGAAACCTAGGCTTATACAGATATTGCTGCACATTGTACACATTTTGTCATGAACTGGATGCTTTTCAAAAATATTCTAAAGCTAGATCTGAATGTAATTCATTACTATAATCAGTGTCCTTGAGTATAGCTACAACATGATGGAACAATTAATGTGACTTCTAATTGCATATTAATTCAAAAGTACGTTGATGGAAAAAAAGACAAGTATATATTGACCCCTATTAGCCTCTTTAAGGTTTTTTTTTAGCAAATGAATAAACCTGTTAACAAATGAATAAACCTGTTTTAACCTCTTAATTAATCTATGCTAATGTCCCACATCATAATATCGTAACTCAGATGGTTCCTCTCTAGAGTACTTTTACCTAGTTTTGCTACATAAGCCTAACTGTAACCCAGAGTCCACTGTCCTTGAGCAATGTCTTAACTGAAAAAAGAAATAGGAAGCATGTGTGCATCAACTGCTAACTGAAGAGATGAGCCCTTTTAAAAATATCTTTCCATTTTACTTAGACAATTAGACAGGCATAGAGAATATTCTGCCCGAAATATAAGCAACTAATTGAAATCTAACACGAATGGATACTGTATTATTAAATAATAATTGATTGTTAAATGAGAATTTGTTCAAAATTTATGCATCAGGCAGGAGATAAAGCAGATACCAGTAATTAGCTTCAAATGAGAATAAGAAAATTAAAAAGAGGTGTGAAATTTTCTGTTTGTATGAATTTATTTTAAGCTATTAAGTATTCATGCCAGAATTATTAGAAGATAAGCAGTAATGTTAATCAAATTAATTTATTGTCTACCAGTCCATTGTGGGTAAGGTGGGTGCAAGTAGAAAGCGCTTTATCTGAATAATTTCTTGAGGAAGCCAGACAATGTTACAAGGGATATTATTTCCTAGAGTTTTATATTAAGTAATCAGTCCTGAATTTCAGGGCAAGCAGAAGCCATAAATTGTTCAATTCAGATATAATGGCAAACTAAAGTTTGCCAAAATGTAGAAATTAATCAGTACTTGTGATGAAAAGACAGAAGGATAGAAATCTAAATTATGATTGATATTACTAGCAGAATGAACACTTATAAACCATTTTCCACAATCCCACCAATGCCTTCAATTTAGAACAAAATATATGTAGCTCAAAGTGGAGTCCTTGGTGCTCTCTGAGTTTGGTTGTGTGCTTACAGATGTTTTATTACCCAACTAGTAACATCATGAATGAGTATAGGGTTGCTGCCTGCTAGTGTGTGTGTGTGTGTGTGTGTGTGTATAAATGAAAGCTGTGATGCTTTCTCCCATATTTGGGTACACCAGGATAATACGACAGAAAAACATACTGTATATATACTGAAAGCTCTTCACCTTTCCTGGTGAAGAGCTGATAGGGAATAGAGCCAGTGGCCTAGTGGCTAAGCTGCTGCCTTACAAGGCAGGTGGCCCAGGTTCAAATCCCAGTAATGGTATGGCTATCTGACGAGAGCTAAATAGCTCGAAATAGATCTATAATAGTCTTCCTTTATTTTCATTTATCAGCAAAAAAATGCCACACACACACACACACACACACACACACACACACACACACACACACACACACACACACACACACACAAGCTTAACCTCCACCAAAACGGACTGGGTAAACTACTATACAGAAACAGGTAGAAAATCTCATACTTACTGCACTGAGGATGTTACCTAGCTGGGTAATTACATGTCCAAGCAAATAACCAAGCTCATAAAACATCAAGAATTCCAGAAGTTTCAACTTAATTGTAGAATCTGTTGTTTGGGTTGTGTTTTCCTAGCTTTAATGCTAAATATAGTTGGAGGAGGAGGAGGAGGTTGCAATCAAACCTGAGTTCCATTAGCAACTACAAAATTATTTTCAGGACATGAGAGGATCTACCGTAATAGTTTTGGTAGTGAATACTGGGGCTTAAAAAGGGGACTACAGATTAAAATTCATGATTTGCCATGCAACTCCCTGGGTTGCCTTGAACCAAACACTTCTTGTTAGCTTATCTCATTTTGCAAACAGTAGGGTAAAACGCAATTACCTGTGTATGCCATCCTGGAAGAATAGGAGGGTACCAGTCTCATCAATAAATAATCAGGATGTATTATTAACTGTGGAAGGTATATATCAGCAGGCAGGAAAATTACAAAGCTACTTATTTTTTTCCCCTCAGATGACTACAAGTCAGAACTGAGAGAACAACTGCCATTGATTGCTGGTTCTGCCGCAGCAGGGGTCGTCTTCATTGTCTCCTTGGTGGCTATTTCAATTGTTTGCAGCAGGTATTACTTGCCCCATTAGCCTTTTCTTTCCATTCCAAAGAGGAACTTTCCCAGAGGATAGAGAAGGAATGTATAAATGTTCAGCAGGATACTTTTGGCAAAGCTAATGATCTGAGGTGATTGCACAGAAAATAGCCCACAAATAAGTCGATGTGCCAGTGGACATCTTTGGAAAAAAAAACCATATGTACCAAAAAACACTTATATGTCAGAAAGCTCCAGGTATGCAGCTCTGTTGAGAATACCAAATCAAAAGAAACAAAATTACCTAGATCAGTGTTTCCCAACCTTGGCAACTTGAAGATGTCGGGACTTCAACTCCCAAAATTCCCCAGCCAGCGAATGCTGGCTGGGGAATTCTGGGAGTTGAAGTCCCGACATCTTCAAGTTGCCAAGGTTGGGAAACACTGACCTAGATAATTCCCTTTGTTTGATGGGCCCACTTTTAGGAAGCTTGTCTCCCAAGGCCAACTGCCTTCTAATGTTTGCCCTCAGCTTAATCTTCTCCAAACGATTCTCTTCTTGGTCTCCCACAGAGGATATTTATGGGGTGTTAGCCTTCTGTTGGCTACTATGGTGCAATAAATGGGCATTTGCTATTTTCATTGCCTTTCTGGTTCTTGATCCTATATTATCCACCCACACAAAATGTTATTTTATTGGGATAGTTTTTAACCAGATTATAAGTCTGTTTTATTTACTTTTAATTGTAGGTGTAAGTGCAAACCACTGAAATTGTTCCTGACATAGGGTGGTTACTATTAATGCAAGAAATTACTAAATCATTTTACTAAATCATATTACATTTTTGAAGTACAGTATCATAAAATAGCTCCATTAACTGTTGGTCAAAAACAGGCCACAGTGGTAGTTTTCTGCAAAGTGCATTTCAGGAGCTTTCATAGGGAAGTACAGGTAGTCCTCGACATACAACAATTTAGTGACAGCTCAAATTACAACCGCACTGAAAAAAGCGACATGATCATTTTTCCCACTTATGACCTTTGCAGCATCTCTATAGTCATGTGATCAAAATTCAGATGCTTGGCAACTAGTTCATATTTATGACCGTTGCAGTGTCTTGGGGTCAAGTGATCGTCTTTTGCGATCATCTGGCAAGCAAAGCCAATGGGGAAGGCAGATTCACTTAACAATCATGTTACTAATTTAACAGCTGCAATGATTCACCTAACAACTGTGGCAAGAAAGGTCATAAAATTGGACAACACTCACTTAACAAATGTCTCACTTAGCAACATAAATTTTGTCATAAGTCGAGGACTTCACCTGTATTAAATTAGTTAAGAGGGTGAGTGTGACCGTAGTTCTAACCAGCGGTGAAATGCTCCCTGTTCGCTCTTGCCTTTCAGTCATCGGAGAGCCAATCACGAAGGCAGTGCGACACCACCATTTGAGTTATTTTACTCTCTGCGCATGTGCAAAGTGTTCTGTGCATGCACAGAGGGTAAAAGAACTCAAATAGTGGTGTCCCGGCGGGTGGGCAGAGCATCACACTGCCTTCGCGATCGGCTCTCCGATGACCAACAGGCAAGAGCGAACCGGGAGCATTTCACCCCTGGTTCTAACCCTTTGTAGACGTGTTTGTGTTGCATGAGTCTACACAGGAATTTGGCTCCAGTCACACATTCATGCTTGACATTTTGACTGGCTTTACTCCGTCCCCTTGCAAATGCCACATGTGAAAAACATAATTGGGAGGGAGGGAACTGAATGAGCCAAGGGGGGCACAGAAAAGGAAAGTATATTATAATGCAAGTACTGTCTGGTTGCTCTCTCATGTCTGAGTAATAGGTCATGGACCAGAGGGGGTATAGGAGAATATATGTAGGGGGCATAGGAAAAAAACAACATTGGAAGGGGGGCACAGGCATTAGAGAAGTGGCATATTTATACAATCACTGCCTCCAAATGCTTTTCAAAGTGTGCTCAATCTTAGAATTTGGACATAATTTGAACTGATGTTTACTTTTTATTTTCCTAGGAAGCGAGCATATAGCAAAGAGGCAGTATACAGTGATAAACTACAGCATTACAGTACTGGTAGAGGTGAGTGCAAGAAGCCTCTGGAAGGTTATGGATGGAAAGTTGTAAGTACTTTGCTGTAAGGCTTTGATAATAGTCATATCTTTTAATCGCCTGGTTTGGAGTTGAGATGAAAACTGAAAAATACTGGGGGGGGGGCTTGCTGGGAAGACAAAAAAGGAGGAAAAAATGGATGCTAGGCAAAGAACAGATGTATTATCTTAAGGTTGCTATAGTTCCTTTATTTATTTTATTTATTTATTTGTTTGTCAAACAAGTACAAGATAGTAGGTATTTGTATAAACATAACATAAGCAAAGAAGTACAGATAAATGAGGACAATAGGACAGTAAGACAACGGTAGGCACAGTGGTGCTCTTATGCACACCCCTTACAGTTAGAAAGTAGAAAGAGTTTATAAATTCTGGACAAAAAGGATGCTTACAAACCTTTTGGGCAGAGAACAAAGTAAGAGCAAACATAGCACTATCAGAATTTCCTTTGCAGATGCTCAACAGAACTAATTAACAACAGAGAACATGGAAACTGGGCAAATGAAAGGATTCACGAAAAGCCCTGAAGGAAATCCTTAACCTCGGAAGATAAGACTTCTCTCTGGAGTTTGTTTAGTTAGATATTTGAAGTAGTTTTTAGAGCACTTTGTTACCCAGCTTCATTTAGGCAAAATGAAACACCAAGATATACAGCACTTGTTGCCATATGCTCTTGAGCCGGTTATTTTATTTGAAATAATTCTGCAAATATCCCTGGAATACAAAACTTCACATAGTTCACCTGAAATGGGAGCTTGTTACAGAGCTTGTAAGGGTAGTTGTATTTGTGCCATAATCATTTGATTGGCAAGCAAAAGCAAGGTCTTGGAAGAAAGTATAATCAAAACTTGATATTTTATTCAATCTAAAAATATTTTGTTCCAAGTGCATTGATTTATCAGGGACAGTATGATGTTGGAAAATGTTCTTATCTCCTGTTTCATAAACAGATCACATTCCTATTGCTTCCTGAATTCAATCTGGGTCATGGAAAGCAGCAAATCAGTTTTTATACAATCAAGGTTCTTTTTAACATATTAGGAAAGTGAGTAGGATAATCACAAGCCTAACCACCAAATAGTGACAGCCTACCTACACATGCTTTATTTGCTTACAGGGTATGTAGAACCAGCTGCAAACAATTATATTTGATAGTTCCCAGGTGTTTGGGAAAAACCTCTAACACAAATATGCATACCTCTTTGGGGTTCTATAGATTACAGCCATCAGCAATACCTAAGTAAACCTCAGCCAAACCAGGAAATGAGATGAAAGGTAGGAAACTAAATTGGGAGCAGCTGAAATCCAATTTGCACTGTAGAGGCAAAGTCTCCCAGACATTTTATTTCTTTAAAAAGACAATGTGAGCCTAAAATGTAGGGGAGAACATCCTCGTTATTATTCAAATGGATGGATGGAATGTGCTGCTGTATCATGATAGTAAAGGTTAATCAAATGAATATTAAAATGAAACAATTAAAGCTTCATAGAATCTTTTGTATTTACTGACCTTCAAATTGGTTTCAGTGTATTCTTAAGATTTTGAATGTAGTTATCTGTAAATTCTGCTTGAAATTATATAGGCCAACATAGTTTGCTGTTGGGAGCCTAATGATTTTAAACAAACTAAAATTGCTTTAATAAGACCAATATGAATAAGAATAGCTTATCCAAGTCTCTATAATTAATGTGGTAAAAATGAAAATACTGTAGCACCTCACCATTTCCTTCTTTCAGATTATTACTATAGGAACTTTTTTAAATTGACAAAAATGCATAGCTTAAAAGTTTTAGATCTATCAGTTTACACTTACGTATTAGCATTCTCACTATTTCTGTGATCAAAATATTTCTGTAGATCATGCTTGATTTTTTTTATGTATTTATGTTTTTAACTAAGCCGAAGCAATATTATATAACTATGTTTCTAAAGTAAACATAAGACTGACCATGGCAAGAGATATGAGGGTCCAAAGTGAATTATATGGAGATGAAAAGGTGCTGATAAACGTTTGGACTGGATTTTTGATGAGCAGACTTCAAAGAAACTGCAATCAGCTAGGAAACATTCTACCTACAGTGGGCAATCAATGGGTTGTTCCTCAGAAATTCTGTGCTGTAACTGTGATATTTCCAAGGAACTAATCCAAAGAAAATTCTACAGCACATGTCATACATTCTTCAGCAGAACATACTTTAAATTCTATTTTGATGCAACCTCAGGAAAGAAATCATTTAAAAGAATGTGATGACTGGACAACTTTCATTCCTCATTACCATTGCCTACTTTCAGTGTTTGTCCTATTTTGAGCAATGAAAATGGCGTATGAGAGATTTGTGACTGGTTTTTAGCCTGGATACTTACTTTTCTGAATTAATGAGTGATTTTTACAAGAACCTTCAGCATGGATGGAACAGTCTATATTAACCCTTTTCTGTGGACATTTCCTAATGTCATATTCTTTCCCCAAAGGAACAATGGCTAATAGAAGATATCTTAAGTAAAGGCAGAAAATTAGATCCAATCTCTTATTTGCTAAATCACTGTTTCCAATCTCCTGTTGGCCCTTGCTTTTACTTTATTTTGCTCCATTTTAAAAAAAAAGTATAAGGGAAAAGAAAACAGCCAGATTGCCTTCATCAGTATCAATGAAATTGTCATGCATGAAAGCCATCATCTTTGATTGGCCATGCGGTTATTGCTTGACTCTATTAGCTTTAGTTAGATATCCCATGATCAGTAAGGAAATTATCTAAAATAAGACCGCTTTCACCTTGACAGTTAACTGATGGGGTGCCAGTAAGGAATAGATACAGATTTCCACAATAATTTTATAATTAACTTCATATTGGGAAGTTTTCAACTATTACTCAAAATTTCATTCCTAAAGTTTAGGAAATTTAGGCCCAGTCAGGATCTGGATGAAAAGCTTTTTTCTGAGAAGCTGAGATACCCTACACTTTAATGGAAATAAGGGGTACATCATGCACTAAATTAATATATGAAATCAATACTTCCCAAATATCTAGAAATATTGTCAACATATTGACAATGTAGTGTTATGAACAATTGAATTTAAAAATGAATTTATGTAGTTATATACATTGGAAGTAAAATGTTAGAGAAATTACCCCTTCTCTATGGCTAATGGTGATCAGAGTGCTCAAGACACTAAAATTAAGATGAATAAAAATAAATTCTCCATCCTGTGAGGAGCCAGCAGTCAGGATGGGTTGTCTCCGCCTACCAGCAGGTTGAGGACCAAGTCACTTTTTTTCTTAAATCCCCTGGATCCGCCCCTTTGAGGCCCAGTTATGACTCGTCCTCAGCAGAGCAGGACGTGGCGAAAACAGCTCATCCCAACTGCTGGTTCCAACGATCACAGACAACTAAGAAGATCAGGTTGTACTGGATTTTACTTATCATCAAAATACTTGGATCTACCTTTCTGAAGTAGTGGTGAGCGAGGGGAAGGTGGCAAGCACGCTGTGGCTTTTAGCCTAGGCTGCCACGTGGGGAATTTGGACTTCAGATCCAACCCCCCCCGACCCCCCCCATTCCCTCGGCCGGGATCGATCGCTCCGCGGCTGCAACCAGGTTTCAAGCCGTTTGGGCTCGCTCCGGCTCTGGTTGCATAGGGCTTAACCCGTGGCCGCCCCCTCGCTCAAGCCTCACCTAGGAGCGATTTGTCTGCTATTCATCGGAGAGGCGCGGCGGCAATTTAAACGAGCCGGCCGACACGCTGGGAAGCCGATTGCCGGAGCCTCGCTCGCGATCGGCTTCCACTTTTGAATTTGGCGCCAGTTTTGACCTCCGACGATCGGCGGATCTACCGGGGCCTCTCTAGGCTTGCCCTCTTTGCCTCTTGACCGCGTGGGGAAATCGAAAGCGAAAGACGCCACGAGGTCTCTGCTCTCCATAGCCGGCTGCCTGCGCTTAGCATCAGCTCCGCTCCAGCGGCTTTTATATCGGCTATCAGCATTCCCTGGGGGCCTCTCTCTCTAAATCTTCCCGGAACGAAGGCAGGAGTACCCAAGGGATCTTGGCTACAAAGAAAGGGGGGGGGAGAGGCAGCCTTGCAACCGGGCAGAAAATTAATCCCCAGGGTCCATTCTCAAGATTCAAATGGCAAAAGGGATGCCCCCAGCCCCCTCTAAACCTGGGGGGAAGAGGAAGCACAAAACTAACCGTCCAAACGACGATGAGGCTGCAGCCTCTTCTTCTCAGCCTGGCAAGCCTACATCTACAAGGGCAGAACAGCGCAGGGACCGGGTCCTGCAGAAGATTCATAGCAGGGCAGCTAATGAAGGTGCTCCCCAAGCTTCTGCCTCCGGGCCTGACCAGATCCTGGGCCTAGACACCACAGTTCCCCAGATCTCCACCAATCTCTGGGGTCCAGGGGGTTTGGGCGTGGCATCCCCCAACCCTCAGCCGGCCTTAGCCCTGGAGACCACTCAGAGCGTCCAACCTTCTCTGCCTCCTGGTCAGGAAGGGGCCTTGCCTCCCCCACCTCCACCCGTGGTCCAGGGGATCGAGCCTGTCCTCCCTCCAGCTCAAAGCCTGCCGGCTCTCCCCTTTGACCCTACTATAATTCAGCAATGGATTGCCTCAGCGGTCCAGACCAGTATTACTGCTAACCTCCAAAACTTGGCAGCTTCTCTGCCTCAATTAGGCTCTGGCACTTCCTCACCTCAGCTGGATCCTCAACCAGGAACCAGCGCTGATTTCCTGGCAGCGTATCAGTTATCCAACATTTCTGAGGATGAGAACCTTGATGACTTTACGGTGGCCCAGATGGATACCATGGGTGATCTATCAGAGGATGAAGTAGCAGGCCCCTCTCAACCACCATCGGCGGCTTTCTTCCCGCCGGGTCTGTACAAGTCTTTATTAAGCAAGGCTAGGGCGGCTGCCGGCCTAGTGGCCCCGGCCGCTCCAGCGCCATCGCTAACCACTCCATTGGGGCCTATCTTCTCTTCGGTCACTCCGGAACCGGATTCTGTGCCGGCTCCTTCCCTATTCATAGATACAGTTAGAAACCAGTGGGCCGCTCCGGCTACTGGATCTAATCCTACCTCTCTGGAACGTCAATTTTTCAACGTAGCCGCCGAACTGGGAGACATTCTTGAGGTTCCCGCGGTAGATCCCCCTGTCTTGGCGCTTCACGCCCAAACCACTCTTCCCAGTGAATCGGAAGAGAACCTCAAGCCTGAAGATCGGAAAGTGGAACAGGCTCTGGTGCGCGCTCACCAGGCGGCGGCCTGGGCCATCAAGGCTGCATCCACTTCCTCTTTCTTCGCCAGGGTGGCTCTCCTCTGGGTGAAACAGCTGCAGGACCTTATTCCTGAATCCAACATAAGGGCACATCAAGACCTTAGCAAAGTCTTCGCTACTTGCCAGTTTCTTGCAGACTCCACGCTGTATACATCCAAATTCACATCAAAGGCGATGGCTTCCACCCTCGTGGCCAGACGCATGCTTTGGTTGAAACAATGGCCAGTAGAGACCCGCCACAAGTGGCGTCTAGCGTCTAAGCCTCTTAAAGGCAAACAGCTCTTTGGGGATTCCCTGGATCCTTTTCTCATCGAATCTAAGGACAAGAGGAAGATTCTTCCGTCGCTCTCTCGCAGAGGCCTTCCTCGACAGACCCCCTACTTCCGGCGGCCCTTTCGCCACACTGACCAGGGATCCAGCTTTCCCCGGTCCCCAGGTCAGTACTCGGGTAGGTCCCGCTTCCGTCAGGACAGGGCCGGGAGGGGAAGGCAGTTTAAGAAGAACTTCCGTGGTGGAGCCGGAGGGCGTCCCACCAAGAGAGGGAAATAGTAGTTTTTCCCCCATGACCGCTCCCATTGGGGGGCGGCTGAAATATTTTGCTGATTGTTGGGATTCAACAACTGAAAATGCGTGGGTCCTCAACACGATTCGACACGGTCTATCTTTGGAATTCCTCTCCCTTCCCCCGGGAGCCTTCATTCGGTGCCCCACGGCCAGGAACCCCGCTAAACGGGCTCTCATGGCTGAGGCGGTTCAACACCTGCTAGATATTAGGGCTATTCAGCAAGTGCCCCCTGACGAACACTTTCAAGGATTCTATTCCATCCTCTTTGTGGTTCCCAAGGCTTCTGGGGGCTGGAAGGCGATTTTGGACCTCAAACGGCTAAACCGTCACATAGTCTACAAAAAATTCCGGATGCATTCTTTAAAATCCATCTTGGCTTGCATCCGGCCGGGGGACTTCATGGCCTCCTTGGACTTGACGGAGGCCTATTTACACATTCCCATTGCTCATCATCACCGTCGGTATCTTAGATTCTGCTATGCCGACCAACACTTCCAGTATAGGGCCCTTCCCTTTGGTCTCTCCTCTGCTCCCAGAGTTTTCACGAAGGTCCTCTCCGTCTTGGCGGGCCACCTCCGGGCCCTTCCTATTAGAGTCCAATGTTATCTGGACGACATTCTAGTACATGCTTCCTCTGAAGCGGTGGCACGTCAGCATCTGCACACCGTCACACAGGTTCTATCTGCCCATGGGTTTTCCATCAACCTCGCTAAAAGTCAGCTGTCCCCATCAACGTCCATCCTCCATCTGGGCTCTATTATTGATTCCTCACAGGGTAGGGTGTTCTTATCACCGGAGCGACAAGTTAGTCTTCAGGTTCTTTCCTCTCAGGTCCAAAGAGCGGGTTCTTCCCCCCTTCTTACCTTATCCTCTCTTCTAGGCAAAATGGTATCTTGCATCTCCATTGTTCCCTGGGCTAGGTTGCATGCCCGGGAATTGCAGTGGTTTCTTCTTCCCTTTCAGAAGGCGCACCTCGGATCTTCTCTTCGCAAGGTCTGTATTCCTCCTCCGGTTCGTCGCTCCCTCACCTGGTGGCGTTCTCCCACTCTCGCAAAAGGTACCCTGTTCTTTCCTCAAGTCCAAATCACAGTCACGACAGACGCAAGTCTGTCAGGATGGGGCGCCCATTGCGAGGGCGCCACAGCTCAAGGTCTGTGGTCAGAGGCGCAAGCCAGGTGCTCCATCAACTGGCTCGAGCTGCACGCCGCCTTCCTCGCATTGTAGCATTTCCATCGAGTGCTAGCAGGGTCCCATGTGCTCCTGCTAACGGACAACGTCACCACCAAGGCGCATGTCAACCGCCAGGGGGGCACCCGGTCCCGGACCCTGATGGACGAGGCGAGGAAGGTAGGTCTTTGGGCGGAAAGGCACCTCTCTTCCTTGACAGCGGAACACATCTCGGGGGTAGCCAATGTCCAAGCGGACTGGCTGAGCCGATCAACGGTGGACCAAGCCGAGTGGCGCCTGGATCCGTCAGTATTCCAGTCCATCGTGAACAGGTTCGGCAGGCCACTAGTGGATCTCTTCGCGACGCCAGAGAATTCCCAATTACACCGCTTCTTCTCCAGATATCAAACGCGGGGATCAGAAGGGACCAATGCCCTCCTTTGTCGCTGGCCCAAGGGGCTCCTCTACGCGTTTCCTCCTCTCCCCATCCTACCGTTGGTCCTCAGGAAACTGATGCAGGAGGAAGCGGAGATAATCTTAATTGCTCCGTTCTGGCCGCGGCAACCGTGGTTTGCCGACCTTGTAGCCCTCTCGGTGAGGGCCCACTGGACCTTGCCCCCCCTCCCGACCCTTCTCAGTCAAGCGCCCATCTTCCACCCGGACCCCAGGTGGTGCCAACTGACCGCCTGGCGCTTGAGCGGAGTAGCCTGAGGCGGCAATCCTACGATCCAGATGTCATCTTTTACATCCAGGCATCTCGCCGCCCATCTACCAACCGTATTTATTCCGCGACCTGGCAGGCCTTCTGCTCTTGGTGTGCATCTCAGAATCTCTCCCCCATCGACGTGCCCCTTCCAATGGTCCTACGCTTCCTTAAACAGGGCTTGGATAAGGGCCTTTCTCCCAATACACTACGCCGTCAGCTCGCGGCCTTGTCCTCAGTCTTGTCGTGTGGTCACTGGGACTCCCTGTCCCACATCCCGACTGTTCGACGATTCTTGAAGGGGGTCACCAACTGTCATCCTCCGGCGATCCACCGGTACCCATCGTGGGATCTCCCGCGAGTCCTCCAATCTTTGACAGGGGCTCCATACGAACCGTTACGAGAAGCTTCTCTCCGGCAGCTATCCCTCAAGGTCGCGTTTCTCCTCGCCATCACCTCGGCTCGCAGGATTTCTGAGCTCGCAGCTCTTTCTGTCCGGGATGACCTCTGCATCTTCCATTCTGACAGAGTCGTCCTCCGTTTGGATCCTACCTTCCTTCCGAAGGTCAACTCCCCCTTTCACCGCGCACAGGAACTTATTCTACCATCTTTCTGCCCTGCACCGTCCCATCCTTCCGAGCGGGTTTTGCACACCTTGGACGTCCGTCGGGCTCTGCGCATCTACATCAGTCGCACACGCCCGTTCCGCCGGACGGAAGCACTGCTCGTTACGTTCTTGCCCCAATCAATGGGCCTCAAGGCTTCGGCGGCGACGATCGGACGCTGGATCAGAGGGGCAATTGCTAAGGCCTACGACATGGCCGCTCTCCAGCGACCCGCCGGCATCACAGCGCATTCCACGAGAAGTGCAGCGACTTCGGCTGCCTGGGCAACTCAATGCTCATTGGAGGACTTATGCAGGGCGGCGACCTGGGCGTCACCCACTCCATTCATAAGACACTACAGAATTGACAAATACGCATCAGCGGATGCGGCCTTCGGGCGACGGGTGCTGCAAAGAGTTCTCATCAACAACGCTCAACCTTTCTGTCCCTCCCATGGGTAATACTACTTTGGTATGTCCCATCCTGACTGCTGGCTCCTCACAGGATGGAGAATGAGCGTTGACTTACCTGATACGCTCTTTCTCATCAGGAGGAGCCAGCAGTCAGCTCCCTCCCTGTAAATTGACACGTTGTTAAAGTTGCTTCACTACGGAGAGGTCTCTGTTTCGACCAGGGAGGACGTTGGTTCCGGAACGTCAGTTTTCTCCAGTTTCTCCAGTTTCTTCTTGCACCGTTTCTACAAAAAAAAAATACTATCAAATCAGACAATTTCGGGAATCACCTTGACCTTACCTTTGACCCCGACACTTCTCGAACCAGTCTACAACCAGTTGGGATGAGGCATCCATCTGATCTGCAATTTCGCCACATCGAGTCTTTCCCTCGGATTCGTCATAACTGGGCCTCAAAGGGGCGGATCCAGGGGATTTAAGAAAAAAAGTGACTCGGTCCTCAACCTGCTGGTAGGCGGAGACAACCCATCCTGACTGCTGGCTCCTCCTGATGAGAAAGAGCGTATCAGGTAAGTCAACGCTCATTCCCCAACAACTGGAGCAAACTGAGCTCCTTTTATGGATAGATATAAATGTAAATGATGTAAATGTTGGCAAAGACTTGAGTGTTATTTATATCCCATCTTTATTATTTTTACAAATAATTCAAGGCACACATAACATAGTTTCCTCCTCCTATTTTCCTCATAACAACAACCCTGTGAGGTTGATTGGACTGAGAGAGTGACTGGCCCAAAGTCACCCATCTGGTTTTTAGACTTGAACTCACAGCCTCCTGCTTTCTAGCCTAGTGCCTTTATCACTAAACCAGACTGGCGGGCTGTTATTGTTTGCTGTCTGTCTATTGGGTAAGTTAGTTTAGTGTGACATTTAAATGGATTATGTTTATGGATTATGATTGTTTCTATTTGATTCTTCAGGCTTGCAAAGGTGGCCAAGCAAATTGTAAGAAACACATCACTGGGATAATATTTCGATATATGCAGTACTGTATCCCCAAGCATCAGTACAAAAACATAATTTAATGAGGGTGTCCATCTCAGGTGGCTATTGATACTAGTATGAAAAATACGCTACACATAAGAATTACGAATTTTTTTCATTGGCAATCTTTACATCATGCAGAATCTTTATATATTTTACATTCTGATATATTTGCATGCTAAATGTATCAGAATAAAGAAAATTTAAGATGTATAGCCCTTCATTCACAGAATGGTGGCATGGAAGAAGCAAAGTTAAAAGACTACGGTGATTTCCAGAGAAAGTGACATGAATACTTGTGTTAAAGATTAAAATAACAAACACACAATTTACATTTATGATCAAAATTCTGGCTTACATTTTCATTTTCTAGAAGGTAATTGGTTGAAAGTTGGAGAGTCATAAACAAAAGAACACTGAGAGGTACAGATTCCATGATTCAAAGAGACTAAATATTTTTTTCATGGTTTAAATATTTGCTGAAATAAAACATTTTGCAAACGCCAGTAGGAATATTTATAGAAGAGAAGGAAAATATTATAGACAGTTATTGTTTTGTTATCAGATATTGTAAAGTACCCATAAAACAGGATATTGTCCTTAAAAAGTAATCTAAAATTGAAGAAATACATCTTTCTGTTGATTACCATCTGTTGGTGATACAGAAGTAAGCAATCTTTGAAGTACCAAAATGTTTTCCTTTGGTAGAATGGAGAAGCTGCTAATTCTCAGCATGATAATAGAACAAAGCTTGTGCTATCAGCTAGAAATATGCATAAGTCTATTCTCTATCATTAGTACCAGAGTTGTTGCATGTAGCATATAATTGCATAGCAGGATGTGCTTTTCATCCTCTGATCTTTGAGCTTTCATTCATGCTGTGCTAATTATGTCAGCCCACCTTTACCCCTAAGGTAGTTCCAAACTATGGCAAATTTTCTTAACAAGTGCAAAGCCATTTATCAGTTGTGCATATACCTTCTCCCTGGCCCTTCATTCTATACTGCTGGGCATTTAGAAGCCACATTACACTTGCAGAGAATATGCTAGTACTATGTTACAAGGTCATTGTGCCCTCAAATTGATCATCTGAATTATATGCTTGTTTTGCTGTTCCAATCTGTAAACCAGACTTGGTTATCATCTTGTAAATTCCTTTGTAATTCTGCTAGAGAATTGGCTGCACTTATAAAAGGATTTATGAACAGTAAAAGTCTATGTGATGAAGCATTTATGAAGCCATCAAAACAGAGTTTACTTCCTGGCTAGTTTCACTGTTGGCAGTGGAAGAATCCAGCTTTGGACCAATGTGTACCTAATAGTTTGTTCAGATATCAGAATACTCTACATCAGATTTAGCACTATAAAATTTATCTAGTAATGAAGGAATTGATCGATTAGTATAGGGTTTGATCACTGCATTAACTGTAATGCAATCCATATAATTCAAGTCAAAACTGAACGTTAGTATGGTGACCCTTCTTTTCTTTCTAATTTATTCTCTTCTCTCTTCTCCCCATTATCTTTCTGACACCTTTCAGTTACCTACAGGCCAGCTGCCAAAGATAGAGAGTTAAGAATTACATGTGGCCTATATATTACTGGTTGTCTATTCCTACAATAACATCTGAAGCAATCGGTTGAGTTATCAAGACATTATTGGTTCAGACTAGGCATGTTTAGCTGGAGGAAAGTCATATATATATATATATATATATATATATATATATATATATATATATATATATATATATATATATATATATATATATATATATATATATATATATATATATATATATATATATATATATTACATATATATATATTACATATATATATATTACATATGTTATATATATATATATATATATATATATATATATATATATATATATATATATATATATATATATATATATATATATATATATATATATATATATATATATATATATATATATATATAATATTAAATGAGTAATCCAGAATACCTGAATCTTTTTGTTTGAGACCCTCTGAAAGTGGCATTAAATTTTTTTTTTAATCTGATGGAAGGTAAAATTCAGAACTATGTGGGTCTGGGAAATTAATATACTATAGTTGAATTATATTTAAATAAAACATAAGCCACACCACCCACATCTATTGAAGTATGGTCTTGAAATAGCATTCAAACAATATTCATAGGCCAAGGGTAGTCCTTTGACTGAAGAATATGAGCCATCCTGTCCTATAGCATGTACCATATACCAGGGAAACTGGAAAGCTTCCAATCACTTGTAGAAGCCTGATGTTTGAAGCTGTTAACAATCCCCTAAATCTTGCAGTTTTAGTTGTTTTAGCATTATGAAAAGGGAACTGAAAACTCTTGTGGTCTAGAAAATAGTTCAGGAAGAGATGAGAATCTTAGATTTTTCACCTAGCCATTAACAGAATTTTTTTTTGTGGTACTTCACACTTGTGTGTTCTTAGATTCATATTTTTCACTATAAAATGTACGGTATGTGCTTCTACCAATATGATTTGTATTTCTGAATGTAAGATCTCTCTTAAGATTTGTGAAATAACAAGGTTTCTACCCTTCTTTCAAAGTCCTTTTAGCACTCTCAGATTCTTCCAGTCGTGTCTGGTAGAGTTTTATCAGCTACAAAGAGAATCATTTAGAGAAGGATAAAAGAAACCTGAAGAATATTTATTATGGAGATTGTATTTTATTGTTTAGATGCTCTCCAGTTTGTAATTGCTGCATTCTGTCAGTAACAGCCACAAAACAATCAAAAGGTGTGCTGAGTAAATAAAAAGGGGTTAAATTATGCATTAAGGTTTGCCATAAATCTGCTGCCATTTTTCCTATAGAACTAGCAAAGTAGTTTTGCTGCATAGCTTTGCTCTTGTGAGCTGAACAAAAAAGACTTGTAAGACGATCTTTAACTCCAAGCAGCAAGCTCGTCAATCTGAATCAACTAGAAAGCTTTCTAGAACGTTAAACTGTTGAAAAATGATTTTATCCACTTTTTTTTCTAGTCCTCATTTTGTCTTTCTATAACTCTACTTTTAAAAGAGCGCAATAATAGTGTTCTTGGGTATTGATTGTATTTTATCTTGCCTTTTTAGTTTCGTTTTCAATTTTTCAAGGCAACTTACTTTTCCAAAGTGATTTCTTTCTTTCTTCTCTCCCTTTTTCTCTTCCCTCCCCTTTTTCACTCATTTTCCTTCTCAGTTTGCTTCTATTTCTTTCCTGCATTCACTGCTATGGCACGGCCACCCCTCACAAACAGAGGGAAGCAGAAAAGGCATTGGGCTAATAAATATTGTTCTCTAGCTACACTTTTTTCTTTGGCTTCCTTGCTAATGGTATGGCTTCGATAAGTAAAACTGTGCACCTATTTTTGGATATAATCTATTTCTTGCTCCTGATCCATTATAACTAATATGTCCTGAATTTCCAGGGAGACTGCAAAAGAAAAGATGTTGTAGGGGAAGTAGAGAATAAGAAAAGACTGGAACAGGATGGATAATGAACTGTCCAACTCAGAAAGAGATCCTGGTTTTAAAAAAAATCAGGGAAGGAAGAAGGGTTTAGCTTCAGGATGCTATTCTACCCTCCTCCTAGAGATGAATATGATTATTTTTCTCTCTCTCCTTTTATCCCACTAAAATGAGAAGGCTCCCCTGGAATGAAGATCTACATTGACCCTTTTACATATGAGGACCCCAATGAAGCTGTCCGTGAATTTGCCAAGGAAATTGATGTGTCTTTCGTGAAGATTGAAGAAGTCATTGGAGCAGGTGTGACTCATTTGCTAGTGGGTGGGCGCTCAGTGCCACCCCCATTTTCTCCTTTGCTTCCTTTCCTTCCTTCGTCCACATTGGATATTCTGGTTCATTCAGCTCAATTATCTTTTTTTTAAAATTGGAAGTCTAACTGTATCTTCTGTGATTGAAGAGGCTGTGCTTAATTAATTGGCTCATTTTAATACATTGTTGTGCTCCCAGGTTTAATGAACAATAAATAGGTTGTGCAATTGTTCCCTAGTTTATGGCATCCCTCTATTCACTAGAGCAGCAATCTCTACCTTTTAAAAATTTAAACAAAATTCATAGAGGAAAAATTAAACAAACCTAGCAATCTTCATTTTAAAAAGTGTTATTCAAAATCTATACTTTGCATAAAAGTAATTTGCATAAGATGTGTAAATTATAGGATTAATTAATTATACAATTTATAAACCACTTTTCATTTTTTTTTAGAAAAAATAAGAGTGGTTCACATTTAAGATATAAAATTACAGAAAACAAATAGTTATAGGACATCTGGCAAATAGGTAAGTAGGATGTTAAAATAATGTCTATGCTGTTAAACAAAAAAATTTAATATATTGTACACACAGCAGCAAGAATAGCATCTAATCTCTGTGCATTATTTACTAAGTATGTTAGATGATACTAAACACAAAATCTGCATTAATTAAATTAATATTAGAACTCTGTGATATAGATATTTTGAATACAAGGATTGGTTAGATCTATATGAAAACAAATAGTTTCTTAAAAAGATCCTGGTTTAGGCATTTTAGGGTCTTATCCCCCAGACCCTGAAAATGGCTAACCTTAGTCATCTTATTGCAGGCAATTCACAGACCTTTTTATACTATTGTAAGATAAGTTTATTTAATGTTAGGACTTGTTGACAGTACATCCTTGGTGTTGCTCTACCTGTATCATTTATCAGAGTTCATTATCTCTCAAAAGAACACTAAGTTTATATGTGTTACTTACTCTTGACACAGCTATAGATGTATTTGAATCAACAAATCTGCAATCAGCTTTCAGGGATGTTTTAATCTGATTGTTGCAGATAGTCTCCTAAAAGCCTCTTTCAAATTTTTTTCTTTGATTCTATGACTCAGAAAACATGCAACTGTAGAAGGCAATATTTTCTTCTTTCTGGATGAACAAAGTTATTTGATTTGAGTGTCTACAAAACATAACAACAGTAACTCTGGAATTACAATGAGGGAAAGCAACCTAAAATCCATTTAATTAATAGTTTAAAAAGTATTGTCAGCTGCAAGCAAAATATTTTATATCTAGTTCAACTGAGGAGAAAGTATATTTAATCCATGGATTTCAGACGGGTTATTAACTCAAACTAATTTGGCATATTTAGGATTTTTCACAGTGATGGTTTAAGACTCTAAGTAATCCAGAATACATAATCTTGCTTAAAAAGATTTGCAGCATTTGATGGTCAGCCTGTGGTCTACTTAAGGCTGTATTCTTTCTTAGAATCCCCATACTATATTTTTATCTAATATTTAATACTGGTCTGGAAATGGCCCAGAATTTAATTTTTGCTAAGCTCTAATTACATGCATGCATTTCTGGAATTAGCCTCAAAAAGGTTTACATTTGCTTGCAGACATTTGCTTTCCATTTTTCCATTCTAGCATATGTGAGCTTGCCTGTTACTTTTTGATCTGTTATGTTTTTTCTCTCGTGTTCTTCAATCTGTAATACTCAACTTCTCGGATAATTAAAAATGAATTACTTGCTTAGTCATGACCAATTGCTTTATTGTTTTGTTTGCCTTCAGCATTGCTTTATTCATTGCTGCTTTTTCCATTAAAGGTGCTTCCAGATGGGGATGTTTATGGACAACAAGTAGGCTGGACTGGCACGGTTAATATTTGTATTTTTAATCATGGTGGTTTTCAGGGGACTTGCAGCTTCTAACCAGGTGGCAATTACAGCACAGCATGCTACACTTCTGTGCTGGGAGTTTTTTTTTTAAATATATATTTCCAAAGGTTACTACTGTGCTAATCAGAGCAGTTTTTATCTGGAAGTATCATTATTCCTTTCTCTCTCTCTGTCTCTCTCCCTTTCTCTCTGTCTCTCTCTGTCTCCCTTTCTGTCTGTACACCAGACCCCTTATCATTGCACAACAGGTGTCACCTTCCTGTTTTCTAAGAAAGATGGAGGAAGATGAGAAAGCTCACAAGAAATTGAGAGTAGAACTCAAAGAGCAAACCTATTAACTTCAATTGTATTTTTCTTCTATTTATGTTTGTTGTAAATTTTTATTTTCTTTGACTTCTTTAAGTTTCTATAATTCGTTGTTGTTTTTCTTTAAAGAAAGTGTTCACTGATGTTGTTCACTTTATTGAGTCTGTCATGTTATCTGAATCCAAGCCTTTTTTTAAAAGTATCACAAATTCAGTGAGTCTCCTGAGTGCATTTTTATTTACTTAATAAAATCTGTTTTCCAGCATTAAAGAACTCCATACTTAGAACTATACAGTGTTAATCTTTAAAACATTGGAATGATCTGCTTTAAATTCAATGGAACTTTCTGCTAAATCAGTATTTAGCACTGTGAGATAATAGATGATAGACAGATAGATGTCTTCTAAATTAATCATCTTAAATTAATCAGTCTTTTAACTGTTAGCAAATTAACTACATATTCAGTAATACTAAGAGAAAATTGAGAAAATATGAATGAAATACTAGTTTCAGAAGGGTAGCCATTTTAGATTTTGAAGCAAAAATAAAGTCTTGTAGCTTTTTCAACCAATACATTTATTATTCCACATGTTTCTTTGTGCCACAATCAATTTTGTGAAAGGGGAGAATATTTAACTTCTTTGAGGCCTCTATTGCTGACCACATGGTGACAGCCCTTTAGAGAAAGGATTAACAAAGAATTATTTCAGTGCAAAACAGTGGAATTGGCATCATAAAAGTTAATTTATATTTTTCAGGGATTAAACAAAAAGCTCCCAGTTACTGCTCTGTTTAAGTCAGTTTTTTAACTTTAGGTTTATTCAATGGGTACACAATACTCCATATAATTTTTACATTTGTTTGTTCACAAGATGTGAACAAATAGATAGATATACATTGAATTAGTACAGAGTAGTCACCTTGTTAATTGTGTTCATCCTTCATAGCTGATTGCCATGGCTTTCAAATTGTAGGCTTGTAAAATGCTGTGGGAAAAGAAGCCACATATTGTGGAATCCAGACAACATAACTGGCTGCAAGAACATGGCTTGTCACTAGATGAGAGGAACCCAGTAGATTCAGGTCTTTCTTCTAAAAGTTGACTTTGAAATACATGGGTTATGCACCTGCATAATGCCCATTTGGAGTCTTTGAAAGCTTTCGTTATTCTTATCAGGAGTTCAGCCCTTCATATATACTGCATGCAGCTCATGCCAAACCATCTTGTTTTTATCTGCAGTGATACCATATTTTAGCTCACAATTGTCCTAGAATTTTTTCTTTCTTTTCATTTTTCTTTTGATTCCATCCTCCTCTTCCCTTACCATGGCCTTAAGATATTTTGGGCAAGACATTATTATCCCTCTTCTTAGAAAGCTTTTGGTCTCAGTCTTAGAGTCTTAAAGGTTCCATTTCATAAACACCAGCATTATGGAAGTGAATTTCCTTCTCAGCTGGAAACAGTTTTTGCCTATTCTGCCTTGGGGAAGATCAAATGGTAAATTCTTGTAAGCACTGCAAAGCAATTACTAAACAGGCTCACTGCGGATTGTTTGTCCCGTTTGTGAGCTGTTCTCCGGGAACAAGTGTTTAGAGTGGCAGACTCTGAAAGTACTCTATCTCCTTTATCTTTCTTCAAAGCTCCTACCATGTCCCAGAGGTTGTCTAGGAGCTCTTGTCTATTCTCAGTCATGTTCAAGCTCTCTGTCTCTGGTAGAAAATCCCCAGCCCTCTGCTGTGCTGCCATCGGCACTTGATAAACAACCTAAGCTTTCTAAAAGGGCTGCCTTATTTATTTCAATTATGACACAAAAAGAGTATTGTGGTTTCCCCAATACCGATTCCAGCAAGTATAGGTCCTTTTTCACCCTGGTCTCGTACATTTCTAGTACTCCAGTTTCAGGAACCACTGATCTGAACCATCCATCCCCTTTGCTGCCCCTCAAACCCAGTTTCAGAGGGACTCATTTGTAAAAAGCCTTCTTACTGGGAGTCTTTGTTCTCCCAGCCTCTCAGATGGCTCAATCTCGATCCATCCCCACCTGTATCTCAAAGTGATCAAGATCAAAGTTAGTTACCTTGCAACTGTGCATATTATGGTGAATGCCTGTCCTCAATTTTCATTGATCCCATAATGCCCCATTAATTTATTATTTCCTAGAACTGACCATTAGGTCCTGGTCCCAAACAGTTCTTGGGGTATTTTCCTTCATCTAAATATTATTGTTTTCTTATTATTGGTTTTTTTTTTTCAAATCAACACATGACTTGCAACTTTCTGTGGCATTACTTTCATTCTGTCAGAATTTTTCTGTTCTTCAGCACATATCAAGGGAAATGAGTGAATTACCAATCATGCATTGCTACTTCCTCAAATATTGCTGCCTTCCTTACAGTCAATGATTTTACCTGTACCTTTTGGTGTTCCTTATCCTCAAATTAGTACAACTCTCATTAACCCTTGGTTAATGGTAGTCTCTGTAAGGTATCTCCAGATATCTCTAAAATAATTCTTTGGTTCTGTTGGCTTCTTCATCTGTTTCATTATTCAATCCCCAGACTGAGGACTTTGCTCTCCATTTTATGAGCAGTTTTGTCCAATAGTCCAGCAACTTAAACAATCATCTTAGACAGAGGAGAACCCAATTGGTGGAAGATGTGATTGCTTCTTCAGTCTTTATAACAGTGATTCTTAAACTACAAATAATTAGCCCCAAGGAGGTAATTTGGGCATATCCTGGTGATAAATAGGATAATTTATAATTGCTTGTTTATGTCAAATATCCAGTTTGGGACCACTGTTGCTGAGACATTTTGTGTAACAAAAGAGTCACGGGGAGGAAGGGGGCAGGAGGATTAATGACATTGTTTAAGCCTAGGGAAATGGGTAATTTGGTCAAACAAGTTAAGAGTCCCTGCTTTGTAGTTATATTTCTAGACTTGCTGAAGAGCAATATTCATGAGCTAAACTGGTCACTCTGTCATCAACTTTTATAGACCCATCTTGGCATTTGGAAATCATTTCCAAGGTCTTCATGGCTATACTGTTCATAATTGACCCTAAAAGACAGAAAGTACAGACAACTTTAGTATTTTCAATTTTATTTCTAAGACTGGTTATCTATGATACTGATCACTCCAGACAGAATCTCTTGGTCAGAGACTGCCCATAGAGAATATTTGCAGAGTGTTCTTTCCACATGAGATGGAAGGAGACTAAGAGTTGAATATTTTCTTCAGAAACTTTCATCATGTGGAAAACTCTATCACTGCACAAAAGATCTGAGTCTCCACTTTTCATATTCCAGAAGTTGTACCTGCATCTTTCAAAGAGCATTTGGGAGTACATAGTACAGGGCAAATATACTGAGATGAATGGGGGGCAAAAACATTTACAATGTGAATAAAAATACTAATAAATTAAAAACGATATAACATCATTTTTATTCCAAAAGTTGAAGTGAATATAAAGGAATTTTAAAAATGGTTTGGTGTAATTCTGTTTTTAACAAGTTCTGAAAATCAATGTGTAGGGGCAACCTGATCTCCAAAGAGACTATTTTAGAAAAGCAGTGCTTTCTGACTTTGGTTTTATCTCTTGCAAGTTTGAGACAACAGACCTAGATTATCTGGTAGGTCAGGTCATTTCCAGTTGGATTAGATGGTCTTGTAGGTAACCAGATGCCATTCTATAAAGGGCTTAATAGGTCGAAACAAGCACTTTAAAATTTACTCAGAAAACAATTGGTAAATAGTGCAGACTCACAGAATAGTGTTATTTGTTTCCAGCATCTGGTGCCAGGAAGTAAAGAGGCTGCTGCATTCTAGACTACCGTATTTTCGGAGTATAAGACGCACCTTAGTTTTGGGGGAGGAAAACAAGGGGGAAAAAATCTCCCTCTGTCTCCCAGTGCAATGGTTTCTATGCAAAGCCCATTAAAAGTCTTCTATTTACAGTGGCCAGAAGTAAAACACGCCCAAAAGTGATAAGCAAAAGGAATTTCAGCAGGTATATCCTGCTTATCAGCTGGTCATCCCACAGAAAAGTCATTCAAACAAGCAAAAGATTTATTTGGGATATTTTTTCAATAAATTATGCCTAGAGATAACAAGTATGACAGGGACCTTGACAGACAAGGAAAGGAGAACTTTCCTATAGTACTTTTTTTCACTAAAAAGAACTTCATTCTGATTAAAACTGCCATAAACATGCTGCTATTTAGATATTTAGTTGTCTAGTTCTTAAAATTAATAGACACTGCAGTGGCTGCTAAAAGAAAATACTGTAAGTAGATTTGCAAATGTTTGAGAGAAGAGTTATAAACATCCATAGTTTGGCTTCATTTAGTCTATCCATTTCTGGCAAGTTACAGACACAGTACTTTTTTTAAAACCTTATTCCTGAATAACGGTCGTCATCATCCATATATCTATATGGAGGTACAAGGCACATATTTCTTCTTTTTACATCTGAGGTAACATACTAAAGATGTTTTCATATATTAGTGAGCTAGGGGATTGGTACCAGGGGTGAAATCCTCCCGGTTCGCCCGGGCCAGTCCTTCGGCGTATAGCCGATGGAACTGGCGGCGGTTGCGGCACGGAGCTTCTCCTGCCCGCTTTCCCGGCCCGGCTGAACACAATCACCGCTTTCCCGGCCCGGCTGACCACAATCATTTGGGTTATTTTTCCCTCTGTGCATGCGCGCGCATGCACAGAGGGAAAAATAACCCGAATGACGGCGTTCAGCCGGGCCGGGAAAGCGGGCGGGAGAAGCTCCGCGCCGCAACCGCCGCCAGTTCCATCGGCTATACGCCGAAGGACGGGCTAGGGCGAACCGGGAGGATTTCACCCCTGATTGGTACCCCATCCCCTTTGAGAAGTTCTTCCAAGGTAGAACTGCCAAAATAGAATTTTTAAAAATGCTATGGTTTCTGCTACATAAACAAGGTGGTACAAAGTTCATCCCACTTTTATATTTCACTAAATAACCCATTATCCCTTAGGGTTGTTTTATAGATATTTCCTTACCATATTCTTCAATGTCTTCAATAATGGCACCACTTCTAATGTACTTGAAAAGCTCTTAACAACTCAAGAAGAAATTCAGAGATGTATCGGCCTTGAAAGTAACCTATGTTGAACTATACAGCACAGTCAAACATCAACTTTATGTATTATCTCATAACATTTATTTATCAAATTTCTACATTGCCCATGTCACCTAAGTGACTCTGGGCAACTTACAAGATTTTTTTTTAAAAAAATCAATAAAATGGTTTATGATCATGTTTGTCATTAAATATTTTCATTTTAAAATTTCAATTCTATAGTAGTAAGGTAAAGTAAAAGTAAAGTAGTAAGTAAGGTTCTACATTTAGGCAAGAAAAACAAAATGCACACGTACAGTATACCGTATTTTTCGGAGTATAAGACGCACCTTTTTCCTCCCTAAAAGAGGCTGAAAATTTGGGTGCGTCTTATACTTCGAATGTAATTTTTTCGAAGCTTTTTTTTCCAGCCCTAATGAGGTGCTAACGATCTTCCCTGCTTCCTATTCCTTCCGAAGAAGGTTTTTTCCAGCCCTAAGTCTTTGCAGGCTTGTTTTCATTCCTACTTCCTCTGAAAAAGGCTTTTTCAGCCCTAACCAGAGGATAAAATAATGTGCTGAAGCTGAACAGACTAAGGACGCTAGCCAGATGAATACCTGGTAGGTAGATTTCCCCCCCTCCTATTTTCCTCCCCCAAAACTAAGGTGCATCTTATACTCCGGTGCGTCTTATACTCCGAAAAATATGGGTATATGGTATCCTGCTCAATAGTAGTAACTGTGAGAGGGATCTTGGAGTCCTAGTGGACAACCATTTAAATATGAGCCTGCAGTGTGCAGCAGTTTCCAAAAAAGCCAACACAGTTCTAGGCTGCATTAACAGAGAGATAGAATCAAGATCACACGAACTGTTAATACCACTTTATAATGCCTTGGTAAGGCCACACTTGGAATACTGCATTCAGTTTTGGTCGCCACGATGTAAAAAAGATGTTGAGACTCTAGAAAGAGTGCAGAGAAGAGCAACGAAGATGATTAGGGGACTAAAGAATAAATATATGAAGAACGGTTGCAGGAACTTCGTATGTCTAGTTTAATGAAAAGAAGGACCATGGGTAACATGATAGCAGTGTTCCAATATCTCAGGGGCTGCCACAAAGAAGAGGGAGTCAAGCTATTCTCCAAAGCACCTGAGGGTAGGACAAGAAGCAATGGGTGGAAACTAATCAAGGAGAGAAGCAACTTAGAACTAAGGAGAAATGTCCTGACAGTTAGAACAATTAATCAGTGGAACAACTTGCCTCCAGAAGTTATGGGTGCTCCAACACTGGATGTTTTTAAGAAGATGCTGGATAACCATCTGTCTGAACTGGTGTAGGGTTTCCTGCCCAAGCAGGGGGTTGGACTAGAAGACCTCCTAGGTCCCTTCCAACTCTGTTATTTCTAAGCTATTTCTAGTCATAGGAATGATGCCTGAATAATGTTTGCCTTCTGCTTAAACTAAACAGCATCATTCCAAAGAGACTAGTATTTATTTTTTGCCCTTTCCAGACTAACTTAAAGATTAGGTGCTTCTTCCCATTTTGGTGTCCAAATGTATTGTGGCCACGTTTTCTTATGAGGTGGCTAAACAACACTCCTCCCACATTCAAGATGGCAAATAGGCAGGTACTCTTAATGCTATCCTTCCTCCAGAGGTATGGTAGGCAGCTAGTGGGGCTCAGCCTTTATTTTCTTTCAATACTATCTTCTAAAATACTACTTTTATAGACATGTCATTGGTTAGTTCTTTGGTAGGTCATCATATGACTACCAAATGATTCTGATGCTAACAGAGCTAACTTATTAGTGTGTGTGAAACATAGATACCACAATGAATAGAAAATATAATTGATTCACCTCTAATTGAAATTATTTGACTGGTTGCCAATTAATTCACACAACTGTCTTCCTACTCCACTTGATGTTTGATGTTATCTCAGGAATTGAGATTCAGTCAGAGCCATGCTTGGCCATGTCTTGTCATGGTTCAGGGGACTCACTCATTTTTCTTTAAGCACTTGAAGATTCCTAATGGACTGTGGGCAGGTGCATAACCTGTGTAGCTCATCTTTTCTTCATATAAGTGATCACTGTGGATACTTCTTTTTTTAAAAACATTCTACTCCCTCCTCACCTTTCCCAAAACAATTGCTCGTGTGTACAATATTGCATTCCCTTGATTATATTCCATGAATCACAAAGAACTGTACAAGAGTAAATGTGTTTTTCTTTGAATTTTGTTAAAATTCTTTGCTATTTTAATTTCTTTTTTTCAAAATGTGTATATATATACATATCTATATATCAATATTTAGCAGTTTAGAACAGCACTACTCATAGTTATGAAAGGGCTAACCAATAAGAGATACTGACTTATTTCATAGCTATGGAGAAGAAATACTATGTGCCATTTCACAGTAAGAGAGCATTTTCCTCTTTTCCACAACCAGTGAAGTTACTGAAACTCTTCTTACCTTATGTGAAATCTTTCAAAATGCAATGCTTTTAATAAAACACTGCCTTTTCAAAGAAATATTTCTAATATCTTGGGAGAAAATAGCACTCCATACATGCACCCCATTCAGAATCATCTATCTATCATTCAGAATCAAATCTCTTATATAGTTCTTATTAACCTCTCCTTTTGAAATGCCAAATTGACCAAAATTGGTTTATAACTTATATCAATCCCATTACAGGAGAATTTGGTGAAGTTTATAAAGGGCGCCTGAAACTGCCTGGCAAGAGAGAAATTTATGTGGCTATTAAGACATTAAAGGCTGGCTATTCTGAAAAACAACGACGGGATTTCCTAAGTGAAGCCAGCATCATGGGTCAGTTTGACCATCCAAATATTATTCGGCTGGAGGGGGTTGTCACTAAAAGTCGGCCAGTGATGATTATCACAGAATTTATGGAAAATGGAGCCCTGGATTCTTTTCTACGAGTAAGTACAATAGTGTTTTTAAGTGATAATGGACTGGAAATATTTAATGAGATCCATTGCTATTGTAGGGATGGTGGTGCAGATTAAGTCATTTCTTTAAATTAATAATTCTAAAATAATGTTTAGTATTCTCTCATTCTTTTCATAATGAAATCACATAAGTATATCTTGAAAGAGTCCACATTTTACTTCTTCTTAGCAACTTCAGTTGTGAGAATTGAAATATAACCTTCCTTCCAGTCCCTGGCCCTTCTGCTATTAGAATATGATTTTTCTTGGTTTTGGACAATGGACTCTGCTGGGTTTTTTGCACATCCTCTTAGCTGGATTTTTTGTTCTTCAGCTTTTAAAGTTTCCTGTTTGTTTTTCTCTCAACACTTCCATTCTTTCACTAGCAATTTTCTCTAGTTCTCTTTTCTCTCGTCTTTATTTATTTCTTCTGAATTAGCCACTTCCTCTAATTTATGCCTATTCTATTAAATTCTATTAAATCAGCCTCCCTCCATTTCCAACCATTTCTTTCCTTCTTTATCAATTTTGGGGAGACTTCTATTCCCAACCTATTTTCTAGTTTCTGGACACATGAAATATGCTTATTTCTGTGCTTATTTTTCACTGTTACAGCAAAATGATGGCCAGTTTACGGTCATTCAGTTGGTGGGAATGCTGCGAGGGATTGCAGCTGGCATGAAGTACCTTGCAGAAATGAATTATGTCCACCGTGATCTTGCAGCCAGGAATATCCTGGTCAACAGCAACCTGGTCTGTAAAGTATCTGATTTTGGCCTCTCTCGCTACCTGCAAGATGACACATCAGATCCAACTTATACCAGCTCTTTGGTAGGTAGTTTGCATGTAAGAATGCATGTGGCGCCTGTGTAGATTAACAGGTGTTTTCATTAATTAGCTTTCAGAGTCTTATAATAATTTACATGCTACATTGGTCCTCTTGTTCTAATTATTTTTATTAAATGGTCCAGATTGAATATATATTTTAATTTTTATCTATGGATGCTAATAGAGGAATGTTAATAAAGAAGGCCAAAATTCATTTGAACACATATTGCAAGAGACTGTCCTGATCTCAAGTAGGTAAGATCCAAAAAAAGAAAGAAAGAGATTAGGTCTGCTCTAAGGATATGGAATTAAGCCATGAACAAGCAGGTGATCATAGCAGATGGCAAATCCAAGGGAATAACAAAATAATACTTATCATTAGGACTTGTGATAGGCTCAGCACAGCAGCCACCACAGAGCCATTCAACTAAAAAATGAAATTTGTGAAGACACTGGAAATCTGTTCTTCCTGAAACTTATGCTGTTTCTGAGATATCATACAGTTTCCTCTGTCACATCTCAGATTGCCGACAGCTCATTAAATTTAGATTTACATATTGCAAAGTATAATGAATCTCAGTGGTAAGATGGTTATGACCATGATGTTATTACCATTTGTGTATACAAAGTGTCCGTGGTTTTCTTCCTCTTTAATAAAGGCAATAAATGGTCGTCTCAGGGTAAGTATGCCAAGTGGAGTTCAAATTAAACTGCTAAAAACAAAGCAAACCAGGATTCCTTGATTCTTGATTTAAAATATGGCTTAAGACAGTTCTCTTATCTAAGAAAGTCACAACAACAAACTTCTAAATCACAACAATTTTATTCTATTACTATTGGAACATATTTGCGAGTGACTTAGGCAGTTTCTCCTTGCATTTTCCTAAGATCAGCTGCTGGTGTCTACAAACATGGTCAGTGTGAATGAACAACAGCTCCTGGTTATTAGCAGGTTTATTCAGTCATCAAGATTGCTTATTCAGTTCTGTTTTTGTAGATTTCAGAAAATACATTTGAAATGAAGCTAATGGATCATCTAATTTTGCATATTCTGTACTTGAATCATCCTATATTTAAACAGCCTGTCAAACAGTTCTCTTTTTGAAACTCTAAGGCAGGGATACTCATGAACTACTACCACTCATGAAGTGCTGTACTGTCTCTCTTTTGTTATTTTCTTCCTTTTCTTTTTTTTCTTTTGCTTCCCAGCAGTTGCAAATAATATTATTGGGATATGTGGGTCATGTTTTTGTCCCATTTAGGAAGATATTAAAAATTTTAAATGATGCCTTGGTCTTGCAAATGCTTAAATTACACTTTAAAAAAAATCTTTTAACACACACATACACCGAGAAAACAAACAGCACAGCAATGTTTTGGGGTAGTAGTGGTGATGTATTCTTTAAACACTGAAGTGATTCAAAAAGCCTTTGATACAAAAGAAAAAGATCAAAAATTCCCATTACAGATTGTTCCATAGACCCCAAATATGATGATGGTAATCCAATCCGCCATGATTTGCAGCCCTTTCCAGTTGACACAGGAACACTCAGAAAAGCAATCAAACATGTTGTTCCAGGATCGCTTCCCTTTTTTGGCTGGTTTAAATACCCAACACCGGTGCAGCCCAACACAAGGAGTGACGCTGCCACCTCACAGGTTGTTGAATTGACTGACATTGCTCTTGTCTCCTCTCGGCCCTGCATGCTCCTGGATCGGGAGGAGGGGGTAGCTCCTCCTCCTCATCTCCTCATCATCATCTGCATTGACAACTGGCAGGTCGATCTCTGCCTGAAGCCTCAGAGCTAATTTATTATAGCTGTGTCTCTATCTGCCTGCACTCCAGCCAGCAGCTCATCTGGTCGCTCCAACTCTGACTGCTCCATTGAGCTGGAGCTTGCTGCTGCCTGATCAGAGCCTCCAGTCATCCCCACTGCCACATCTCTCCTGGAAGTGCCAGGGATCAACTTGTCCTCCTCCTCCAAACTAGCATCTGGGGAGGGGTCTGGAGAAGGCGTGTCCAGCGAGACCATCTCATGAACACATCTTTGCCGCTATAGCAGTGGTGAAATCCAATTTTTTTTACTACCGGTTCTGTGAGTGTGGCGTGGTGGGCTTGGGGGTGTGGCTTGGTGGGCATGGCAGGGGAAGGATACTGCAAAATCTCCATTCCCTCCCCACTCCTGGGGGAAGGATATTGCAAAATCTCCATTCCCACCCCACTCTGGGGCCAGCCAGAGGTGGTATTTCCAGTTCTCCAAACTACTCAAAATTTCCACTACTTGTTCTCCAGAACCTGTCAGAACCTGCTGAATTTCACCCCTGCGCTATAGTCTTCTGCATAGCTACTAAAGAAGTCCAGTTCACAAAAAGGGAAGCGCCTTGCTGTGTAAAGTTTGGAAGCAGCATTTATCCCTGGCATTTTGTCTAAATGGAAACTGAAGCCCATCAACTAGTATGATTAGTTTCTTGCAGAATAAATTGCAGCAACTAAAATAACAATTGTGGGGGGGAAAGGAGAAGCCAAACGGCATAAATTATTATCAATGTTACAAAACCCATGTTTAATTGGTAGAATTGGAGGGATGTTACTTTACACCAAGAATTTCAGCATTGAACCAGAAATGCATGGCTTAACTAGAAATCCTGTTTCTTCTCTAACCTGCATTTGCAGTCCATTTAAATAAATCAGTGTGAGCTTAAATTGTCCACTGAACATAATAGGACCTCTTCTACATCTGGAGAAAAAGCCGGTTTTTTATCATCTGTATTTTTATAATAGATTTATGCCCCAATTGGCCTTTTAAGCAGCTGGAAAGTGATGCAGTGCTTGCAATTACATCATTGCTTCCCATGGTAGATTCATAATTCTGCTCTTGGGGGACAAGTAAGAGAATAGCCTTCAAGTAAATGTCTCTTTTCAAATGTGGAGCTCTTATTACAGTGGTCAAATCTCTTCTGCCATCCACTTTTAAAAAGGACATGAAAACCAAAATAACTAATTCTACCCCGAGTCAATGTTTTATTTTATTTGTTTTCCCTTCCTTATATATTAAGCTTAATTGTGATATGAATGTTTGATCTGAAAGCAAAATCATTAAAAATGAAACCAACCACTATTAACTTATCTCTCCTTAGCTGGTGATATGATATTCACCTATTAACCATGATGGCACAAATGCAGTGTGAAAATATAGAATTATGTTCTCTGTTGGGATAGTAAACAGATCAGCCAAAAAACAAATGTTTCTGCTCATATCATAGAATAGTGCTTTTTAGTTAATACTAACAAAAGAATGAGTAACTGCCCATCTTTATCAACTTGCTTCTAACTATAGTGCAAATCTCACCTGACTATATCTTTTTTCATTATTTCTTTATTTCTTTCTTTCTTTCTTTCTTTCTTTCTTTCTTTCTTTCTTTCTTTCTTTCTTTCTTTCTTTCTTTCTTTCTTTCTTTCTTTATTTATTTATTTATTTATTTATTTATTTCTTATATTTGTATGCCGCTCAACTCAGCAGAGACTTTGAGCAGCTAACAGCAATATAAACAATATAAACAATATTAATATAAAACAATTTAAAAACATGGCTAAAAACACAATAAAAACATTAAAAACACTCAATCATTTACACCAGGGGTGCCAAACTATGGCTCTTTGAGGACCTGTGGACTTCAACTCCCAGAATTCCTGAGCCAGCCATGCATGCATGGCTGGCTCAGGAATTCTGGGAGTTGAAGTCCACAGGTCCTCAAAGAGCCATAGTTTTTGGCTACCCCTGATTTACACGATCATGGGCCTACATCTATTATCTATTAGGCCCAGGCTTGCCGGAAAAGCCAGGTTTTCACAGCTTTCCTGAAGGCCAATAGGGTGGGGATAGTCCGGAGCTCGGGGGGTAGCTGATTCCACAAAATAGGGGCCGCAACAGAGAAGGCCCTCACCCACAGGCCCGCCAGCCGACATTGTCTAGCCGACGGAACCCGTAGCAGGCCAACCCTGTGAGATCTAACCGGTCGTAGAGAGGTATACTGTAGGAGACGGTCCCGACATAGAGAGATTACTTGTCTCTCTGACATAGTCTTCATTTTATTTCCAGCTCATGAATGACACAACCTCTGGTTACTTTTAGCTGTCAAAGCTGATTCTGTTACTGCATCACAACAGCCTCATGGTGTGTAACATATGTTAGACTTTACCACCAGTTAGTTTTGGAGGAAGTTAAATGACTGCAGTAAGTGGGAACAGAGACAATGGAGACAGGATGGGGATCAATAATGGGAACAGCAAATTTCATGCCGGGATCTTTTTTTTTTTTTTTTGCTGGCTGCAGAATGGATGGACAGCACTTCAGTGAAACAATGGAAAGGGTTGTGAATCTAATTTCCACAGTCCTCTTACAAGTAATCTTCTGACAGGATTGACATGGCTCTCTCCCAGGCAGTGTCTGCAGCCAATTCTTTATACATTCTCCCCATTTTCAGCAACTTAGCTCCTGACAGAAGGGGGGGAAAATCAACAGAGCTAGGCTTGGTAACAAACTTTGATTAGTTGAACATTTTCTGTTGATCAGAGAAAAAAAATTCCCGTCCAGCTCTTGTACTATTCACTTTTGCTATCATCTCTGTCATCAATTCTACCTGTTAACCATCACCCCACTCCATCACCCACTTTTCTCTTGTAAAAGGAGATAACGTTGCATGCAATTGTTTAGGCAACTCTGGTCAAATTACATGTTGCAATGAATTCCTCAGTGAAAAGAAGTTCAAGTAATTGCCAATGCTAAAATCTTTCTGCAAATTTGAATTCAGGTCTACTATTTATTGTTTGCAGGTTCAAAATAAGAAAACAGCAATTGTAGTGGATATAAATGTGTGAACAACTTTTCAGTCATTACTTTGTAATGTTTCCTTTGGAAGAAATAAGAGTTTCCAAATAGTTAGCTAAGAGTCTTTTTATTCTTGCATTGAATTCTTCCGTCTAGAAGCCTTCTAAATTAAAAGTATCCTATGACATCCTTGTTTCTTCCCACAGATTTTTAGTAATATTCATATCTAGGAACAATGAAGGAACAAACCTTTATGTTTTTTTCCTGTAAGAACTTCATAGTTTATTGGGGACTGGTTTCAGATTGCAGTCTTTCTAAAATATCAATTTTCCTTTCAGCTTCATCCCCCCCCCAAGAGATTCGTCAAAACACACAATTTGACCACAGATGCCTACACTTTTGCATACAATTGTTTATGTAGCAGCAGATGCAGAGGCAGAAGAGAGAGGTGAAAATTCTGCTCCTCCGTCTCTGATGCTCTGATATAATAACTATTTGGTGGAATGGCAATGGGGATTGTAGCCCCCCTAAATTTGTGGCAGTAGATACTTTTTTCCAAGATAGAAGTATATAATTCATTGATCAACACAAGGAAAATTAGTTCACTCCTGATTATAGGAGTGAAATAATTCATACCAATTTCCTATTCAAATCACTGAAGTACTTGATCATAAGTCAGGCGCTAGTAATGGTTCTGGTCCCCCCTCCCCCGTTTACTTCTGTTGCACAGCCCTGCTTCTACTATGGAACAACAACTCCTTTTGCCTGCTCAAATAACTGCTTAAGTACAACACAGTTTGGCTAGTTTTATCATTTAGATTAGTGTTTCTCAATTTCATCAGCTTTTGAAATGTGTGGATTTCAATACATGCTGGCCAAGGAATTCTGGAAGTCGAAATAAACATATCTTAAAGTTTCTGAAATAGAGGAACATTGATCTATTTATTTGGGTTACATGTTCAGTGATGTTCAGGTAAAAGTGATGACTCCCAGGCTTTGAATTAACTGGATTTACTGATTCAAGCAGATGGCAATTCTAAAGCCTTTTCTTCTGTCTGGAACTAGTTCTAATCATAATTCATTGATACTTAGGGTGATCCTTCTAGTACAGTGATGGCGAACCTTTTTTGGTTCGCGTGCCAAAAGTGGGGAGAATGCGGGGGATCACATGTGTGCGTGCCCACACCCATAATTCCATGCACCCCCACGCATGCACGCATGACCCCCCTGCTCCAGCATGCAATGGCATGCCCATTTTTCGCTCTCCCCAGGCTCCAGAGCCTTTCTAGGAGCCTGGGGAGGGCGAAAACGGCCTTCCCCACCCCCTCTGGAGGCTGGAAACAGCCTGTTTCCCGACTCCCAGTGGGCCCAGAAGGCCCGAAAATCAGCTGGCTGGTGCACACATGCTCGCCGGACCTGAGCTCGCGTGCCCACTGATATGGCTCCGCGTGCCACTTGTGGCACTCGTGCCATAGGTTCGCCATCACGGTTCTAGTATAATGCAATGTACAAAAGCATAAAACTATTTTCTGCATTAGGGAAAAAAATTGAACAAAGTTGTCTTTCTTGACACTTCATTTAAGCCATAGGTTTGTGCCCCTTTCTAATACTGATCAGATGTGCTTATTCAGTGATTGGTGTTTAGAAATGTATTTTGAAGTATAATGAAAGGGTACCTATATTAGCTACTACATATCACTGGCAATTTATAATTTTAAACCAAGAAACTGAAACACTTGCTTTGCTTCATCTGGTATGCTCAGAAAATTGTGATGAGCTGTCATATATATGCCAAAGGCAACCCCAGTTCCTTGCCCTTCCTTTGGTATGTCTCTTAGGGGAAAGTGCCAGAAGCAAAAAAAATTGTTCATGTTTCACAATACAAACAGCCAAGGGTGAGGAAGTGTCACTCAGGATAAAACCCTGAAGACCATTGTTGCTACTTGATATGCAGAGAGGTGCAAGGAAACAGCTGTTGCTGTCATCCTTTGACGTCTGCTGTTGGGCCTAGAAGTGGGAGCACACCTACATATTCTCTGTAGGAAACATGCTGTCCTTTTCAAAACACTTGCTCGTCCATTGGCATTCATGAGCATGAGATTCCGTTAGCTACTGTTTATGCTGAACACCACAGCTGGAATAAATGTCACAATGCTAATTTCTTTTCTCATGCAGAAAGTACTACCTGTGTTTCCCTAAAAATAAGACCAGGTCTTATTTTCTTTTAAGCACCAAAATAAGTACGTGGGCTTATTTTTGGGGAGGTCTTATTTTTTACATGTACAGGAAGCAGCAAGCCCAGCGGCCCCATCCTCTCTGTCCTACCACCTGCTTGCCCGCAGCCACAATGACCCAAGTTCTCCGCGCGCCCTGGCCTCCGCCTGCCCTGCTTGCTGGCCTTGCTGCTGGCTGGCCACTGAACAGCTGACTGTGCTGCTCTGGCATCACGGGGGCTCTTCGCCCTCCTGGCAGCACTGCTTTCGACCGTCCTGCTGGGCTGCTCCTGCCTGGTGCAGGGCGAGTCGTCCTAGATCTATGACCTTCAGAGCGTCCCCCTGCTGCCGGTGGAGCTGCGCTGCCAACACCACCTCGCACAGCCAGCATGAGAGCTAGTGCCTACCAGGGCCTGAAGAGCACCAGGCTCAGTTCGGAACCTGCAGCCTGCAGCACCGAATAGACTGCAGGAAGGCGCTCAGCAGCCCGAAGGCAGCAGCAGGTGAAGTGGCATGACTCCACCAGTGGCCGCTGGCAAAGGGCCCTGGCAGGCTGGCAGCGGGGGGGAACACTCCGGAGGTCATAGATCTCAGCTGACTCATCCCGCACCAGGCAGGAGAAGCCCAGCAGGGTGGCTGAGAGCAGCCCTGCCAGAAGGGCAAAGAGCTGCCACGAGGCCAGCAGCAGCACCGGCAGTTGCTCATGTCAGTTGCTGCAAGCGAGTGGCAAGCATGTCAAAACCAAAAAGTAGGGCTCAGCTCTTTCTCGAAATGTGTTTGCAGCAGCTGCTGGACACGGAGTGGGCGTGCTGCCTTCTGCCGGTGCCATCCCAGTATGTTTTGGAAGGGAAATAAAATTAAATCCTGCAGTCTCTCACTGCCGCCGTGCAAACCCCAGCACGGGCAACAGCAGCTGCGCCTTCTCCCTTCCAAAACATGCCTGGATGTAATCTGAATAACACCAGCAGCAGTGAAACACTTCCTGAAATGGGGGGCAACAAACAGGAAGGGCTCCTGGACTCGCAACACTTTGTTTTGATTCAGGCGCTGCTGCTGATTTGGTACCTGTAGGAGCGGCTTTTACACTTTACTTTTTGTATGTCGTGTCTTCCGAGAGGTCGTGTGAAGATGCAAGCAAGCCCCTTGTCCTTAGCTGTACGGCTTCTCCCCCCGCCCCCCGTTTCTCCTCTTCTTCAGCCTAGCCTAGCTTTCTTCCTCCCTCCGAAGAGTGAGGCCAGCTTCAAAGTGGATGGGAAGGTCAGGGCAAATATACAAGAAACAGACCCTTCCACGCTGGGTTCCTGCGAGCAAACCCGGGGAGCAGCCAGCGAAGAGGCAGCCCTTGAGCAACCACTCTCCCTTTCCCTCCTTCCTTCCTTCCTTTGTGTCACATAGTGAATATTGTCAGTTGTATGTCTATGCAGGGTGATGCACTCCTATCCTAATATTATGGTACATTCTATTACAAGCAGGACATGTGATGTGATCTTATGCGCATGTGTGCATTCCTGATTCTCCATTCTTTTTCTCTTGTGGTTTGACTCTGACCGGGAGCGGTCGCATTTAATTAGCAAGAATGTAATTATTCAGAATTTATTGTTTTTGTACCGAAATAAATATTTTCTATTAGACTTGTAACTTTGACTTTATTTCTAAATGTCTGAGTTCCGAGAGAAAGATCCACATTGCCTCTATGGAGATTTATTCTCCTTAACACTTCGGAGGTGAGAGATGAAAAGCCTCATCATTTCCAGCTGCCGTCCTACCGCCTGTCTTTGCTTGCGGAGTGTGCAGCAGAGTTGGAGCATCAGGTTGGACAATGGGGGCTAAGTGTGCAGGGGTCGCAGCATGGTGCCATTCCTCCCGCCACCATTTTTTGCATTTGGCTGGGCGGGGGTCACCCATGCAGAGGCCGGGCCTCAGGGCGCCACCCTGAGCAGGCACCGAGCTGGAGGTGGGGGAGGGTCAGTCCCCTTACCCAGTTGCCTTCTGCCGTTTCTCATCAAATGTCTGTGTGTGTGAGAGAGAAAGAGAAATGGTGGAGAGGAAACCCTTTAAACAGCGTTGCCTGGAATTCAGCTGGCTCAGCTGATCCGTGGGCTACAGTTAAGGGGCTGAGCAGCCATGAGGTGACCGGAGAAGGGAAGGGTGCCTCCTGTGTTGATCATGCCCACCCCCTTCACTAGGGCTTATTTTGGGTGGGTAAGGTGTATATTAGTCCCCCCCAAAAAATTAGGCTTGGGCTTATTTTCGGGGTGGGTCATATTTTCAGGGAAACACGGTAGTGTCTCTGCCATGAAACAAATGAAGCATATTAGCTACAGCCATGAACCAAGCTCTGTTCTCAGGTTTACATTAATACAATAATTTGAACTAGTTGTTTTATCTCCATCTATAAAACCCTGGAAATTACGATTCACAGAAACCATTTACTACTTATGCATGGCAATAGTTTATAGGATTATTTCTGGGTATATATCAAACTATTGTTAAAAACAACTGCAGTTAATGGCCAATCTTCATAGGTCTGCTAACTTCATCTGAGATTCTCACTGGACTTGGAACCAATCACTTATTTCCAGGTCAACTTCCCTCACAGGAGTATGGAGAGAAAAATGGGAATGACACTTATGCTGCCTTGAACTTATAAGGAAAAGACAGGATATATATCTGATGAATAACAATCATACTTTAATTGCTTCTGGAAAACATTTTCCTGCTCTCCATAGAGCAGATTATGTGTAACTCAGTCGTGTTTAGAAAATAATTGGTATTACATATTGCATTAAACCATCTGTTTCTCAAGCATGATTTATTTACTAAATCACAATTGACTTGGATTAATATGCTAAAATACAAACTATGAAATCATTTGATCATGGCCTAGTATTGGTTTTGCAGCAAAACCCTCCTCTTTTTAAATGCAATTTCTTAGCAACTAAAGGTTGCAGGAAGCAAATATACGTAGTAGTAGTAGTAGTAGTAGTAGTAGTAGTAGTAGTAGTAGTAGTAGTAGTAAAATAGAGATGGAAAGTAGGACACCAGGTATATTCTTCACCATCAAGAAATAATTTGGTGGGTTGGAATCATACTGTATGTCCAACACTAAAAATCTGCTATTGGTATTAGTATGCTTGTACTGATGAAATAATCCTCTAACAGAATCCAGGGTAATTTGTGAATGTTAATGTGTTAATCAGCATAAGACCAATATTCAAAAAATGTCTGCCTTCATATGCAAGAAAAAGAAGGAAAAATGTGCCCTATCCTTGGAACACATCATTAAATTGAATTCCTTTCCTTCTAAGACTATGCTGCTATTGGAAATTGCAATAGATTTAGATAAATACCTACCTGTTAAATAAGTTAAACCTTATACAGGAAACCTTTGGTATATTACACTGCTTACAGTTAACTCCCACCTTCGTAATTACTGTCTTTCAGGGTGGGAAAATTCCAGTGAGATGGACAGCGCCAGAAGCTATTGCCTACCGTAAATTCACCTCCGCCAGTGATGTATGGAGTTATGGTATCGTTATGTGGGAAGTAATGTCATTTGGAGAAAGACCCTATTGGGACATGTCCAATCAAGATGTAAGTATATGAAGCCTTCTGCACAACCTAGTAAAACTTCGCTGGATTTTTTTAGCAGTGGGGAAAAAAGCACTTGTTAAATACTAGTATGCTGAAGACTGAAATAATACACCTGTATAGCTAGGAGGAAATTTACAGCAGATTCTTGTATTATACCTTCCCATCACCAGCCAGCATATTAGATGTATTTCTGTCTTGTCTATTTTGTCCAACAACATGTCCAAACATATCCATATTAAGTAGGATATTTGCCTGTTATGGGTCTTCAATGCCTTCAGACACTTTTTCTGAATACAGAAGTTATTTTTAGTTATAGATGTAATGGTTCTGGAAAATGAGGGAAGTATTTTTCCCCAACTAAAGCTCCAACTTCTCTGACACTTCTTTTCTTTCTACCATGCTCTGTGATGTGGCCTCCATCTTGCTCACCAGTGATGAATGAGACAGATTTAAATCCTCCTTAGCTGCGCTATGTGAAAGCACTATCCTTTACTTGAATACCATTCAAGTGCACCCTCAAGGGTGGGAACTCTCTTAGGCTTTCCCACCCATATGGAAGAGCTGTGGCAACACAGTGTTTAGAATTCAGTATTGCAGGCTAATTCTGCTGACTGCCAGCAGTTTGATTCACACTGGCTCAAGGTTCACTCAGCCTTCCATCCTTTCAAGATTGGTAAAATGGGGACCCCAAATGGGGACAGAGTCAGCAATATACTGACTCTGTTAACTGCTTAGAGAGGGTTGTATAGCATTATGAAGCAATATGTAAGTCTAAGTGCTATTGCTGCTGTGTAATCAGCAAGTTTACTCTGTTTGGGACTGACCAGCCCAGTTTCACCTTAATAGCTATGAAGTGGGAGGGGGAGGTGGTCCCATTTCCACTTGCAAAGAAGACTGGAGTTAAGATGAATGTTCATTAACAACTTAGCAACAGAGGTGGGTTCCTGCCTCTGATTGCCGGTGCGGCTAATAGCCGTTCTTCGGCGCAGAGCCGAAGACTCGCGGATCCAGAACCATCCCCGGGCGCTTTCCCTGCCCGCATGGATGCCGCCAATTGCGTTCTTTTGCCCTCTGCACATGTGCAAAGCGTTCCGCATGCGCAGAGGGCAAAAGAACGCAATTGGCGGCATCCATGCGGGCGGGGAAAGCGCCTGGGGACGGCTCTGGATCCGCGAGTCTTCGGCTCTGCGCCGAAGAACGGCTATTAGCCGCACTGGCAATCAGAGGCAGGAACCCACCTCTGCTTAGCAACCAATCATACATTACACTATATAGAAACATTTTTACATGTATTGTGCACATGCAGTTTTAAAAAGAATCCCATATGTAATACTTAAATCACACTTTCCCCTCTCTGAGCAGAGTGAGGATGTCTGCTTTACGTACTAGTCCCTTTCAGACATAACTCGTTGGCTCCGACCCTGGTACATGCTGAGCTATAGAGAGACACTTGGCAATACTAACTGGGAGATACAAAATCCACAGCTGCTGCTGCTGCTTCTTTCCCCTTCAATGTCTACTGTAAGAAAGAGCATCAGAGATGAAAGAAACGGAGAAGTGGAGAGGAACTGGAAAGACCAGCCAGCCAGTGTGTGATAATTGGACACTAAGAGCCTGGCAGGCTTTTGAAATATTTCAGAGACTTTATGAGCGAGGCGTTGAGCCTTGATGAAGTTCTGCACTACAGCATGATAGGCAGAAACAGCGAGTGTAGCGGCTGCTAACAGGGAAGGGACTGCCTTTATCTTGAAGCAACAGAGTCAAATTAACCTCTGAATACCCTTTTTTTCTCCAGAGCCAGCACTGTTTTGTTGCTCTTTGTGTGCAGAGGGCAAGCTATTTCCTTTATTCCTGATTGCATGCTATTAGTGTGCTGAAATGATTCAACTTTAAAAGGGCTCCATTTTTTGAAAGTAAAGAAGATAGAAGTGCAAAGGGTAGGACTGCTGAATTGGAATTCCAGTTGGTTTAATCTAGTTTTGAGTTCATAATATTGAAAATATCCCATAGTACGTATTTCAGTCCAGATAAGCAAACAATAAAAATCCTGTCTAAAGCTTTTTTACAACTTGCGATTAGGAGAAAGCTGTAGGAGCATCTTGAGGTATATGCCAATTTACACCACTAGTGTTATTTTTGCATTGTGATTGGATTCCCCATTGGTGCCAGTGAAAGTTTTCCTGTTAGAACAAATAAGTGTCATAAGTGGAGCTGATTAAGATCAGGATCCTGGCAATCACAGAGGATTTAAGTTTTCTGTGTCATAGTCAAAAGTTAGACAATTCATCCCACATGATAGCTGCTATAGCATAATCAACAATATGATTAAAGTTTTATCTCATTGACATTACTGTATAAGCCAAAAAGTATGTTTATAAAACATGCCAAATTTGATTCACATGTAAAATTCACCAATATTTCCATGGTGGCTTATTAAGATATTACCTATTTTCTTTTCTGTTTTCTTCCTTTGGCTGGGGATTTAGCCTTGGTAGTTCTTGGGACATAGCCCTGATGTCAGACATGGAAAAATAAATATATCTTTGACAAATAGTAAATTCTGAAAAAGATGGAGGACACATCTGAATATTAAATCCTGGAACTTTCAGTTCTTTCAGGAACTCTTCAGTTCAGTTCAGTTCTCGATTGGTTCAGTGGACTTGGAACCAATCATTCAAAAACTGCAATAAAGTGAATAAATACGGAAGTTTATGCATGTGTAGCAATGGTTTAAGAGACATTCTGATTAAAATGCAGTGATTTTCAGAATTATATCTCTTTCTACTACATTGACACACTTACATTATATGTGTATATATATATATTACATTTATAGGTAATTAATGCAATTGAGCAAGATTACCGGCTCCCTCCACCTATGGATTGTCCAGCTGCTCTACATCAACTTATGTTAGATTGCTGGCAGAAAGACCGCAACACAAGGCCACGGTTTGCTGAAATAGTTAACACTTTAGATAAAATGATCCGAAATCCAGCGAGCCTCAAAACTGTGGCTACCATCACCGCTGTGTAAGTTTCCACATGTGTTACTATGTTTTAACTGGGGCCTAAAACACCATATTGAAATTTACAAATAAAGCTGTAGCTAGTTAAAGGATACTTGGAGGATCAGTTATCTCTTTTTAATTAATAAATTAAATTTAAATAGATGTGCAGAATATTACATCTCTTTATAAGTTCCTTTCTGACATAGTAGCATTAGATAATGTACAGTTTGATTAATGAAAGTTTCTAATTGCTGTTGCAAAAAGTGACCAGGATTTCCTTTTCAGTTGCTATTACAATAATATTAAGGAATGTTAAAATCCCCAAAGTATCGGTAACTGCATTTACTTCAGTTCCACCAATTAAAATAAACGCTTTCTCATTCCAGTTTGTCTCATAATAACCACAGTGTTGCCTACAGGGATCTGCAACCTTGGCAACTTTAAGACTTGTGGACTTCAACTCCCAGAATTCCTCAGCCAGCAAAGCTGGCTGAGGAACTCTGGGAGTTGAAGTCCACAAGTCTTAAAGTTGCCAAGGTTGCAGACCCCTGGCCTAGAAGACCACCAGATCAGCTCCAGTTTCAAATGAGCAGAAGATCAAACAAATCAGTGGAAAAGGAATAAAAGGAGCAACTCCTTTATTCTGCTCTAAATTAAATCACTAATTTAATTGGATGGATTTCGCAGCCCCATTTCTCCCCCGCAGGGAGGCGGGACCGACTAGGTAGTTCCGCCCCAGGTGCCTAATGGAGCCGGAAGGATTCCAGAGGGAACTTGGGGAAATACCTGAAACCCTGGTACACAATTCGGCTGAGTCCCTGGTGGCTGCTTGGAACACCGCAGTATCAGGGGCACTAGTCCGGATTGCGCCTTTGCGACCTCTCCGCAGCAGTAGATCCCGGAAAGCCCCCTGGTTTACCGAGGAGCTCCGGGAGATGAAATGCCACAAGAGACGTCTGGAGCGACGCTGGAGAGCCAGTAAAACCGAATCTGATCGAACACTTCTAAGAACCTACATCAAGTCTTATTTAGTGGCGATAGGGGCGGCAAAATGATCTCATTTTTCCGCTCTTATTGCGTCCGCAGATTCTCGCCCAGCCTCCTTGTTTAGGGTGACTCGCGACCTCCTTGCTAAAGGGGGAGTGAGGAACACATGCAAGGTTGAGCTGAGGAATTCGCGCAGTTTCTGACGGATAAAGTCGCTCAGATCTGGTCGAATCTGGACTCCGGCTGGGCAGAGTCCATTGAATTGACAGGGGCAAGTCTTAGTCCATCATTGTGGAAGGGGTTTGAGCCTGTTTCTCCTGAGGATGTGGACATAGCCGTGGGTGCGATGAGTGCTTCCACCTGTTTATTGGACCTGTGCCCCTCCTGGCTGGTTTCGGCCAGCAGAGAGGTGGCACACGGCTGGATCCAGGCGATGATCACCGCTTCTTTTAGGGAGGGATCCGTACCACAGCTGTTAAAAGTTGCGGTGGTGAGACCCCTCCTCAAGAAGCCTTCCCTGGATCCAGCGGACTTGAAGAACTTTCGTCCGGTCTCCAACTTACCTTTTATAGGTAAAGTTGTGGAGAAGGTGGTGGCTTCTCAGCTTCTGCGGCTATTGGAGGAAACTGATCATCTAGACTCCTATCAGTCGGGTTTCAGGCACGGCTACAGTACAGAAACTGCCTTGGTTGCCCTGATGGATGATCTCTGGCGAGCCTGGGATGGGGGAAATTCCTCCATCCTGGTGCTACTTGACCTCTCAGCGGCTTTCGATACCATTGACCATGGTATCCTTCTGCATCATCTCGGTGAGTTGGGAGTGGGAGGCACCGTTTTGCGGTGGTTCTCCTCTTATCTCGCCGACAGGATGCAGTCGGTGTTAACAGGAGGGCAGAGGTTGTCTCCTAGGCCCCTGACATATGAGGTACCTCAGGGTTCAGTCCTCTCGCCCATCCTGTCTAACATTTACATGAAACCGCTGGGGGAGATCATCCGCAGACACGGGGTGAGTTTTCATCAGTACGCTGACGACACCCAGCTGTACATCACCACCCCGTCTCAATTCAGAGAGGCAGTTGATGTAATGTGCCGGTGCCTGGACGACGTTAGGACCTGGATGGGGAGGAACAGACTCAGACTCAACCCCGACAAGACTGAGTGGCTCTGGATATTGCCTCCTAAGGACCATGACAACTGTCCCTCCTTGGTTCTTGAGGGAGGAAATTTAACTCCCTCAGAACAGGTCCACAATTTGGGGGTCTTCCTAGATCCACAGCTAAAATTAGATCAACATCTTACAGCTGTGGCTAGGGGGGCTTTTGCACAGGTTCGCCTGGTGCACCAATTGCGACCATACTTGGAGAAGGAGGCTCTGCTCACGGTCACTCATGCCCTTGTCACCTCTCGATTGGACTACTGCAATGCACTCTACATGGGGCTACCCTTAAAGAGTATTCGGAGACTTCAGTTGGTGCAAAATGCGGCTGCGCGTGCTGTGGTGGGTGTGTCAAGATACACCCACGTTACACTTATACTCCGCCAGCTGCATTGGCTGCCCATTGGTCTCCGGGTACAATTCAAGGTGTTGATCATCATCTTTAAAGCCCTACATGGCTTAGGACCAGGTTACCTCCGGCATTCTGCCTCACACTTCCCTTTGACCGGTTAGGGCCCACAGAGTGGGTCTCCTCCAGGTCCCGTCAGCCAAACAATGCTGGCTGGCGGGCCCTAGGGGGAGGGCCTTCTCTGTGGGGGGCCCCGTGCTCTGGAACCAACTTCCTCCAGAGATCCGAATTATCCCTACCCTGCTGGCCTTCCAAAAAGCTGTCAAGACATGGCTCTTCCTGCGGGCAGGGGGTTGAGACTAGTTCCATCTGAGCTCTCCCCCTGTATGTATGTTGGTGAATATTTTTTTAACTTTTTTAATCTTTTAAAATTGTTTTAATCGTTGTTTATTATTTAGTGTTCTTGCACAATGTTGTACGCCGCCCTGAGTCCCTCGGGAGTAGGGCGGCATAGAAGTACCCAAATAAATAAATAAATAAATAAATAAATAAATAAATAAATAAATAAATAAATAAATAAATAAATAAATAAATAATAAATAAATAAATAAATAAATAAATAAATAAATAAATAAATAAATAAATAAATAAATAAATAAATAAATAAATAAATAAATAAATATCTCTGACCCACTGCTTGCCTTCTATTCCAGGCCTTCTCAGCCACTATTGGATCGCTCCATCCCAGATTTCACTGCCTTTACCTCAGTAGAAGATTGGTTGAGTGCCATCAAAATGAACCAGTACAGAGACAGTTTTCTAACTGCTGGCTTCACATCCCTTCAGTTAGTTGCACAAATGACATCGGAGTAAGTGGCACCTTCTCATTTCCCTATTTGCTTCAGTGATGGAAGAAGATGAGATCAAGCTTTTCTTTTCATGCTTCAAATAATCAACAAACTAAATCTGGATCAGAGACAGGATTTTGGCACCAGGAATATGCTAATCTTCTGAAAACAGGCAGAAATATACTGTTGATTATTGTTTTGGTTGGCCTTTGAAAATTAACTGATTTATGCTTATTTCTTAAATGGATGTTATGGTCGTTTTGGTTTGTTTTGGTTTAGATGACTTTATTTAAACTATTTAATGAATGTTTTATTTATTATAAACTGCTTTTGGAATTAATATAAAAAAATCACCAATGAGAAACACATATAAAAGTCAGGAAAATAGGTCATTCATAACTTGCAAGGCAACATGGCTCCATCCAAAAGCACTTTCACACTCTTCCTTTGCTTCTCTTTGCAGGCCTGTGTGCCTCCATAATCTTTTTGTGCTCTGGAAATTTCCACAAGTTCCTTGCATCTGCCATACTATATATTCATCGGTGTCATGCATCTTCACACTCTCTTCAGTCAGCACTTTATAGTTTCTAGAATTCACTAACAAGCTGCCAGCTTCCAACCAGATCTCTGAGAAATTTGAATCCATAAACTGGGGAGTGTCTGACGTTGTTCCTTTCATTCAGAGATTACAACCACTCTACCAATTAGTATAACAGGACTCATGTAGTGACCAGTTAATTTAGAAATTAGACATTTCTCAGAAATTCTTCTCCTTGCTTACATTATCGTTATTTGTAACAACATAAAGTAGCTTATCATCTCAAGACACCTGGGAAGTTAGCATCTTCAAGGAAGAGAAAACTACGTCTCTGATCCTTTACTTAAGCATCTATTTGTTATGGGTTTGAGAAAAACTACTCTTTTGACTCATGCACATATACATTCATTCAACATCTTTTATCAGTGCTGATTGCTCATCTTAGGATATCAGCTTCACTTTCTGCAACTGCATTTTGAATTTGCCAGCTCATGTATCTTGTCCATATAAGCAGAGGAGACAAAGACCTCTGCTCCACAAGTATGATCCTGTCTCTTATCTTTTGCAGAGATCTTCTAAGAATAGGGGTGACTTTAGCCGGACACCAGAAGAAGATCCTGAGCAGTGTCCAGTCTATGAGAGTACAGATGAGCCAGTCACCAACTGCGATGGCATGATGCTGCGTGTCTTCTTACAACAATGGGGAAAAAAGAAGGGAGGACAGAAGAGGGTTGGATGTGGGAGGGGAGGGGAGGCTGACAAGGCAGTTGTGATGTCTATAGAGATTGGATAATTGTTTGGGAACTCTTATGCGCTGCAGACAAAGAATATATGGAATTTGTTTCTAAATGGCAAATTATGTTTCTCACACCAACAGAAGCACATTTACTGATGCCATGGGAAACAGCATATAAATAAGTATAAATATGTACAAATCAAATATTTAAAAAAAGTGAAGAAAACCAATGTGTTTTGGGAAGAAAAGAGACTTCAGTCCTACCACCAGTGAGCAGTAGTCAAGAGGCCAATGGAGAAGAAAGAGGCAACCAGAGCAACAATCTTCAGCAGTCAGATTCCCTTCCTTCTCTTCTTTAGTTCTTCTTCCAGAGTCATTCTTATCCACCCATTTCCCTCTTTGGCTCATAAACTATGGCAAATGTTGTTCAAACAGTTCCTACAGTTAACTATAAGAACATCAAAACATTGTGCCATCAGTTACAAAGGACTTCATTGACCACTGCATGGGGGATCCAGACCAATCCAGTTAATGTCTTCATATTGAAGAAGAGTTGTACCTTCAATAGAAAATCCTGTTTTTTCTTTTGCTTGCATTTTTTTGCAAAAGGGAAAACGATATCCTCACGGGAAAAACAGGGGGAAAAAGATGTTCCCGCAAGTGTGTGCGTGTCGTCTGTATATGTCAGCTTAACTGTGGAGTCACTCACAGCTTCTCCGTAATAGAAGAAAAAACAACAACCAAGCTGGACTGGTGGCTGATAATTCCACCCTTTTCAAGGAACTTGGGGATCCATTGGGAGACGGAAGTGATGTGCCTTCCTTTCTGTCTAGTTCAACTGTGCATGGAATGTGTGTACTGGGAAACGAGAAGAGAAAAAGAAAGCAAATGCATTTATAAGGAAAAAGGAAGCAGAAGAGTTCACTGTGCAACAAGGTTTTCATGTAGAACAGTTGCGGAATGTTCAGCTGTAAAGTCAACTAAGCAGAAGGCTTAGTCCTCCAGTGACCAGAAAAAGATGGCTTGGAAATCTTTAGTTCCATTATTTGGACCTCAGGATTTTGATATATATTGATTTTGGTTTCATGGCATCAGAGGTAGGTTCCTATATCACTTCTGTCCCTTTGCCCACCCTTTTCTTACTAGTCTTTTCTCACTGTTTCTTTATCATTCTAACATGCATTCAGCTCTTCCTTTTCTATATTTGATTTTACTGTTAATTACGAATGTCATTCCTTATTTAAAATACCTAACTTAAAACAGAATTTCTCTGCTTATCTGAGAGTGCTTTGTGAAATAAAATTGCTATTCTTCTTCTGCTAACCCACATAATAGAGTATGTGGAGAGTTTATGCAAAACAATTATCTTTCAGCTAGGCTTTTTCCTAGGCTGGATATATTATCATTTAATCGTTCCACTATCAAAGGAACATAAAAAAATTGTTGGCATCAATAGATTACTTATCCATTTTCCAAGGACAATCTGCATTCTGGCTTTCAGAATCAGATACCATCTATTAAGTCATCTCAGAGAACCAATGCCAAAGTAGACACTGCTAAGAGGGCTGATAGTGTTGGATAGTAGCACCCACTGTCTATATTAGGGCTTCCCCCTTCCTTTAAAAAAGCTCAAGAAGTTTTGTGCATGGCTTCCTTGCCATGACTATTGCAGAAGCAAAGCTATGAAAGCATCGACCATATCCCACTTGCTTGCTACATATACATGTCTTAACACTTAAGTGTAGCATATGGGAGGAATCTGTGGTGCAAGTACTTGTTTCCTGAAATATAGGTGTGTGAGAAGATATGTTGATTCCAAGCAGATTATTTCCACAATATTTTGCATCTTTATTATTTTAGAGCATTGCACAGATTTTTTTTTGGGGGGGGGGAACAGGAGGAAACAGACATCCACAGTTTTTTTTTCTATAGCAGTCACTGCTGTTGTTGCCACTGCACCCTCATTGTGGACAATAAAAATGTTATTTACTATAAAGTGGAGTAACGCTATGAAGATAATTCTAATATTTTCTGTTCTGGTGTCCTTGGTCCTTATGTTATGTTAAATCCTCCTCTGAAACTGCTGGCACTGAGCATTTTCCTCAAAGTGACCAAGGACCAGAACAAAGAGTGGCAGGACATTTGGTAGAATAGATCTTGTAATCAGTAATTCTTATTTTATGGATAATAGCTTTAGCATTTACCAAAACTCAGCAGTAAGCTGATCATTGATTTGTGGTTAGAAAAGGTCTGTTTTTATTGTTACTTTGAGATTTTGAATATAACAGGAAGTCATATGAAGTTATGTGCCCTGCGGCTATAAAATGCTGATCAGTCAGAATTAATTACAGTTATTCCATGGAAAGATTATCATTTATCATATGAAGTTGGAACAAGGGTCAAATTGCCTATTATTTTATATTTATACAGTAGTATGCAATTGAATTTGTTGCTCTGGGGCCTTCTACAAGTTACAAGATCAATTTGTTTATTCCTCCACCAGTTGCTTTATTTCTGACTCGTAACTTTCCCCACAGGAAGAAAACAAAAACAATTAGCATTGGCACACCAATAAAGGATTTCATTTTATTATTCTATATCCCATATTGAGGGAACCTTAAAATGAGGCAGCTGAGGAAAGAAAAGTTTCTATCCTGTCCAATTAACAGAGGAATTTGCACCATCCTCTCCAGGTACTCTGGGGTCAGGACTATATTTCCAGAAATAAACAGGGTCAAAATGTCAGGACCAAAAATATGAACTAATAATCACTGTTATTCTAATGGTTGCTGTTGTGATTAGCATCATTATAACCTTTACAGTTACTTTTTCAATACTTCTAATATTATAGTTATCATCATTTCAATTATATTGTCATAATTCATACTATCAAAATTTCATTGTTAATGCTGTCATTGTTATCACCGTTATTTACTTGTGTCTTGAAGAAAAATGTCCTGCAGTATTTTCTACCAGTTGTCATTCAATTTCATGAAAGAGAACTTCTTTCAATTTTTTTAATTCCAAATGTTATTGAAATTCTCATACGTGGAGTGTGATTATCCTTGTGCTTATTTTGTTTCGAGGTGGCCAGAGGTATTTATGTAAATCCTGTCTTTCATTATACAGGTAGCCCTCGACTTACAACCATTGACTTAACAACTTTTTAAAGTTATAATAGCTCTGGGGGGAAAAATGACTTACAACTGGTCCTTGCATTTAAAACCATTGCAGAACCTCCATGGTAACAATGATCAAAATCCAGCATCTTTTTAACATCATTGTAGCATCCTGAAGTCATGTGATCGCCATTTGTGATGTTCCAGCTGGCTTCTGAAAAGCAAAGTCAATGAGGGAAGCCTGATTCACATAACAACCACACGTTTCACTTAACAACTGTAGTAATTCACTTAACAACCATGATAAAAATGATGGTAAATTTGGGCGTGATTCACTTAACCACCTTGCTTAGCAATGGAAAATCTGCTTCCAATTATGGTCCTAAGTCGAAGACTATCTGTACTATACAGTCATCTCTTCTTGGTCTTCAGCTTCTCCAGTTTCCCATGTTGTCATTAAATTAATATATACATATATATTGCAAGAAAACTGCCATGAAACTTTTTGCACATTAGGAAGTATTTAGCAACCAGTGAGGCTTCAGAATGCAATAAAAATAGTTAACAGAAATTAATAACACTGCTATTGCTAATTATTATATAGCTTCAAGACAAATCAAAGCAAACTTGAGAGAGCCTCTTTCATACCCTGAATATTAAAAGGCAGATTTCAGCTCAACAACATCACTACTTTTTAAATTATTGGCATTGTACACCTCTATATCTCTCTGTCTATGGTTTGTTGAATGATTGCAGGAAATAAGAAGCAGAAGGATTTTTTTTAAAGGTTTCATTTAAATTACTGTATTCTGTTACATGTTTAATGCCGCCACAAACCAGCAATTGAAGTTAATGTAAATTGGGCAATGACATAGGAGAGCTCTCTGGAGGCTCCCCTTAAGTCCCTCGGAGGCCACATGCCGTTCAGAGATTACATATTTCTTTTATTTTGTATCTTGTTAGTATTTACTTCTAATCTGGGCAGCAGGGAAGTTTTCAAACACCTTAAAATAATAGTGGCATAAAAAGAAAAACAAAGTGTTAGGCGTTCGCCATAAAGTTCGTCCCTCCTATGTCTTTCCCTGCTTCAGAAGGAGCAAAATTCAATAGCAAAGCAAAACTTTGTAAGTCATGTAATGTTTAGCTCTAGGTGAGCTTCCTTATCAAGGCTGTGCTGCTCTGAAAATGTGATCCAGACAGGAGCATGTCTCCAGAAAACAAAAGCAATAGGAGGGACGAACTTTATGGCGAACGCCTAACACTTTGTTTTTCTTTTTATGCCACTATTATTTTAAGGTGTTTGAAAACTTCCCTGCTGCCCAGATTAGAAGTAAATACTAACAAGATACAAAATAAAAGAAATATATTTTATCTTACACAGGCTGTCCAGTCTGGTTGGGAAAGAGAGAGAAAGTCCCTCGTTTAACAGCACGAAAAAGCCCTGTCCGATAACTTGTCATGAATCCCTTGAAGTAACGTGTGTAAAAATCAGTATTCAGCTATGTTGTCAAAGCAAATGCAACATGCATGGAAAAGATGTATTCTGAATATTAATCTTATAAAGAGGCCATTGAAATTCACACAAGGTGGACTGAAAGAGCCTTTGTGCTAATGTTTTATGGCTTTTGCTTTTATTACAATAAATTCAAAAAGTATGAAAGCATGACTATGATGGCTGAATTTATAAACATAACATTTTGCCTGGCTGACTACTCAGTTAATGGAATGTATGACATTTTTCTACAGCTCTGAAGCCTTATTTCATCACATTTGTGAAATTTATTAGCCTTTCCTAGAAGTAACAGAGCAATTACCTTATTACCTATCTGGTGATAATAGGAAAATGGCCAGTTTGGCTTCTGGCTCATGGAAAGTCATATAAACTGTAGGAAGGATTCAGCATAATTTCTTTACAATTCCCTAGTTTGGGGAAAAAAGGCAAATTCAGTACATAATTGTAACAGCTAAGAAAATTGATTTTAAAAATATTTCACAAAAACACAAGACACAGAGACATAGAAAGACCATTTAGGCTAGTGTTTCTCAATCTCAGCAATGTCAAGAAATGTGGATTTCAGTTTCCAGAATTTCCCAATTCACAGGACTTTAGTTCAGCAAATCCAACCCCTGTTTAATGCAGACATGCAACATGCATACAAGAGTATTCCTAGTAGATACTGAAGGGGATACTGATAGTGAAGGGGAACCCAACAATTGGTTCCACTATTGGACTGCTGTTACTTTGATGATTTTTTCGCTGAAGTTCAGCTTGTACCTGTCTACCTATATTTAAATCCATTAATCTACATCCTCGAAGAAAGAACAGATTTGACCTGTATGCAATCTTTCAGTTATTTCATGAATGCTATCATATGCTTAGGAGGTTCCTTCAATTCCTTTCATAGGACTTGATTTCTATGGACTTTGATCCTTGTTGCCCTTTTTTGAGCCTGTTCCAGTTTCTCCAAATACAGAAGATGTAATCTAGCTGAGGCAGAATAAAGTGGAACTTTTATAGTTTCTTGGATTTTTCTTTGGGGGTGGGGAGTATTTATTTTATTTTATTTATTTATTTTAATAGATTTGTATGCTGCCCAACTCCCGAAGGACTCTGGGTGGCTAACAGCATGTGAAATACAAAATCTAAAAAAACAGGTTAAAAACAGTTTAAAAATCATTTAAAAACACATGCATGCTACTTTCATGGGCCGGAGCTTATCCCTGATATTCCCAAGCTCAACGGCCCCATGCCTGATGGAAGAGCCAGGTCTTAATTGCCTTACGGAAGACCAGTAGGGTGGAGGCGGTCCAGATCTCCGGGGGTAGCTGGTTCCATTGGGCCGGAGCTGCCACAGAGAAGGCTCTCCACCAGCCGACATTGTCTTTATCCTTCTAATTATACTTCTCTTGATGCAGTCTTAAAATTCACTTGCCTATTTTGTAGGTAATCACCTTCTTGAAACATGTTGCTTGCAATCAAGTGCCTTTGCAAGATCTTTTTATACAAGAACTATTTTCACAAGAACTATCTTTTTCACATGTACAGTGATTAAGCCCATTCTATAACTCTATATTTTATTTCTGCCCTAAATGTTAAAAAAAAGTTTCTTATTTGCAACATATTTCTTTATCAAGATCATTTCACATTTTTAGTCCATGTCTTCCAAGATGTTGCCTATCCAAACCACTTCTGTATCATTTGCAAATTTGACAGGTAATTCCTCCACTTCTTCATGCAAATTAATAAAAATGTGGAAGAGCAAGAACCCTGCATCGAATCTTGTGGCACTCTAGTCAATAGGGGGCATTCCCAATTCAATAAGGATCCATTGATAAATGCACTTTTCAGCCAGCTATGTATCCATATAATTCCCACGCCATCTAACCCACACTGAACTGTCTTCTAAATCAGAATGTCATAGAATACTTTACCAAAAGCTTGAAATAAAAAGGTACTATATATATATATATATATATATATATATATATATATATATATATATATATATATATATATATATATATATATATATATATATATATATATATATTTATATTTGTGAGATTTATATACCGCCTCACAGTGCAAGCACTCTCTAAGCGGTTTACACCAGTAAGCAATGTATATTTATATTGCCCCCAACAATCTGGGTCCTCATTTTACCTACCTCGGAAGGATGGAAGGCTGAGTCAACCTTGAGCCGGTGAGATTTGAACTGCTGACCTGCGGATCACAGTCAGCTAAAGTGGCCTTCAGTACTGCACTCTAACCACTGCGCCACCTCGGCTCGTTTATAGCATGCACACAAATTAGGAAGGAAGTTATTCAATTGAGAAAATAAGTTTAATCTGGCAAGACTAACTCTTACAATAATTCTTGCTTAATTCTAGTAATTATTATATTATTTTTCATGATCAAATTCTTTATGATCTTCTTGTAGAATCTTCCCAAATGTTTTTATTACAGTGTCAGGACTGAATCCTCATTTCACTCATTTTTGAACATAAAGACATTTGCCCTCCTTTTTATGATTTCTCAGAGATGATGCATACAGTTATTTTAATACCCTAAGATGTGATTCACATAATTCTGAAGATTGAAATTTGTTCAGAGTAAATGTCTGGATATCTCAGTCATCCAGGTCATGGTTGTCCCAAAGGTGCTTTTCAAAAGGCAACTGGACTTTCTTGGGTTTTTTTTTTCCCTTGAAAATGTTTCGCTTCTCATCCAAGAAGCTTTTCTCTTTTGGAAAGCACCTTTGAAACATTCAGAGCAAATATTTTTCTGACCATAGAGACTTTCTGAGACTTCTGAAAGACTTCTGGGAATGGCTTGTCCATGCCTGGTCATCTATAAATACTTTTGTCAGTTTCAGAACTAATAAACTAGAAAGAATTAAAATAATTCAATAGATGATCTATGCGGATTTTACCTTTTTAAATTGAAAAGGAAGTAAGGGGGTGGGTGGAGAAACATAGGTTTCATTTGACTTCCACTTATTCCTAGGATTAACAATGTGCTACTTATGCTTTTCATGAGATTTCCAAATGGATTCCATTTGGGGATTCCAAAAATAAAAATATATTTAAACAAATAGCTCACATTTCACTAGGCCACTATATCCCACAAGATTAAGATATTATTGTTCTTACTATAAATTCCCAAAATTTTGGGTACAAATACCAAACTTACAAAAATTGAGATAATATGAAAGTAGAATCTAATAAGATGTCAGCAATTTTTTTGAAAGAAGTGTATGTCATAAATTCCTACAAAATGGTAAGACAGTATACAGTGCCTGAAGGCTAACTACTGATTTGTTTCAGTAGTTAGCAACCTTTATTTACAAATCACTTAACCTGTGTTTTCCTTGATTTTCCAATTTAAAGACTTGCTTCTTGGCCATAGTGTTCCTTGTAAATTCAGTATACAAGAGTGTGTGTGTGTGTGTGTGTGCGTGTGTGTGTGTGTGTGTGGAGGAGGAAGGCAGGTCCAAATGGCTATTGACATGAATGACCAATGCTCCCTCCACATGGTCCAGTGCTTCAAGCTACAGAATAATCAATAGCTAAACTATACAGGTTTCTCTATGCCTTGCCATTCCATATTAATCCATAATTTATTTCTACCCTTCAGGTTATCCTAAGTGTGTACTTATTTGTATGTTTGCTCAAAATCAACATTATGCTCTGTTCTGAAAAAACATGGGATTTACTTCTCTGCATGAAAATTATGTGAGATGTGGAATATGATCAGTCTCAGAGATAGGCTTGGGGATTGCTGGAATGCTGCTTTATTTCTATAGGGTCTGTTAAAGAGAATCTTGTAAAAAAGGAATCCTTGCAGATCTTACTTTCTCTAGGCATTGCCAAGCATAGGGGTAGTGGTCATCTCCATTTCAAGATGCTGTCCAAAGACATTTCCATGGTCATGTGGCCAGCCTAACATCATGGACCACTGTTACCTTCCCACTAAAGTGGTACCTATTTATCTACTTGCATTTGCATGCTTTAGAACTGCTAGGTTGGTAGGAGCTGGGGCGAGGATCAGAGCTCAACCCATCGTGTGGCACTTGTTTCTCAAACCTGGGCTGCCCGCTTTCCAGCCGACAAGCCCAGTGTCTTAACTACTGAGCCACCTAGAATCTTGAAAGCTTGTCCAAAACCTTCACTTTCCCCTTTTAAAAAACAACAAGGTCAAGCCAATTCTCTTTAAAATCATATGAATAAAATAAAATAATGTAAAAATAAATTGTTAACATAAAATTACAAAGTACAGGAATTAAAATCTGGGAGAGAACTATAGAATTACAATCAATTTTATAATAAATAATCTGAATGCTATAGATAACTAAACTGGCTAACTCTAAAAGTATAAGAACTATTAAGATTTGTAAAACACTATGAGAATGTAAACTATGCTCATTTATATTTAGTCTAATACTTGCTGAAACCCCACTAGTTTCTATAGTGTTTATTGAATCATAGATACTGAGATTATTATTGTGAAAAAGTCATGTTTTCTATGCATGTTCATATTTCATTTTGAAGCCCAAATGCTCATATGATGCTCTGGGAAAAGTAAAGTTCTAAACAAGTCACATTCTTGCTACATATTTATTTTTTCTTGCTTTGTTTTTAATATATAAAAAAAATACTTTCATGTAGTACATAGTATCATTGATTATTTTCCTACACTCTAGTGTGCAATACTGCTGTTGGCTTATGATCTACGTGTAATTATCTAGCCCAATATTCATTCTCCAGGGTAGTTGAAAATATAGCTTCTGAAGCCTAGTAAGCTTTGTTTATAGCCATCGGATTATATTCTTAATAATATTGAATGCTATTAATATCAAAAACCATGAAAATATAATTATTTTATATTTCATTTTTCATTTTCCCCCCGTTCATCAGTTTATCTATAAAACTCATTTTTTTCTGTTCTTTTTGATTAAATCTGCCTTATTTTCTCTTGCATCTTTAAATCTGAAACACTCCTTATTTGAATTTCTGAAGCAGTGGCCTATTTCCATCTATTCCAATTCCCCTCTTCTATCCCACCCACTTTAACCTTGTCCTCCCCTCCTCCTGTGCAGCAGAGATGCTATGAGAATGCTGACAGGCTGTAACACCAGGTAATTTATCTCAGAAAATGACAGCTGTGGCAAAAGAGAAGCAAAAAGAAGGGCAAGGAGGTTGGAAGAGGTGGCCACAAGGGGCTTTCGCTGCCAAGATGGGGGCAGAAGGAAGGTCATGGGTAGAACCTTTGCTGGCAGGGGGACTCTTAGACAGCCAGAATAAAACCTGCGCTGAATGGCTAGGCAAGTACTAAAATGTCCCTTACAGATACAGCCAGATGGTGCAGTGTTTGTTAAATGGCTGTTTACAATTCCACTGAGCACGGCGGGCCTATAAGCAGAACTCAAAAGTAGGCGAAGGCAGATCTGAGTGGCAGGATGCTTTGTCACAGAATGGTATATCAAGGCACTGACTAGAATGCGCCGAGTACAGCCAGAACTCTGAGCAGCAGGCACTGTGCTTGCCCCTGAGTTGGAGAATTTTCCCCTTGTCAAATGCATATGTTACTCCCCAGTTTTCTGTTTCTTTTTGTGCTTGAAATCCAGGAAAGGCTGAGCAGTGGATGCTTGCAAACCACTCTGTGTGTGTGTGTGTGTGTGTGTGCGCGCGCGTGTTGGTGTATTTTGTGATATCTATGTCTGGGGGAAGTCAATCACTTCTGCATTGGAAATAATAAATGCTGCAGAGACCAGAACAGGAGTCCGTATGCATAGCGTTATTGTGTGCCTCTTTATAAATAAAAGGAATATATTTTATGCTCTTTAACGACCTTCAAATTAACAGCTCTTGAAAGCACTTATGTATATTTAATTTGAAATTGTGCTGAAAGCCTGAGTGGTGATTGCAGCAAAAGCAGCAGGCAGCCAGTTTTTAAATAAGAGTAAACTCAGGCCATTATTTCTCAGCCTGTCAGGTTTCCTTGGATTTAATGTACCAATTTTTAAATGAGAAAAACCTTTTCTTTCCTCTTTTGTGCTTTAAAGCTCTCCGGGATCCTTCTCTGTAGGTAACAGCAGCGGCAGCCTTGGGCTGTATATAATTGTTTTTTTTTTCTTCTTCTTTGTATCACATCAGCGTTTTACTGATGGGTCACTCTTGGGTATACAAAGGATTAGGCATCTTCAGTGACCTAAACAATGAATGCACGTTCATGATAATTAATGTATCATCACAGGATTATTTCCTGCAATAGATTTTGCAACTCACAGGCCCATGACAGGCATGATACATAAATTGCAAGGTGCTTTTTGCAGTGGGCTTTTGTGTCATAATATCCTTGCAGTATAAAGCGATTAGAGCTTCCTTTTTTTTTATTTTTACCTTGGAACAGAAAAGCTTCCATTTCTTATGTTAGAACAAAAGCACTTCTCCCGCTATTTTCCACTGTATCCTTTGAGCTGTTCTTGCAGATAAAATTGGAAGCATTCCCAAGCTTTCACATGACTGAATCTCCGGATGATCATTTATGAATTCATATTATTTGGTTGGTAGCAGTAGTGGGTTCTACTTTGGTTGGTAGCACTACTGGTTCGCGGACATGCGTGATGTTTCTGCGCATGCGTAGAAGCATACAAGGTGGGTGGGCGGAACCTCCCACTGCTGGCGCTACCGGTTCTTAGAACCGGTCCGAACCGGGAGCAACCCACCATTGGTTGCTGTCTAAAAATCACACTATTTAAAAAGAAAGATCATACAAATGCATATAAATAAAATGCAAAGAGTAAAAAAAAGTTTTAAATTATCTGTAATTGGATTATCTGTGTTTGATAATAGCGTAAACCTTTTAGGTCAGGTTTCAGGTGTTTTGCATCAATTAGCAGGCTAGCTGCTATTTTATACCACTTGCAATGTCCTGACACTTTTTAAGTTGGAGACTTGTTTCTTCAGGGGGAGTATAAACCCATTCAGACTTTAATTCTTGAGTCTGGTTTACTATTGATCAACAGAATGTCCATTTTATTTGGATTTATTTGTGGTTAGTTCAGTGGTGGGTTCCTACCAGTGCGGTCCACTCTATAGCACCGGTAGCGGCCCGCTGGTGACGTCACAGTACTGGTGCGGTCGGTTGCCGGTGCCTGGGCACCGCCATTTTTTTAAAAAATTTTTTTTACTTTTTTTAAAAAAAATTCTGCGCATGCCCAGAAGCCGAGTTTCCGGCATTGCGCATGCGCTGCCTTCCTACCCCACAGTGAGTCCAAGCAGGGGAGGATGGCTGAGGGAGCGCATGAGACACTGAAAGAACGGGCGGCAGGAGCTATCTCCGTTCCCCTCCCTTCAGCAGTCCGAGAAGCCACGCCCACCCAGTCACATGGCTGGCAAGCCACACCCACAAAATAAGCCACGCCCACAGAGTGGTAGTAAAAAAATTAGGAACCCGTCCCTGGGTTAGTTGTTTCCATACTGCTTATTATCAAACTTGGCAATGTTCAAAAATCCTGGTACTTTCTTGGTACAGGGCAGAGGTGGGTTCCTCCCGGTTCGGACCGGTTTGCCTGAACTGGTAACGACCCACTGGTGATGTCATGATGGTGTCACATACCGGTTTGGTTGGTGCCTGTCCATGGGTACCGCCATCTTTTTTTAAAAAATTAAAAAAAATTTAGATTTTTTTTAAATTTTTCCCGGGGTTTTTTTTCCCTGCACATGTGCAGAAGCCAAGTTTCCGGCACTGTGCATGCGGTCGCCATCTTGTTTTTGGCTTGGGGGGGGGATTAACTTGTTTTACCTTTCTGAAAGTACTCATCCAAATCCCTCTAAACCCCCATAATTGTCCACCTAGTAACATCAGTGCACCATATGGAGCGACAAGGTATAATCCCAACAGCGGCCTAAAATTAATTATTTTAACAAATATTATCCCAGATATGAATATATAATATGATATAAATTACATGTTCACATTTGTTGCCATTTCCTTTTAAACACTTCACATGTTTGACACATGTCAAACATGTTCAACATTCCTAAGTACTGTGACATTTTCTCTGAAAACAAAACAAAACATTGTGACTGAATTTATGGGGGCCTGACTTTCAATTCACCCTTTATATATTTTCTGAGATCATAAAGTTGGAAGTGATCTTGAATGCTATTTAGTTCAACTCCATGTCTGGTGCTAGAACTCCAAGGCAAGTAATACCTATAGCATCCTGAGAGATAGCCATCCAGTATCTGGCTAAATGCTTCCAGCAATAGAGAAATATTTTTACTTTCTAAGCTAGACCTTCCTACTTCCTAACTGTTAGAGGTTATTTAACCTACTTTCTACCCACTGCATCTAACTATGTCCTGAAAAGAAGCAAAAAAAGCAGGTTTATTTCATCTTCAGTATGACAGACCATCAGTTATTTAACACTGCTATCAAAATTCTAAATAATATTTTCTTCTCCTGGCTGAATTCCCAGGCATTGCAACCTAATCTTTTAAAACATATTTCTGGACTTCATCACTGATGGTTTCTCTACATGGAATGTTGCACTTAATACCTCCACTATATATATATATATTATATACCTCCACTTAATACCTCCACTATATATATTATATATATATTAGTCTGGGGGTTTTCACTCCTTTATTTTTAGCTAAGCTTTGATCAATTCAAGGGCGGCTTTCCTTATCTTGTCATGCCAAATCTTGCTGTTTATCCTTAATTTAACCACTAGGTATAGAATTATGAAGCATTCAACAAAGCAAAAAATCTTTATCATAGGCAATTTTAATATAGTCTTATAGCTAAGCAAGTCCTGCTATTAATAATTTCCTTTCTTTTAGTGATCTAAGGATCACAGGAGTTGACGTACACAGATCACAATTTTATTCATTTATTTTATTATATATCCTGCAACACCAATTCAATGTTGACACTTTACATGGCAAACAATAAAAATTAAAAATGAAGTTTAAAATTAAAACACACCTACTTTAAACATTAAAATGAAAGCAAACTTTGTAGATTTAAAATGGAATAATAATAATAATAACAATAACAACAATAACAACAACAATAATAATAATAGCAACAGCCTGTGGGAAATATCACAGACATGGAAACTCAAGAGCATCTGAAACTCACAGCATTACCCTCTAATAACTGATTCTTAGCTATTCTTTAAATAGGTCATAAATATGTGTTCTATAACATTTCAGGAATGCTATGTAAAACTGCATATTTATTCTTCTACGTCACAGGAAATAGGGAACCAAGCTATACTTATAACCCTGCTTTTATCTAGATGAGCAAAATTAGGCATAGGTAAAGAACTAAGTAATTAATATTTGAAAATCTCATAAAGAATTCTTTTTTATATAAGGAAAAAGCTGTCTTACAAGATCCTGGTACTTTTGATTATGATAAACAGATGCATAACCTGATACTTAGCTGTTGTCACAGACTGCAATACTGCAGACTTCCCATAATTTGAAGGAACACTATTTGTAATACAATATGCAGGCTGTAGCTGATTCTGATGTAGGAGTTTTCCAGCTGGCAGGGACAGAAACACAGAGCATCATTTATGCATTATGGGTTTGAGTGAATTACTACAATTATTGATGTTGATTTGCAACTGCAGGCTATACATGTGCAATTTAAGAGTAAAAGGTAGATTTTTCCTTTGATTTCTAAATGCTCCTAATAAGTTTTAACTACAATGTGTTCACTTGGAAAGCTATCACATTTTTGGGTTTCCCTTTTAGAATTGATTTCAAAACTGTAACAAACCTTAATGTATACCAGTTCTCAACTCAGGCTCTATTTGAATTTTTCTGGCAGGCAAATCACTTTGCAAAACGTAAAAGGCTTTTCTTTTCTAATAAGTTAACCCTAGACTCATGCATTCCAGTTAAACACCTTGCTTTTGGTTCCCTTTAAAGCTGAGTGAGCAAAATATCTATGGAAATATTTATATATCATAAAAGATTTTGTGGCTCTCTTTCATAAAAATGGAAACCTTCCAGTAATAAGCTATGTCTTTCAAACTACGAGAGTGAGTCAAAAAGTAAATCCATTTTCTTTATTTCAGGTGAAGTTTTTGATAAAAATGCCTGAAATTTTCCCAGTTATCAAAGATTATATCATTTACGTTCTGAAATATTTTGTTTCTTACTTTTCAGGTTTGTAGACTCGCAAGGAAAATTCAAAATGGCTTCCCCCTTAGGGTTGCATCAAAAACAAAGAGCAGTGATTGAATTCCTTGTTGCTGAGGGGGAAACAAAATGTGTTTGAGGACAATACTTTAGATTATAGAGGGTTTGAAAGAGGGTTTGAGAGACAAACATTATTCCAGTGACGAGGAAGTGAAAACTGCAGTGAAGAAGTGGCTCAAATAACAGTCAACAACATTTTACGAGGCAGGGATACATGCTCTCATTCGAAGGTGGAACATTGCTATTGAGAGAAACACTGACTATGTTGAGAAGTAGGGATGTGATCCACAGAGGATCAGCTTCATTTTGATGTATGCTACATGTTCCTGTGTTGGTAATTATACCTGTCCTAAAGCATTACGTTTTGACTCACCCTCGTATTTTTAAAAGAAACTGAAATCTCCCTGAACATCAAATAACATTTTTTAAAAATAAAAATAAAACAAAATGGCCTGATCATGTTTCATGCCATGTTTGGATGCTGTCTATACACAACAGAAGATAGGCCACAGGAAAAAGCCAAGGGCCAAAATATAAGGGAAAAGAAACAAACAGAAGGCAGACATTTCTCAAACCAAGTGTACCTATAGATCTTTAAATAATCACCACTTTTCTAATTACCATTTCCACAAATTTATTCCCTTGACCTTCACACAATACTTTTATCTTCCTGCATTGCATTTTGTATGTGTCCCTTCCTATTTCTGTTGGAAATATTGCTTGAAACAGTCAAACTGTACATGCTCATTTAAATTGTATCTAGAAAAGGCACAATCAGCAACTTATCTGTATTTTAATGTGAATGCAGAAACATAGAATGTAGGTATGAATGTAGAATATAGATAGAATGTAATTAAACATAATTTCTCATGTTCACGTTCATATTGGATCACATTTCCTTGTTAACATTTGTACTTTCTTGGATCTTGAGCCCAATCGCCAAATTTGAGACAGAACAACAATAACCAGCAAACTTCCCTTCTATAGGTTGTCCTTGCACGTATCATGCAGCTCATCTCTTCCATTTGCAGTATTGCATTATAATCCTCTTGCCATGGGCACCCTGTGTCTGTAATTTTCACTTACTGGAGAATGCTTTCACTTCGGGTATGATAGCCCTGGTGTAGCTGAGCTGCAGCATAAATGAATGTGTCCTGTTGCCTTTCTGATTATCCTCAGGAGCCTCATTAGGCAACCAAACCCTTGTTTTGAAGGTGGGAAGAACGGATGAAAATGATGGTTAACATCAGTGCAATTCTCCATGCTAATTAGCAATGAGTGGAACTGACAGCATGAAATACAGCTCATGCCAAGAACTATGTTGCAGAAGGAGGAAGCCTGGAGATTATTTTATCTAAAATGCAAATCATGCTTTCCAAAGACAATCAGGAAGGTGAATGGAAGTCATCTCCCAAACACAATAATAATCTGTAAATGTTATTATAGGCAAACTCATAGATTATTAGTTTAGAACATATGCATTTTTACAGTGCAGGTTGAAACAGTAAATCATTGTGAAGAAGGAACAAAAACTGTTCAGCATTAATGGGAAGAATAGATTATTTTCTGAGCCTTGTTTCCTGCGTTAGCCTTCAAAATTGGCACATAATGACATATTGTGATAATGTGTATTGGGTTTCTATCCTTTTTACATTATTTGTAGGCAAAATGCATAACTGGAATATGTGGGCTAAACTGGAATAAGTCTGGGCTAAACAGTATGTAGTAATACCACTTTTTTATTCTACTTTTATTCTATACACATATTTACTAAGAAATGTTTCCATGATGTTCTCTAGTGTTCTTAATTTACCATGTTTTGTGCTATTTCAGGTAGGTATGGTCTGCCATTTTTCTTATTTCCGTTCTGCTTCCTAGAGTTAAAGTTGTTTAATAAAGAGATTAGGCAATAATTTGGTGATCAATAGAAACTTTACCAGCATACACAATCAGTTATGCAAGTACTGTAAATATAATGTTTAAAAAAACTTAATTCAAAAAAATAATCACTATAGACCTTCAAGAGCCGGGATGGTGCAGTGGTTAAATGCAGCACTGCAGGCTACTGCTAGTTCAGCAGTTCAGCTGTTCAAATCTCACTGGCTCAAGATTGACTCAGCCTTCCATCCTTCTGAGGTCGGTAAAATGAGGACCCAGATTGTTGGGGGCAATATGCTGAACTCTGTAAACCGCTTAGAGAGGGCTGTAAAGCACTATGAAGCGGTATATAAGTCTAAGTGCTATTGCTATTAATCTATGAACCTCTTGTACCATTCAATAAGGAACTATTCAGACTGGAACTTTACAGATTTTTAAAAGTTTGTGATTGCCTGAAGAGAGAAAGAACATGTAAAAGAATAGCTTTATCATGTGTAAACTTTGGACGAGTTATGCTATTTAAAATATTAATTCCTTCCTTAGAAATCTTTGCCTCAGTGTGATAACTCAAGTATAAAAATAAACAATTGCTGATCTACTAAATCAAAATCATATTTTTTTTGCCTTCAGCATCCTCGATAATGGATTTGGGGGATCTAGAAGCTGTAGAAACATTTAATGATGAAGGCTCATCTAAAGCAAAGAAGAGAGTTTTTAGTATGTTTATTTTTTATTCATATTTTCTAGAAGGATATAGGTCACATTTTCTGAAAGTGAGGGAAAAAGTATATCTCGGTCTGGAAGTCCCTGTAGTTGTAGTTCTAAGGTTTTTCTTTTCCCTTCTTAGTTTTTACACTTTTTTTGCATTGTGTTGTTTTTAATGTTCTTAGTTAATGCCTTTAATGTTTGACTTATGCTTTTTAGAAGGCTTATCTCATTCATGTGGGTTTTTGCTTCCCCCCTTCATGATCTATAGAAATATTGGCTTATATTTAAATTTCCCTCCGCTATATCTTATCTTTAGTGGTTCCAGGAAATATTAAAGGCAATTTAACGTTCTTAAACGTTCATGCCATATTTGTGGCATGAAATATTTAATGGTTTTTTCTAATACATAATGTTTATATTAACTGCAAAATTTACGTATTTGGCAAAATTAGCAAGTTTTGCCAGAAAACAAAACAGTGAGCGAGAGGAGTGAGATCTTGGTGATACTGAAGTATACATTTTGATCAGTTCTGTGTATTTTGTTTGCATGCACACCCAGCCAGTGTGCATGCGAACATTTTCCTAGGCTGAGACTGAATGTTGCCAAGGGATTCGAGCCTTCTCAGGTTCCCCAACTGTTTCTGGCTGGGGGGCACATTTGGAATTTAGTGAACAGGACTCCAATTCTCACAATGACTACCGTGAGATCCATGATCAGTTTCAAAGCACTGATTTATTACAATGCAACATGCCACCGTCTCTTCTCTCCTGAGCCTGCAGGATACAGCCTATTACCCCTGCTAAATTTTGTTCTTTTTCTAGGCAGGTGGGCATATTTCCAGCTGACAGATGGGCTACATACAGCCCATGTTAGGTTTAATTTTAAGGAAAGTTTATGGGACCCTTGGGACCTTTGGAAATAAAGATGATGCTGGAAATCCACGCTTTGCTTTGTACTGCGCCACTCTCCCATTTGTTTTAATTGATTTTTCTAATGGAAAAAATTAGGAGGGGTATAAATCCTGGCAGGCATCAAAGGAACCAAAGTACCCAAACACCCCCAGGCATCATATTGGGATTCTAAAGCTTATACCCTAAGTAGAAGGCAAGACTCAAATTTTAGAAAAGAGGCATAGCCTGCCACTGTAATCCTGCTATCCTACTTGCTAAGGTATTTGGTTTATCTTGATTATAATAATTTGAAAGGAGCTTGTATAGTTTTCTTTTGAATGGACCATCACATCTATCGCCTGAGAATTGAACCTCATGTATGGTGCAAAACATGTCCATGTCCCCTGTGCAGTCTGTGCTCAAACCAATGCATGCTCATTATAACCAATAACAAATATTGACTCTGCAACATGAAGAAGCTGGTTGGGAGGGCTTTCCCCTTGCCTACCATAGATACTGACTGTCTCCACGTTCCCTGCTCCTCAGTCTAGTTTTTCATTCATTTATCTGGCAGTAATGAGAGCTAATTTCTGATCTGAAATTATTGAGGACAAAGAAAGGGAAAAGCAAGTTGTACCAGAAATGATTTGCAGTTGAGTAGGTATGATATGGTATTCTGATGTAGGTATTTAAGGAAATTGTGGTCTTGTTTATTTCATTCCATTGCTTATAAACTTTTTGGACCTTTGCATAGACTCCCTGATTCATCTTTCTTTTGAAAATAATTGAATTAACCATCTGCTAAATATATAGCCAGCTCCTCTTTAAAATGTCATGATTCAGTACAGCAAAACCAGAAAGGAATCTGAAGCCACACTGAGGGTTATGTTCCATCTATATAAATTTCCTTTGGTGTCTGACATCTGTGTTTATAGCCTTGATTGTGGATCCCCCCTCTCAAATACTTCTGAAAATTAACAAGCTTTGTCTTGTACATAGCAGGGGAGCACTGTTAACAGTCTGTTTTAACTTTTAACTGCATGAAGGTCTCCTTCCGTTCAGGGAATCAAAACCCCATTTGAGATAATTGTGGCTGACAAACTATGGTCCCTGCTCCTATGAATCTGTCCTCTGTTGACAACTGGGATTCCCCAGTGAGAAGACATTATTAGGACAACTATCCAGGATAGTGGATGTCCCACCTTCCCCCTCTCCCCCCTCTTTCAGCTAATGTTTCCTTCTTACCCTGCCTCCATATGCAGAGACACATTTTCAGTTTATATTGCCTGTGTTTCTATTCTTCCGCTGTAATTTATTGCAGGAAAGAAACCATGTTGACTTTATGCTGGTGTGTAACATCTGTGCCTTGTTTGCCAAGTTCTTGTTCCATGAAATTTGAAGCAGGAATTGCTTGATGTCCTACGGTAGATGTTACATGATGTCTTGCTTTCATTGGGTAATTTACTGACAAATAAATTGTAATAATGTGGACTTTATCACTATTGGTATCAACAAGGAACATTTTTAAAAATATCAGGATAATTTATCATGTGTGCATATTAAATGCAATAGATTCTCACATGCACATATACATAAACACATACATTCTTCTTTATGTTACACAGACCCTATTTTGCAAATATATAATTCATTTTCAGTCAGATTTCTTTTCTATATTTCTCTGTGGCTTTTGAATACTCCCCCCCCCCGTAACATCAACCTTTCATTGGGCCTTCCTTCCTTCCTTCCTTCCTTCCTTCCTTCCTTCCTTCCTTCCTTCCTTCCTTCCTTCCTTCCTTCCTTCCTTCCTTCCTTCCTTCCTTCCTTCCTTCCTTCCTCTATATTCTCCATTAATTTACTGATGTTTAAACAAACCTCTTCAACTACCATCTCCAACTTTCATCTAGGTTTCAATAGATTCCCAACCTTTTCAGGGCATAAGCAAAGCATTCTTAGAAAAATGGCTGCCACATAACAGTAAAGGACTGTCTCAAATTTATCTTCCCCCACCACTCTCTCTGTCTCTGTCTCTGTCTCTGTCTCTCTCTGTGTCTCTCTCTCTGTCTCTCTGTCTCTCTCTCTCTCTCTCTTTCTCCTATCTATCTCTATTTAAAGTGTCGCTCATCTCATCAGAGATGACTCTGGGTGGCTTACAAACATTAAAAAACTATTACACATTAAAATAATAAAACAAAAAATAACAATAATATATACAATTAAAAGATGGGGAAGAGCAGAACGCAAAGAATATGGGGAAAGGTCTTTTCTATTCCAATAGCCACTTCCAGACTGATGCTCCCTCAATGGGACCCCAGGTTAACTGGCAGAGCCAGGGCTTCAGAACTAAAAAGATGGGTGCTGATCTCACATGGGGGGGGGGTGAGGATGGTGGTGGCTGGTAATGATGTTCCAAAGGGGAGGAGCCATGGCAGAAAAGGCTCTTCTCCTGGACCCCATCAGTTGAAAATCCTTGACTCAGCCGCTTGGCTCCTCTGTCAGCATGGACGGGCGGACCAATCCATTGGGATGAGATGGTTCTTCAGATAACAGAATTACAGAGTTGGAAGGGTGCTTGGAGGTCTTCTGATCCAACCCTGTGCTCAAGCAGGAAACCCTATACAAATAATTGTCCAGTCTCTTAAAAATCACCAGTGTTGGAGCACCCATAATGTCTGAAGTGTGTGCCATGAAGGGCTTTAAAGGTGATAAGCACCCTGGAAGCAAATCAGCAGCCAATGCAGCTCATGGGACAGGGGTTTGACATGGGCCCCCCTAGGGACCCCAAGAACTGCCCACGCCACTGCATTCTGCGCTAGTTGTAGCTTCCAAATATTCTTCAAGAGTAGCCCTGTGCAGAGTGCATTGCAATAGTGCAGGTGTGCAAACACTAGAGTTTGATTATTAGGGACTCCCAATCCAAAAAAGGCAACTGGCGTAAAACACAGAATTGTGCAAAGGCTCTCCTAGCCAAGCTTTTTGAGCAGAAATAGTGAGTCCAGGAGAACCCCCAAGTTGTGCAAACAAATTAAATTACTTTCTCTTTCACTAACCTCTCATGTGCTCTCTATCACCATTGTTTATCTTTGTCTCTTTGTCCCTTATCCATGAGTTTCCAATCTCGTCTCTTTTGTATTGACACAAGTATTAAAGACACTTAATTGGAGCTTTTTGTTTGAGAACTTTCTGGCCCTGGGTCTGTAATTCTCTCATCTGGTTGTGGATTGTAATTTACTATCTTTCCATTGGGGCACTTTCTTATATCCAAAAATAATTGTGTCATTCTTTCTCTCTCTGAAGCTATATAATACTATCCTAGTATCAATAGCACCTTTTATTCTGTTGGCTAGGAAAACAGCTAAGAAGTTCTTATCTTTCCCCTTTGTGTTCAATCTAATGCTTCTTCCATGAGACATTGTAAAAAAATATATTCCGTTTCTATTGAAAACTCAGTATCATATCTTACCTTCATTAATATATCCTTACCAGTGGCGGGTTTCTCCCTTACCGGTGCCGGTGCGCTGCGCGCACATCTCCATGCTTTGGGCGTGCGCTCGCTCGCTACATGTGATTTTGCTCCTGTGCATGCGCGGAAGCAAAATTGCGCCAAAATCTCATGAGGGGACGTGCGAGAGGGACAGATTTCGGTGCAATTTTGCTTCCGCGCATGCACAGAAGCAAAATCTCACCAAAATCTCTCTCGCGCGTGCGTCCCTTCGTGAGATTTTGGCGTGATTTTGCTTCCGCGCATGCGCAGAAGCAAAATTGGCCAAAAATTCACGGGGAAAAATGGCGACGCGCGTGGTGGACCGGCAGAGAGGGCTCCGGAGAGGTCGCGCGCAAATTGTGCAATTGGCCGCTCCCTACCAGAGCTGCGCACCGGGCAGCTCCAGCAGGAACCCACCTCTGGTCCTTACTGATTGCTGGGTTCCCCCCCCCCAAATTATTTTGATTTGTTAGAAATACATATGACTTTGCTTCTAGGAATTTAAGATAGCAAACATTGCACTTCTCATTTCCAGGTTTTCCCCCCAGCAGCAACAACTTTGTACTCTTCAGAAGGTTGCATTAAGATACAGTGACAGAGCCAAATCACCCAGTGAGCTTCTGTGGCAGAAGTTGGACTTGAATCTGGTTTTCCCCCTCTTAACCAAGGATTTCATCACTCTATCACACTGGTTTGCCCTACAATTGATCCACCAGGAGGGAAGGGACTAAATTTGTTCTCTGAAACATCCATGGAAATTTTCTTTCATGCTTTTTTCCAGAACACTCAGATGATGCTGGTTTTCTTTCTTCTTCAAACACCTTTTCAAAATCCATTTTCAGTTAAGTCTTTGGTACAGTGATTTGTTCCCTATATCCACTGTGACAAAGACTAAAACATGTTTTATCTCTGCTTCTCCATCTCCCTGTGTCAGATTTCTAATCTCAAGATGTTTAGAGTAGCAACTGGACCTCACACATTTGATGAACTTGGATCATATTGTAATGAATAGAAATTTTGATCAGATTAGCTGTAATTAGCCCATCTGGTAATGTCCAGTAAGATCAAGCATGGTGAATGAGTTCCGGGTCCCCTCAATTAAATAATATCATCTGTTGGGATCTAGGAAGCATGCCTTATTTGTCACAGGACCTTTCCTCTGGATTAGTATCCCCCTAGAGAGATCCATATGGTTCTGTCGTAAAGATCTGAAAATCTTTGAAAGCCTGGCTATTCTCCCAGACTTTGGGGTAGGATGGCTGCTGAGCCCCTGCAGATTTTCTTTGTTGGTAAGATTGGTTTCTGTCCTGTTCTGGATATCTATACTCTGTTTTTTAATTTGTATTATTCTTGGTTTCAAACTGAAGGTTGCCAAAGGCATTTGGAGTTGCCTGGCCTCTAAAATAAATAAAATAAAACATAAAGATCAACCTAATACTGCTAAGGGACCAGAGGCAAATGTAACCCACTTGTAGTATTATACCTGAGTATACTTGGATACCTTTCATTTTATTGAAGAAAAATAGCGCCTATAGCAGTGGTGGCGAACCTTTTTCGGCTCGCGTGCCAAAAAAGGGGGGGGCGCTTGCGTGCCCACACCCATTCCCTTCCCCCCCACGCATGCGCACAACACCCCCCCCATGCTGCCCCCTGCGCATGTGCACACACCCCCACCCCCGCACAAAGGCTTACCGGAGCCTGGAACGACGAAACCGGCAAACCGGAAGTGCGAAAAAACTCACTTCCGGTTTGCCGGTATGCTATTTTTTGCACTCCGGAGGGTTCAGGGAAGCTCCCTGAAGCTCCAGAATGCAAAAAACTACAAAACGGACAAACCGGAAGTGCAGAAAAGTGCACTTCCGGTTTGTCCGTTTTGTAGTTTTTTGCATTCCGGAGCTTCAGGGAGCTTCCCTGAACCCTCCGGAGTGCAAAAAACAGCATACCAGCAAAACGGAAGTGCGTTTTTTCGCACTTCCGGTTTGCCAGTGGGAACCCTCGCGTGCCGGCTTCTATGGCTCCGCGTGCCACCTCTGGCACGCGTGCCATAGGTTCGCCACCACGGGCCTATAGTTAACTTTTTTAATGAGGAAAAGTTAAAAAAAAATCTGTCCTTACTTGAAACACTAAATGCCTAATTTCTCTATGCATCTCAGATTCTTAACAAAACTTATAACTTCAGGGATTCCAGGTGTATGCAGGTTTCATCACACATTTTTATGAGTAGATAATTATTATTGTAATCCCATAAATGGATTCAAAAGTAACTCAGTTAACTACATGTACTTCTCTTCCCAATAAATATGTGAATTGGAATATTTAGTTCATTAAAACATAAGGTGCATAGAATTGAACGGAATGTTTCTTTGTTTTCATTTCTTCATGTAATAGTTCTATACATTCTCTGATCTTCTTTATTTCCTGCTCCTAAAATATAGAAATAAATCACATTGATTTCAGCTGAACTTTCATTTATTTTTAATATCCTCAAGACAGCAATATTGTCTGCTTAACCTTGGTTTGTGTGTGTGTTATATCAGATAATTTTCACTTCTATTTCCTTCTTCTGTCTGATTTTCTATGTCTGGTCTTAACCTTCCATTCTTTTTTTTCCTTTTTCTTTTTTCTTTTTGCTGGTGAATTTAAAATTACTAAATAAAAGTTTCAGCATAACTATGTTGCCAGCCTATTTATTGAAGACTAGTCAAGGAGGCAACGTTTTCTTCAATTGGCCAATTACTTCACTATTTACCATGTAACTTTATATTTTTGAGTACAATTGCGTATTAAAAGCATCTTTGTTTTCCACCCACAACCCACAACCCACTCACCAATGTACCATAGGGTAAAATAATGGTATTTTGTTGCTCGGTTGCACTTCTGTTTTACAACAAGAGTGACAAGCTTTCTCTATATTGCTCTTTTCACTATTAAGTACTGCTAGTTTCCACTACAAATTGATGTTATGCCATTTCTCACTTTAAGAATTAGCCCGTGGAGGAGAGCATTCATCATATATTGTTCCAACATTCTGACATAATTCCTCTCCTAGAAAGCTATGTTCTACTTGGATAGACTGTTGGATCACTTTAGACTTACCGGTATCTAAAGTGACTGACAGAGGAGTCTTTCTTAATACCTAGCTCTAAATTCATCAGATTTAACTGGAGAGCTTGCAAACAAAATATCTACTCTATCATTCAGCTGTGACCATTCCCTAAAGCCAGCTGTTAATGAAATGGGAATCATAATCTAGTATGTGTTTCACAACCTCTCCTGTCCATATTTTCTTTTATCCTTACCTCAACTCAATCAGGTAGCAAAAATGAATTTACATCCCAGTAAGCAGATTGGTGGACAGTATTTACATTAGTGAATAATAAGTGGCATGTCATGAGTGCCTTCTTTCGGTTACTGTACTTTGGGGGGGGGTAGATATTCTTTCATCCCCATTTAATGCACAAATATAGACCAGATTTTAAATCCTGACTGCAGATTTCCTAAACATTTTATTATTTATCTTTAAGACCCACTCTGAGTTTGACATTAAGAAATGAAACAAAGGTTTTGCAGGGCTTTTGGTAAAATATAGGCAGTCTGAGCAATTTGTGAGAGAATTGCAAAAAAGTCAACCTTTGGACAGAAGTTATTACTGCTGCAACATTAAGGCAGTCCTGTTTTATTAAACTTATGACTCATGCAGGCATCGGGGCAATAGAGGTGTCAATTCTCCTGTTATTAACTTTCCTACCTAAAGGCATAGATCTCAGCAAATATGTCCAAGAGCTAGAGCTATTCTTGATCTTAGAATGGAGGCCAGGGGTAATTTCCTCAGCCCAGCATATTACAAGGGTTAATCAATGAAAACTATAATGTTTCAAAACAGGAAGGAAGGAAGGAAGGAAGGAAGGAAGGAAGGAAGGAAGGAAGGAAGGAAGGAAGGAAGGAAGGAAGGAAGGAAGGAAGGAAGGAAGGAAGGAATATTCAGGTAGTCCTTGACTTACAACAGTTCATTTAGTTACCGTTCAAAGTTAAAATAGCACTGAAAAATGTGACTTATTGCCATTTTTCACAGTTATCACCTTTGCAGCATCCCCATGATCATCTGATCAAAATTCAGATGCTTGGCAACTGGCTCATATTTATGACCTTTGCTGTGGTCCAAATTCACCTTTTTTCAGATTCAGATTCAGACAAGCAAAGTCAATGGGGAAGCCAGATTCACTTTAACAACTAACCTATCAACTGCAGTGATTCACTTAACAACTATGGCAAGAAAGGTCGTAAAATGGGGTAAAAACTTACTTAGCAAATGTTTCACTTAAGAACAAAAAATTTGGGCTCAATTGTGGTCATGAGTTGAGGATTGCCTGTAATGACAAAGTTTATATCTTTCCCCAATTTTCTAATAAGTAGATATGAAGTGTAGCCAAGGAACAGCTACTGTATATAGTGTCTGCAATAATATACAACCTTGCTAGATTGCTCTAATAGTACATTCATGGAAAATGTATGTGGGTTAAGGTAAGGATGACCTAAATAACTTAATTGTTTTGTTTCAGGTAGAATAGATAATGAAGTTGAAAATAGGGAGAGACTGAATTAATGTAAACAGAAACTGTCAAGGGATGAGGTTTTCCTCTAACCTGAGATACCAGATGTTGACACTTAATCTTTTCTAGGCAATGAAGAAAATTGTACAAAATTTAGTTTGAGAGTTTGCTTTTAAGAGATTTGGATTAGGGAATATCTAATTCTTTAGTGGTCCTCAGAAGAGTCACCATTCATGTTGCTCAATCAGAATGAAAAGATAGCTTGAGTAACTATATATACCAGATGATGATTTAGATTTAGGGTCATTTAAATGTAAACATTTAAAATGTAGCTACGCAGGAATATATTAAGGTTTAAATGGTTTATGTTCTGAGTCTCTTGTTCCATTAATGAGTATGTTAACTCTAATATTAATGCTAATGCTAATATTAATTTTAGATGATGTTGTCTGCTAATTAGAAATTGAAGACTCACAGACTATTATTCAAATAGTTTTGAATCTCCTAACCCTAACCCTATTATAACATTTCCAGGCCTATTTATATATTTTAAAAGCTATCCTGAGAATTTAGTTTTGAAATTTGATTATATGGCTGAATTCATATATTACTGGGCATAGATAAATAATGGCATCCAGTATTGTCAGTTGTGGTAATGATCACAGTTTTACATTGTTTTAGAAGGAAACCAGACTGAATAATGCAGGATTGAGGTATTGGTGGCTCACATTATCTTCTGAATCAGAAGTCTCTTCAATTGAGAAATATCAGAAAGGTCAGGATGGCAACCTGTGACTGTGACACCAAGGCCCTGCTCTTTTTTATTTATTATTTATTTTATTTATTTGTCAAACATGTATAGTAGTAATTTGTATAAACATAAGTAAAAAGTAACGATAAAAGAGGACAATAGGACAGTAGGACGGGGACGGTAGGCACGCTGGTGCGCTTATGCATGCCCCTTGTGTGTGTGGTGTGTGTGTGCAATGCATATGTGTGTCATATGCATTGCAAGCATGTAAACAAGCAATGGAGCATTGATTGCCTGCTCCCCCACCATCTTGACTTTTTTGACTCTTACAACCCACGGATGCACCCTTCCGAATGACTCTACATGAGAGAAAGGGAATACCAGTCTCTTAGGATGCCACTTTTTGCAAAGGCTTATATATTATTATTTTTTAGAAAAAGCTTTTTCTTAAGGAAAAAAAAAAGTTCTATTGTTCAAATGAAATATGCTAGTTAGTGAATGCATTCATAACATAATTATTATGAAAATGTTGCTTCTTTTGTAGACTAGTAGAACTTAAATCTTTTCTTCTGTTTTCTTCTATTAGCTTCCAAAAAGTGGATAAATAAGTGATGATTTATACAGCATGGACAGTCTCTGCAACTTAATTTATATCTTTATTTTTTTTTAATTTAGGGATCTTTTTATGCCTTTATTTGATGTCAGAAGTATATGGAAAGATGCCAGTCCACACAGTCAAGCTTACCACTGCAGTCCCCTACTCCATTTCCATTGGCAAGGTAGCCACAACGCTTTCCAAATGAGCTGTGATCTCCTGGAGATGCTGTCAGGCTCTTGTGTCAAGGACATGCTCTGGCCTGAAGAACAAAGACAACAGGAGCCAACCTCGGGTCACATGCACTGTTCCAGCCAAAAGAGGTCCTGTCATGTACATAGCCTATGAGAGATCTGTAAAGGATTGCATCCCCTTGTACATTGCCCCCTTTCTCTTTCAACTCATTGATTGTGTCAAAATTGTCCACGTTTGTAATAGTAACTTTCGAAACTATTGTACTAAAAATAAAATTGCACTCAATAAAAAAAACGGAAGAATCTTAAGTGTATTTTTAACAGCAATTACTAAAAACAAAAAGGGGGAATATCAAGGGATAATGATCGCCTGTTAAAACTATATACATTTAGAAATTATTATTGCTGAACTTATTATAATAATATTATTATAATATAATAATGATAATGATGATGATGATAATAATAATAATATATTATTATTATTATTATTATCATCATCATCATCATCATCATCATATATTATTATTATTATTATTATTATTATTATTATTATTATTATTATTATTATTATTATTATTATTATTATTATTATTATTATTATTAATTGTCGAGGTGGCGCAGCGGTTAGAGAGCAGTACTGCAGGCTACTTTAGCTGACTGTGATCATTTGAGTTCAGCTGTTCAAATCTCACTGGCTCAGGGTTGAGTCAGCCTTCCATCCTTCCGAGGTAGGTAAAATGAGGACCCAGATTGTTGGGGGCAATGTAAATATATACATTGCTTAATGGTGTAAACTGCTTAGAGAGTGCTTACACTATGAGGCGGTATATAAATCTCACTAATAAATAAATAAATAAATAAATTTCAATGGAAAGCCAGGACTACTTTCCATAAGATGCAACTTTCTTACTTCTTGCTTGCACCTGAATAATGTTAAAAAAATAAATAATTTTGGATCATTCTACTGCTAATATTATTAATACAACAGGTAAGAAATAGGATGTGTTTGCAGCACATGGATTATATTATTCTGGATGCTAAGAAATAAAGGTTTTTAGGAGTTGACGGACTAGATTTAATTAGATAGAATATTTCTAGAGTTTTAACGTATGTGTGTGTGTGTGTATGTATGTATGCATACCCACACCTTTCTAATTGCAGAGCCATCTAATAATAGGATGGTTATTTGCCAGATTTTTTTCTGCTATATTTCAGGGTTAGTAATGAATGCATTAGTTCATATGCAGGCGAAGGGGGAAAAACAGTAGGCTGATCTCAGGATTGGTGTTAAAATGAGATGCTGGTTTTTTTCCCTATCACTAATGCTAACTTTTAGATATGAATCTAGTTCATATTTGCAGAACTGCATCAAGTAATTTCTCTTGCCTTTTTTTGTTTTGTTTTGTTAACTAATATTTCACTGCTAACATTGGCATTTATAAAAGATAATACAATGTTCCTGTTCAAAGAGCTGGAAGAAAGTATGGAAGGTTTTGGGCTAGTGTCTCTGTTATGGACCTCTCTGAACCAGAATCCTCCTGAAGTTGTGATTCATGCCTTGATCACCACTCAGCTGGACTACAGGTAGTCCTCGACTTACTGTACAATAGTTCATTTAGTGACCGTTCAAAGTTACAATAGCACTGAAAAAAGTGACTTATGATAGTTTTTCACAGTTACAACCATTGCAGCCTCCTCGCAGTCATGTGATCAAAATTCAGATATTTATGACCATTGTTGTGTCCCAAGGTCATGTGATCACCTTTTGTACCTTCTGACAAACAAAGTCAATGGGGAAACCAGATTGACTTAACAATCAGCTTTCTAACTTATCAACTGCAGTGATTCACTTAACAACTGTGGCAAGAAAGGTCGTAAAATGGGACAAAGCTCACTTAACAAAAGTCTCACTTAACCACATAAATTTTGGGCTCCAATTGTGGTTGTAAGTTGAGGACTATCTGTATTGTAGTATGCTCTATATCAGGATTGTCAAATTCGCGGCCCACAGGCCGGATGTGTCACACACTGGCCACTCCCACCATCGGTTTAGCTGAGGGGGGAAAAGTCATGATACGTCACGTGATGACAACATGATGTCGCGAGTTTGACCCCTCTGCTCTATATGGACTGACTTTGGAATAGAAGTTGAAGCTGGTGTATAATGCAGTGATGGATTGATGGGCAAGATCACCTGAGCAGTGTAAAAAAGCATCTATTTTAAAGACATTGCATTGCACTGGTTATCAGTAGATTTCCAAAATTCATAGTGGTTCTACAAAGCCTTATATGAGTGGTGGCCAACCTTAAGCATACCATGCGCCAATTTTTTCACAGACGAGTTCAGATGCGCCATACAACTCAAGCACGTTTTTTACCTTCTTACTTTCACGTTTAGGGTTGTAAAATAGGGATAGGGGTAGGATCTGCTTTGCTTAAGGGAGGAAAAGGAATAACTCAATCACGCAATTCAATTAATTAATTTATGCCATTTCAAAAGACACATGTTTATTGGAGCACCAATCTATAATAGTTAGAAATAATCTCTTGGACGAGAGGGTGATCGCTGTCGTGGACCCCACTGGTGGTGCTACAGCTGCTGGAGAGTCTTGTTTGGCGAAGATAACTCCTCAAAGGGTGAAATGCTCCCGGTTGGCTTTTACCTGTCAGTCATCGCGAAGGCAGCGCAACGCTCCGCCCACCCGCTGGGACACCGCCATTTGAGTTATTTTACCCTCTGCGCATGCACAGAACGCTTTGTGCTTGCGCAGAGGGTAAAAGAACTCAAATGGCGGTGTCCTGGCAGGTGGACAGAGCGTCGCGCTGCCTTCGCGATCGGCTCTCCAACGACTGACAGGTGAAAGCGAACCGGGAGCATTTCACCCCTGCAATCATCCAATGTGCCATGTTTGGCGCATGCGCCACGGTTTGGCCACCCCTGCCTTATATGATTCAACCCTAGGATGCATCTGCAACTGCTTGCCAGAGTCAAATCTTCTTTCTTTTCATAAATAAGTGAAAATAGTTGTATTCAGCCAGGCCTTTGACCCAACCTGATTGGGAAACCATTATATAAAAGTACTGAAGAATGATGGAATGAATTTACTTTACTTTTTACTGTGTATTGTTATTTCTTATGTTGTATGCTGCCCAGGGTCTATTAAGCTTGGGACAGGCTATAAATGTTATTCAGAAAATAATATATAATCAGTTATATTAAGAAGATAGCAACAGCTTCTTTCTAACATCTGCCAGAGTAGAAGCCCTATGGGAGAATTTATCAGATTCAAATTAAATTTTGAACTGGAGTTCATAGAGTCATAATACTAATTGGTAAAGATTATGGGACAATAATGTTCATATGCTAAGACAGGATCATGAAATAATAATATCCCTACTCAATAACCAGAGCAGTTGCTTATGTAGTTACTGTTGATCAGAATTCATTACATTACAGACTTCTATATAGACTTTGCTTGTCTGGATGGCTGATTAAGAAAGAATAGTATGTACAAATGTATTCTAGTATAAAATGTTTTTAAAACAGAAATAAGAAGGCAAAGATGCTTCTATAATTCATACAGGTTACAAAATACATCCGTCATAATGTTTGAATTGCCTTAGTGCAGATTTTGATTACAGAAAATATCCAGTCCTCTTTATGGTTCTATAATGTCAGCTGCATAAGTAAGCTTTGTTTGCCAGTTTGCAATCAGCCTAGGCTTTCCCAGCTTAGATTCTAGTCAGCAGTAGATTAAAAAGGACGAGGATCAACTTGTTTGCTGAAACATATTTGGAAAGATAAGGTACTCACAAAACGTGACTCTTTCAATGAAGAGGAGTTTGCTTGAAGCCAAGAACTGTAAACCTTACAGAAGACTTTAATCTCCTTATTTTGATTTTTAAAAAGAAAACATTCTCACCTTAGTGGCACAGCTTTAGAGAAAATGTGTTCATGCTGGAGGCATACAAGGAACAGAGGCCAGTTCATTTGGAAAATTAAATAGTCTGAAAACCATCTGTGAGCTTTGCAAAAGCTTTGTTGGAATTGCCCATCATATTTTCTGCTGTTTGGTTTTGTAGCTTTTGCCAAATAATCAGTCAACTCTTCAGGAAAAAAAATATAATGAAGAGAAGCAAGCAGATTCTGGGTAAGATAAAATATTTACAATAAAATCCACTTCGCATGACCGTCACACTTCACATACAAACAAGATATACCAAATAGAGCAAGCAGTTATAATTAGAACAATATTTTTTATTTTATTTTATTTATTTATTGGAATTTGTCAAACAAAAACGAGAACAAGAATAAGAGAATAAAAATACAATGACAGGGACGATAGGCACGTTAGTGCACTTATGCATGCCCCGCCTACTGACCACTTAAATATGAAGTAAGGTCCACGGAAGTCAAATTGTGACTGAAACTGAAAATTTGTAGCTGAGACAACTGAATCAGGTAGGTCATTCCAGACTTTGACAACTTTATTACAGAAATCATATTTTTTACAGTCAAGTTTAGAACGATTTACATTGAGTTTAAAGCGGTTGTTCGCGCTCATATTATTGCAATTAAAACAAAAAAAGTCATTTACCATACAATATGGTTGTATGGTAAAACCTACGGTATTTGCCAATTTGAAAGGGAAACACAGAACAAACACATCTGCTTTGATTGTTTGTAACATTTCATTAATAATTACAGGAGCAGTCCTCCTTCAAAGAGGTACTAAATTGTGTGTGTGTTTGTGTGTGTGAGAGAGAGGGGGGGAGGGGAGGAAGAGAGAGGGAGAGAAAGAGGGAGGGAAAGGGAGAGAGAGACTCAAATCTTGGCATCACCTACAAATGATAAACAAATGATAAACAATATGAAATTTTGATCCTTTATTTGATGCTGTCATGATTCATCACATGTGATGTCATTTCCCATCCCTACAGTTACATGTCACACTAGGAAATGGTTTCTTGAACCATGATTGGCTGAATAAATCAACATTATCTGGGATTTTACTACAGGAAAAGTCATAAAACATGGTTTGTGTTATACTTTTGGTTCATACAGTATGCAAAACTGAACAATTTTATACTATGACATAATGTAAAATGAACCTCTCTCTCTCTCTCTCTCTCTGTGTGTGTGTGTGTGTGTGTGTAAAGAGAAAAAGTGAACAACATTGCTGTTTTAGTTATTTCACAGAATTTTTTGCAATAATGAATGCCATATTCTCAGTTGTTCTCAGAAATATCATCACATAAGAGCTGACCAGGTAGCACCGTAGCAGTGATGGGTTCCTACCAGTGCGGTCCACTCTATAGCACTGGTAGCGGCCCGCTGGTGACATCACAGTACCGGTGTGGTCGGTTGCTGGTGCCTGGGCGCAGCCATTAAAAAATTTTTTTTTTAATTTTTTCTTCTGCGCATGCCCAGAAGCCGAGTTTCCAGCACTGCTCATGCGTTGCCTTCCTACCTCACAGTGAGTCCAAGCAGGGGAGGATGGCTGAGGGAGCGCGTGAGCCGCTGAAATAACGGGCGGCAGGAACTATCTCCATTCCCCTCCCTTCAGCAGTCCGAGAAGCCACGAACATGCGGTGATGATCCTAGGCATTTTCGCACGTTTGAGGCTTCTCGAGCTGCTGAGGGGAGGGGGAATGGGCAGCAGGACCTATCTCAGTTCCCCTCCCTTCAGCAGTCCAAGAAGCCACAAACGCAAACACAAAAGCCACAAACGAGAGAGAGAGAGAGAGAGAGAGAGAGAATGAATGAATGAATGAATGAATGAATGAATGAATGAATGAATGAATGAATGAATGAATGAATGAATGAATATGAATACTGTGTGGCTGATAATGAAATATATCTGTCAGACCCAATCAACCACATCCACATGTAAAAGGCTCAAATTAAGTACTTTATTGTGTTCTATCTATAGTACAGGGATCTCCCTAGACCCGTGATGGCGAACCTATGGCACGGGTGCCACAAGTGGCACGCGGAGCCATATCAGTGGGCACGCGAGCTCAGGTCCGGCGCGCATGTGCGCACTGGCCGGCTGATTTTTGGGGCTTCTGGGCCCACTGGGAGTCAGGAAACAGGCTGTTTCCAGCCTCCAGAGGGGGTGGGAAGGCCGTTTTCGCCCTCCCCAGGCTCCTAGAAGCCTGGAGAGAGCAAAAAATGGGCGTGCCATTGTATGCTGGGAGTGGGGGGGGGTCATACGCGCATGCGCAGGGGTGCATGGAATTATGGGTGTGGGCACGCACACACGTGATCCCACGCATCCCCCCCCTTTTTGGCACGCGAACCAAAAAAGGTTAGCCATCACTGCCCTAGACTGCTTACCTTCTCTAGGGAACAAACAGATAAGTTTCCATGGAACTTAAAGGAGGGAAATTGGTCAATTCTGCAACAACCCAAAGCTAACTTCCTGCTTGATCCCAGCTCCTTGCCTGGCTGGGAATTTCCCAACAATGTACACAATGGCAATATTTGAAAGAACATTGGCATTGGCATTCTGTACAGTTCTAACACTCAGATTGATTTCTGAATCAAAAGTTGCATATAGGTAGCCTTTGGCTTATTATCATAATTGGGACCAGGATTTCCATTGCTACACAAGGTGGTTGTTAAGGTCTAGGTTTTACAAACTACTTTGCTACAGTTGTTAAGTGAATCACTGCAGTTGTTAAGCAAATCTACTTCCCAAATTGACTTTGCTTGTGGGAAGCCAGCTGGGAAAGTCAAAAATGGCAATCACATGACCTGTAATCATCATAAATATATGCCAGTTGCGTAGCGCCTGAATTTTGATCACAAACTGTAGGGTTGCTGTAAGTCAAGGACTCATTATATAAGTCACTTTTTCCAGTGCTATTGTAACTTCAAATGGTGGCCAAATGAATGGTTATAACTCAAAGACTATGTGCATTCTCAACTTTCAATCAGGAAATATATTATACATTACTAAAAATCAATAGAGGCTATGCACTTAAATGTGTATTCAATCCTATACTGATTCCTTGTTGGTTCCATCAAGTTTAAAAAAAGGTAGATCATATGTTATTTAGTTTGTATCCAACATGTCTTTTTTTAAAAATCAGTTGTAACAGTCACAGCATTTTATGGATTACTAATGTAAGATGCAACTCATCCAGAAGCAGACCTAATGCAACATTAAATCTATTTAGACTCCTTTGAAAGTCTAGATTTCACCATGCTTACCTCTGTTTTGACAAATACCTTGTATAATATTTGAGGATAAAAATATATTTTTAACTGAATCTCTCTATCTCTTACTTTCTCTATTTTTTTCTCACTCTCAACTATATTATTATGTCTGTTCTGGCATCATGTTTTGGTTTGGTTTTACTATTGTCTGTAATAAGCTTTGGTAGACTAATTTGGTATTGCTATGATACCTAGCAACAAAAATAAGTAAAACTCCATGACTTAATGGTCATATAGAGAGAGGGGGGACGGAGGGAGGGAGGGGAGAGAGAGAGAGAGAGAGAGAGAGAGAGAGAGAGAGAGAGAGAGAGAGAGAGAGAGAGAGAGAGAGAGAGAGAGAGAGAGAGAGAGAGCTGTCCCAACTTGGTCCCTTAAACAAGAATGACCCTCAAAACTATTCAGTGTGAAAGGTTTACTTCATTAAAGTCCAAGTGGATTACAGAATAGCAAAGCCAGAACTGAGGTTCATGTGCCAAGTTTTCCCGGTGAACTTTTCTCCTCTTTGTTCCTTCCCATTGTTGATCGCTCATTCTCCAATCATATTCAAATAAAATGTGGTCTCTTCAACTGTATAGTAGGCAGTGCGGAGGTGCATGCCCTTCCCAGCTGTCTGAACTTGAAGTTGTGTCTCTAGAAGGTATGGTGAGTCATTAGCTTTCCCCCCTCCCAAACAGCTTCCCCCCTACATACTTCATGGTAGACTGGCAGCTAGCAATTGCGAGTGCAGGCATGAGATTGTAGTTCTGACAGTGTGTTTTGTGTGCATACCCTTTGGATGGTTATTTGCAAGTTCTCAAAATAGCCATATAACAATAGCCATATCAAATAGCAATAGCAATAGCAATAGCACTTTACTTATATACCGCTTCATAGTGCTTTACAGCCCCCTCTAAGCGGTTTACAGAGTTCAGCATATTGCCCCAACAATCTGGGTCCTCATTTTACCGACCTCAGAAGGATGGAAGGCTGAGTCAACCTTGAGCCTAGTGAGATTTGAACAGCTGAACTGCTGAACTAGCAGTCAGCCTGCAGTCGCAGCATTTAACCACTGCACCACTTCAGCTCTTTGATAGCAATATCAAACAAGTATCTATAATATTGAGTCAACTGTGTTTGACATTTTTTTAACTTAACTTTAAAAAAATATACCATCGTTTCTATTGCCAGCCTCATCATCTGCTACTGGCTGATTTGGGGCCAAGGGCTGCAAGAATCCTACAGTGGACCAATCTCACTGTATAGCATTTCTCTTGAATTTATAATTATTCCTAACTTTGTATATATTGTACCAAAGGAAACCTGCAAGTTTATTTTACAAATGGTGTGGAAGAATTGTTCATTGGAAATATTAGGGAAGGATGGGCATGGTGTTGATGATTTATTGAGTTTAATTAGTTGAGGCAATTAGTGAATCTTAGAGAAAAGCAGGTTTCCTAAAAGAATATCCAGGATATTTTTGATTTCCTTCTGTGGAAATATCTAACGAGTAGCTTTTGGATGAAGCCAGTTACATGTCCTATAGAATTGGGGAATCAGTTCTTGTCCTATACCTACCTTAGTTTTCCATTGTCCAGGATTAGAATGAATGACACTAAGATCTGTAGCAAGTTTTCTGGTGTTGCTCTTAAATAGATTTCTTAACTGAGATTGATTGATGGGAAAAATATTCTTCAGTTTCATTCACAAATCAATAACTCAACCCTCATTTTAAATATTTAATGAATCACATGGAATTATTTGAAAGATGCCTTCTTTCTAGACATTCACTTTCACCTTCTTACCACATCTGATTTGAAGTTATGAAAGATACTTCCTGCCCAGTCAGGGGAATCAGATAAATGGAGTGACAATAGTGGCAAGAAGTGATTAGGAAGTGATACTTGTTGAACATTTAGAATAGCATATGCACAATGCATGCAAATCTGTACCATATTTTGTTCATTTTTTAGAATATATTAAGGGACCACACTTCAAAGTATTTCAGGTTCATTGTAGCCATAAAAATTGTAGAGATTAAAGAAGATGAACTTGGCAGAGATATGTGGGTATCTTTACCTAGAGACAAAGGAGGCTGACATTTCTTTTTAAGTCTAGAACAGCAAAATGTCAGGCACAAGGAATCAGAACTATACAGTGACCTGTTTGGAGAAGTTTCTTTATTCCTACTTGCCTATTTAGAAGAATCTGGCCAGACTAACTACACTCTCTTGGGAGCAACCAGATAAAGGCTCCAAGGATTTTAGGAGGGCCAGGTCTCCATCGCTTCCTCCACTTCCTCAGGGATTCCAAGCTAGCCAGTCTGATTACTCTACCTTCTAATCTAATTTCAGATTCCACCAAATGAGGTAATATTCAGATGTTCAGGCAAAAATCTCTCTAACTCATTGGGAGTTCAGAAAGTGGAGGAAGTAGAACACAATCAGTCTGGAAAGATTCTGTTTAATGAAAATAATTTTAGCCTTCATATGGAGTTGATTTCCTGGTCTGGACTACCTAATGGGACTGGCAGACATTCTGCATTTAATTGACCTGACAAATTAAGCACCCTTTCTTCCACTGTGAATTTCTAATTTATCAAGTCCTTCCTGCATGTACACCTGCATATTGAACTCCTTAATGGAGCTGATTGCTGTAACCACGTATAACTCATATAAGTACAAGTCATATTTGAGTATCTACAGATGCTTATGCAATGAAAAATGTTGAGTGTGGCAATAGCTGTGTCCCTGGAATTTGCATACCCCTCTTGGGGATGCTGTGAAGAAAAGCAGCTATATTGACTCCATTGTTATGACTGGTTTTCAATTACCATCTTAATGAAAGGAAGCCCAAGTGACCTGATGCTGTTTGGCAGCCCCTATGGACAACAGCTGTTTTCAGAGTCTGCAAACCCAGGGGATGCATTTGCTTGCCTCACATGAAACACCTTTATCCCATTGTTTCCTCTCTTGTGAGAGAGCTGGAGGCTGTCATAGCAGAAGCTAATTTTTGATCAGCATTCCAAAGGAGAGCTCTGTTTTATATGTATCTCTTAATATAAGGAGAGAAATAGAGAAACCAGGGGCAGAGAACAAGCATAGTATGGGTTTATTAACTAAAGGCATTTTCATACAACATGGTGTCTCTGGGTAGCTTGAAGATGCAGAATAAAACATTAATAAGGAAGGAAGAAAAGAACTTTCCATTTTCATTTTACCTGTCTTATTCTTTATTTTAATTGAAGAAACCCTCTGGCCCAACTTTCATTTCATTTTCTTTTCAATACAGACAAGGAATAAGCATCTGCACAGGCTTTTATAAGAAGTTTCATTCTTTCATCCCACTCATAACTTATTTAGATTGTTACAAGCAGTGATCATGTGGTTGGAAATTCTGGAAGGTATAATCTTAACACAGTGAAACAAAGAGGTTGGGAAGACTAGGAATCAATTATCTTTGTAGGCACTAAGTATATTTTTCCCATATTGAAAATATTCTGTCAAATCACATTTTTTTTGTACTTTTGTACTTACTGCATTTTATTGGGCTGGCTGTTGCACCATTTTGCCAGGAAGCTTATTAAAATTTACCTGTTCCCAGTGAGTAGGAGTTGCTTCTCCGCAGTGAGAAGTGGATCGTAACTACCATCATCCACATGGCTTTCTTTTTACCACAAGCCGCTCCAGCAGATGGGAAAATATAGATGAAAAAGATTTGCCAAACTAAAAGGAGAAGGAGGAGACCTCCCCCCCCCAGACCACTTCTGAGCTTATTCAACCATATTTTTAGAAGCAACCTTTATTATTAGCTGTAAGTACAGAAGCCATCTTCATCTGATAATGAGAACCTTTGGCAGGAGAATTGCCTCCCACTGGGACAACCCATTCTTTTGTCTGTTCCTCCCTCTTCTGAAGTCTTGTCATAGTATGGAATTCTCAGCTCTATGGGGGCATAGACTTCTTTTAGCATTTTTGTATGAGATAGTACATCCCATGGCAAGCAAACAGAGGAATTCTGCACCATGGGCTACTACTATGGTGAACTTGCAGTTCGAATAGGAATTAGAGCTAGCAAATGATGAGAGTCTTAAAGCAGTGATCCATAGAGGGTAAGATAAAAAGAAATATTGTTGCCCTAGGTTCTGAGTAACCCCTTTTTTTTCTTTTCATCATCATAGACCTTGGGTTAGCAACAATGCCAGCTTTGGCAGGGATCTTAATTAATTCAGTGAATCTACAAGCCGCCACTCAGCCCAGTTTCTGCCTTAGGTATCCAAATCCCATTGTAGTGAATGAATTCACATCAACCTGGCATTACATTTTGATCTTCTGGTTCTTACTTGAAATGCCATTGTTGTTAGCCAAGAACAAATCCTATATGGAGCCATGGCAAGTGGCAATTATTAAACTGCTAAAAACAATGGAAACAGTTTTGCAAACATTTCCAAAATCTTGCGGCCACAGGAGAAGTAGGTATAATTACATATGAAAATGTATTGTTCTTAATAGTCTCTTAATTATCTACTCAGGTGAACTATAATTTGAGGAAAGGTATGTTAAATCAAGTCTTTTAATGAAGGTACAGATGGTTAAGGATGTGATTTTATCTAATTGTGATAGTTGGACCTAACCAAATTGCTATTATATGGCAAAAAGCTGAATCCATTCAATAGGCCAGCATTCCTCAATAGGCCAGCATTCCACATGTCCACATGTGCTGGATCTCAACTCTCAGGGAAAAAAATAGTGGAAGGGAAAAGGCTGCTATCAATCCCTCCCCCTGATTTGATGTAATAATATCTCTTTATCTTAAGATCTGTTCATAACTATGCAACTACACAATGTTCAGTTTAGCACTCACATGCTGGCTCCTTTGGAAACTGCAGTACAGATAGGTGGGAACTCATGTTCATAGTACTGTTAGCAGTACTAAATAAACAAATCTAAACTGAGTCAGTTCAGAACTTGGCAAATTTTATCTGGATTAGAAGCAAAGTGGGAGACATTCCAAAGCATAAAAGCAATAATTGCCAGGGTCTTGGAGCAGGTTGGGGTTGGGGTGTTGTATAATGATAGCAGCACACCATACCTCACTCACTTTAATAACAAAACTTACATTTGATTTGATGTATTTTTGTCCACCAGGTTACTAAGCAACCTGGAAGCAGATACGTTTAATTAAGTCTGAACCATGACTGACCCTTATTTCTATATATATTTAAAATTCTAAGGAGAAATTAATGTTAGTGTGATTCCTCATCATCCCCACCCCAACAGTCCTATCATACACACACATCCCTAGATCTTTGAATTAAAGAATAAATATGATACATTTAAGGCAGAGGTGGGATCCTACCTCTGATTGCCAGTGCGGTTAATTGCTGAGTTCGGCGCAGAGCCGAAGACTCTGCTCCCGTTCGCGGAACGGGAGCTTTCCCCGGGCGCTTTCCCCGCCCGCATGGATGCCGCCAATTGCGTTCTTTTGCCCTCTGCGACTGCCCAAAGCGTTCCGCATGCGCAGAGGGCAAAAGAACGCAATTGGCGGCATCCATGCGGGCGGGGAAAGCGCCCGGGGAAAGCTCCCGTTCCGCGAACGGGGGCAGAGTCTTTGGCTCTGCGCCGAACTCAGCGATTAACCACACCAGCAATCAGAGGTAGGATCCCACCTCTGATTTAAGGGCAAGAGTATTAAAATTGATTGGGATAAAGAGATGTGAATTTTTAAAAAGTAGAATATAAAAGAATGTGAAGAGATTTATGGTAGTATTCCTAAAATGGATATCTTCCAGATGTTTAGGACTGGAATTTCCATCATTCTTGAGCAACAGCTCTATTAGCTGAGATAATGTAAATTGTAAATCAAAATATCCAAAAGGCAACAGGTTGGGGAAGTTACATTTAAAGGGAAAAAAGGGGAAAAATCACTATTAAATAAGGAAATGAAGAAAAATGGAACAAAAAGAAGTAAACGAGACTAAATTGAACATAGAAAAGGTTGTTATAGGAACCAAGCCCATTTCCTGTTGATGGAGACACTTTTTCAGCGAATAGATTTATAATGCAGTTTGTGGCTGCAAATTTGTATACTTGTGCAGGGTGCTTCCCTTTCTTTCTTATAACTACTGCAGAAAGTTAGCACCCACCCATCTCCTAGGAAAATGAAATATCCTAGGAAGTATTGAAAAAGGAAAGAATATGTTTCCCTGAATGAGGAAAGGAGAAACATGTTTTAAATACAAAGCAGCTTCCTGCAGCTTCCTGCCTCCCCCTTCAGCTCCAGGGTGATGGGATTAAGACCTTCACCCTTAGGATATGATAGGATTAGCCATCTACCACCTGGAAAATTACCAACACTCAAACGAACGGGAGACAGCCTAAAAGGTTAGCTAGGACCCCTCCCCTAGGGGGGTCTGACCACCAATCGGAGTGCATTACATACACAGGAACATGAAACTAACAGGTGGGGCCCAAGAAAGGGCATAAAGCAAGGAATTTTCAGCATCTCCCCCTTCTTTCTCTGGACCCAACACCTGGAAACATGTGATCCACCTTTTCTGTTCAGGAGCTCATGCCATGTGCTCTCTGTTCTCCATTAAACCTTCTTTCCAAGCAACTTCCATGGATCCAGTGTCTTTTTCCCCACTTGGAACAGAACCCAGAAGAATATTCCTTACAACACTACCATAGTATATAATTAGTTAAAGCATATCAAAGGAAATAATTCTTTAAATTCCAGGCAGACCCTTCAGACTTTAATCTATCTTTGCTACCATAGATTCCCTCATGTGAACTAATGGTTATAGCATTGCACCATAGCTAATTAAGCTTTAATATCATCTGGAGTTAGCCAAGCCTGAATGCTAACTGATCCAAAAAGATCCCAGAGTACTCTGCTTCTACCTTACATTCTGATTTCTTCCATTACTGAGATGTGATAATAGGATAGGGAGGGCATGAAAAAGATAGAGAGTCCACCTAAACATACACACCATTTTTAGCCAAATCCCAGAGTGTATTTAAATGTATTGGAATTACACAACTCAGAATTCCCAACTAGCATCCAGCCCCATAATATTGGGAAGTTGAAGTAAGAGCTGAAGTGGTGCAGTGGTTAAATGCAGCCATTGCAGGCTGACTGCTAGTTCAGCAGTTCAGCTGTTCAAATCTCACCGGCTCAAGGTTGACTCAGCCTTCCATCCTTCCGAGGTGGGTAAAATGAGGACCCAGATTGTTGGGGGCAATATGCTGAACTCTGTAAACCGCTTAGAGAGGGCTGTAAAGCACTATGAAGCGGTATATAAGAAAAGTGCTATTATTATTATTAAGTTGCCAGATTGGGGATAGCTGCTCTGCTATTTAGCTTCAATTTATCTCTCTTAAATAGAAATGACAGAGACCTACCTCAAAATTGCCTGTAACAAAATGACGAATGTCTGTGAGCTCTAGGTACATTATAATTAATTGAAAGAGATTATTTCAGTTGATCCCATCTCTCGCCTTCGTACATCGGGTGCTTTCAAGTACCTGTTGTGCCTTGGCCGCGTCCGGCGCCGAGTCTGGAGGATCCGGAGGACGCGGAGCCGCTCACGGTGCAGCAGTACCAGCCTATGTGCCTGGCACCAGAGACGGCTGGTGATGAGGACTCGGTGCCAGAGCAGGACGATCTCCCAGGACCTTCTGCACCTGCGCAGCAGAGTTCTTCATCAGGAGATGAAGAACTCATGCTGAATGCCAGAGCACGCAGAGCAGCCAGAAGACAGGACTGGCTGAGTAAGCGTCGGTCCAATAGGAGGAAGCAGTGAGGGCTAATTGGGCCACGCCCTTCAGTGGCTATATTAGGCCATGGTAATTAGTGCTCATTGCTGAGAACAACAATTCACTGACCGCAGCATATCCAGAGTTTCGTTTCTACGTCTGTTTGGGAATCTTATCACCAGCTTCTGCCAGCTTTATTCCGGGAAGCCAGCCAAGTTGTTCAGATAAGAATTAATGAGTCTTGCTTTGAACTTTTGTCTGTGTGCTATTTAACCCTCACGTAACCCAAAGAACCTTATTCCTGAAGACTTTCCGTTTGTGTTGTTTTGGACTTCTAAACCCTCTGAGTTTTACTAAGAAACTTTATTAGTAAAAGGAACCTTTTTGTTTGCCTCCCAACGACTGTGTGTGTGTGTTTCTGGGGGGTTGTGGTGCTGGGTCACAACAGTTTGTTCTCAGCCCAAACTGACCACACACAAGCCCAGATTGCATCATGGAGCAGCTTCAGGACGAGAATGCTCAACTTCGGCAGCAGCTGGCAATCATGAACGCTCAGTTAACAAGGCAGCAAAATCAGTTGGCAGCTGCTCCTGCGTTGGCCCCAGCCCAACGGACACGCTGCCCGATAGCCATGCCGGATAAGTTCCATGGTGACGAGGCTATGTTCCCGGCGTTCCTGGGCCAGTGCCAGTTGTTCATGTCTCTGAGGCCAGAGGATTTCCCCCACGACCGGGACAAGGTGGGGTTTGTAATTAGCCTGCTGTCTGGAAATGCAGCACGTTGGGCCACCCCTCTACTGGTCCAGAACAGTCCCCTCCTCCAGGACTTTGGGCGTTTCTGCACTCATTTGGAGGAGATGTTCGCGGATCCAATTAAGGCCCAGACAGCGTGCAGGCAATTAAGGCAGCTGAGGCAAGGCCGGAGACCACTCAGGGAATACATCAGTGAGTTCCGTCTCCTCAGCCAAGACTCGGCCTGGAATGAGGCAGCGTTGTTGGATGCCTTCCAGGAGGGCTTGGCAGACAGCATCCAGGATGAGCTGGCACGCGTGGACATTCCTGCAACCACCCAAGAACTGGTGCGGCTCTGCTTGAAAATTGATGCCCGGTTGCAAGCGAGGAACGCACGCCGTGCTGCTCCGGCGCCTCTCGCGCCACCTGACGTCCCCGCTGTTCTGGCTCCACGTCGCGCTGCTCAGGCACCTCCTGTTCCCCGTGGACTTCCGGCGGCCCCGGCTCCCCGTGACGAGCCTATGGACCTTGGCGCTGTTCGGCCCCGCTTGACCGGCGCGGAAAAGGACAGACGCAGGGCAGGGGGGTTGTGTTTGTATTGCGGCGACCCGGGCCATTTCGCTCGCTCGTGCCCTAGGATGGGTCGGGGGCCCACCGCTTCTGGTCCTGCTCCACCGTCCCAGCCATCGCCGTCGGGAAACGGCCAGCGCCCGGCCTAGCGGAGACGCTGGGTCGGGCATGCACACCGAAGGACTCCGGCTCAGCTGACGTGGATCCCGGTCCTCCGCGGCATCTGCTCTTGGACACCAAGGTCTTTATTGACCACCGGGACCGCGGCGTCTCCGCACACGCTTTGGTGGACTCCGGGGCAACCACCAATTTCATTGACGAGGCGTTCGCCCAGCATCTTGCCGTTCCCCTGTGCCCCGTGGACCCGCCGATGAGGGTGGAAACAATCGATGGCCGGGTGTTGCTGTCCGGTCCGATTAAGGCCATCACGCAGCCGGTGCACCTTTGCATTGGACGGCACGAGGAGGCCATCCAGTTTTACGTGACGTCGGGACTCCATTTCCCTTTGGTTCTCGGACTGGCGTGGCTGCGCACCCACAACCCTCAGGTTGTATGGTCCCAGAACTTCATTGCCTTCCCGAGTCTCCAGTGTGTGGACCATACACGCCAGGTTTGTGCGGGCGCGGTACCTGACCCTCCGGACATTTCACTCCCAGCTGAGTTTGCAGACTTCGCTGATGTGTTTAGCGAAAAGGAGGCGGACCAGTTGCCCCCGCACCGGCCCTACGATTGCCCTGTGGATCTGATTCCCAACGCTCCGCTCCCTGTGGGCCGCCTCTATTCCATGTCAGAACCCGAACTGGCCGCACTGCGGGACTTTATCAATAAAAACCTGGCCAGGGGTTTCATCCGACCCTCCTCATCGCCCTTGTCTGCCCCCGTCCTCTTCGTCAAGAAGAAAACCGGGGACTTGCGCCTGTGCTGCGATTATCGCAAGTTGAATGCCATCACAGTGCGTAACCGGTACCCGTTGCCCCTCATCCCGGAGTTGATGGAATGCCTCCGCTCGGCGACCATCTTCACCAAATTGGACTTACGTGGCGCTTACAATTTGGTGCGTGTTCGTGAGGGGGACGAGTGGAAGACGGCGTTCGGAACCCGCTACGGTCATTTTGAGTATACGGTCATGCCGTTCGGCTTGACCAACGCTCCGGCTGTGTTCCAGCATTTCATGAACGACATCTTTAGAGATTTGCTGGACCAGTTCGTTGTCGTGTACCTGGACGATATTATGATTTATTCTACGTCCCGGAGCAGCCACATCCAACATATCCGTCAAGTCCTGCAGCGGTTGAGAGACCACCAGCTATACGCGAAATTAGAGAAATGCCAGTTTTTTCAGACGACTGTGGATTTCCTGGGCCATCGGATTTCGCCAGAAGGCATCGCCATGGACCGGGGCAAGGTCGAGGCCCTGAAAACCTGGCAACCCCCGCGCCGGGTGAAGGACGTTCAGCGACTCCTGGGGTTCGCAAATTATTATAGGACCTTCATCCCGGGGTTCGCCACTCTGACCGCGCCTCTCACTCGACTCCTGCAGAAACAAGTCCCTTTCCGGTGGGGCGATTCCGAACAGGAGGCATTCAAGATCCTCACGGATGCCTTCATGCAGGAGCCGATCCTCAAGCACCCAGACCCTCACCGCCCTTTTGTTGTGGAGGCGGACGCGTCCGACATTGCCGTGGGCGCCGTCTTGCTCCAGACCCGGGAAGATGGCGGCCATCTCTTCCCTTGCGCTTATTATTCCCGGAAATTAACCTCGTCGGAGCGCAATTATACGATCTGGGAGAAGGAGTTGCTGGCCATCAAGGCGGCTTTCGAGACCTGGCGGCACCACCTCGAGGGGGCTTGTCATCAAGTGGAGGTGCGCACAGACCATAAGAACCTGGAGTTCTTGCAGACGGCCAGGAAGCTCAACCAGCGCCAGATACGCTGGTCGTTCTTTTTCTCCCGCTTCAATTTTCGCATTACGTACATCCCGAGTGGCCGGAATCAGCAGGCGGACGCGCTGTCCCGCAAGCCGGAATACGCCCAAGCCCAGGAACCGCTGCCACCCCGGACGGTCCTGCCCGTCGAGTCCTTTGCAGCTACCCAGGATCCCGTGGACCTCCGAGGACAGATCCGGGAGGCGCAGCGACACGACGCCTACGCGGCACAACGGAGGCAGGAGATAGGGCCTGAGTCCCCTTGGACGTTTTCGGACGACCTCCTCCGTTTCCGGGACCTGCTCTACGTTCCTGCCGGTCCGCTCCGTGGCCTGATCCTGCAGCAGTGCCACGACAGCCCTGCGGCTGGCCACTTCGGCCTTTTCAAGACTCTGAACCTGGTGGCTTGGACTTTTTGGTGGCCCCGACTCCGTGATGACGTCCAGGCCTATGTGACGTCTTGTGTTCGCTGTCGCCAGGCCAAGTACGCCCCTGGAGCGCCGCCGGGCCTGCTGCAGCCCTTGCCGACGCCTGAGAGACCCTGGGGGGCCGTCTCTATGGACTTCCTCACGGACTTGCCCCCGTCCGCCGGCTTCACGACCGTGTTCGTAGTGGTCGATATGCTGACCAAAATGGCACATTTCATCCCCTGTCGCGGGTTGCCGACAGCTCGTGCCACGGCCCGCATGTTTATCCAGCATGTTTTCCGCCTGCATGGTCTGCCGGATCGGGTCGTGTCGGATCGGGGAGCCCAGTTCACGGCCCAGTTCTGGAAGGGTCTGATGGCGGCCGTGGAGGTCCAAGTCTGCCTCTTTTCAGCGCATCATCCGGAGACTGACGGGGTCAGTCATCGGCATCCTTGAACAGTACCTGCGCTGTTTTGTCAACCAGCAGCAGGACAACTGGGCGGAATACCTTGCCGTGGCCGAGTTTGCTTTTAACAACTCTCAGCACACCTCCACGCACGCCTCTCCGTTCCTCGCCAACTTTGGTTACCACCCCCGTTTCTTCCCGCTCACGCTCCTAGACTCTCCTGTTCCTGTGGCAGAGGAATTCCTGTCCGAGCTCCAGGCCGTTCACCAATTGGTCAAACGCTCGTTGAATAAAGCCAAGGAAGATTACAAGAGGGTCGCGGACCGCTCCCGGCGAGCAACTCCACCTCTGGCGGTCGGGGATCGTGTCTGGCTGTCCACGAAGCATCTCCCCTCCGACCGACCGGCTCGCAAGCTTGACCACCACTTCTTGGGTCCGTTCCCGGTGGAAGCGGTCATTAACCCCGTGGCCTACCGGTTGACGTTGCCCCGCTCTCTCAGGATCCACCCCGTCTTCCATCGGTCCCTCCTTGTTCCCGAATGTCCTGCCTGTCCGCTCCGCCCTCCCGCTCCGCCTCAGCCTGTGATCCGCACTCCCGCTGACCCACCCGAATACGAAGTTGCCAGTATTCGGGATTCCCGCTGGATGAAGGGCCGGTTCCAGTACCTCATTGAGTGGAAGGGGTACGGCCCTGAAGACTTCACATGGGAGGATGCGACCGCCGTGCATGCTCCGGATCTGGTCCGGGCCTTCCACGCTCAATTCCCGTCCCGGCCGCATCCGGACCGACAGACCCGGGGGAAGGGCCCTGCGGTGAGGGATAGTGTTGTGCCTTGGCCGCGTCCGGCACCGAGTCTGGAGGATCCGGAGGACGCGGAGCCGCTCATGGTGCAGCAGTACCAGCCTATGTGCCTGGCACCAGAGACGGCTGGTGATGAGGACTCGGTGCCAGAGCAGGACGATCTCCCAGGACCTTCTGCACCTGCGCAGCAGAGTTCTTCATCAGGAGATGAAGAACTCATGCTGAATGCCAGAGCACGCAGAGCAGCCAGAAGACAGGACTGGCTGAGTAAGCGTCGGTCCAATAGGAGGAAGCAGTGAGGGCTAATTGGGCCACGCCCTTCAGTGGCTATATTAGGCCATGGTAATTAGTGCTCATTGCTGAGAACAACAATTCACTGACCGCAGCATATCCAGAGTTTCGTTTCTACGTCTGTTTGGGAATCTTATCACCAGCTTCTGCCAGCTTTATTCCGGGAAGCCAGCCAAGTTGTTCAGATAAGAATTAATGAGTCTTGCTTTGAACTTTTGTCTGTGTGCTATTTAACCCTCACGTAACCCAAAGAACCTTATTCCTGAAGACTTTCCGTTTGTGTTGTTTTGGACTTCTAAACCCTCTGAGTTTTACTAAGAAACTTTATTAGTAAAAGGAACCTTTTTGTTTGCCTCCCAACGACTGTGTGTGTGTGTTTCTGGGGGGTTGCGGTGCTGGGTCACAACAGTACCACCCACTTCTTGCCTGTTAGTCTAATGGCTGCTTGGTTTAAATCTGTTCACACAGCAATTTGTGCATTTTATGCAGGGCTTTGGGGGCAGGAAATGTGAGAGTTTCATAAGCAAAAGTAAGCTTTAAACTTTTGAAAATTTGTCAGATTTTGATTTGCCTCCCTAAATGTTGTCATTTTTGTTTTGTGGGAGGCTAAATTCCATTTATTAAAATGCTGTTTTAGCCTTGCATTTCACTGGTTCACTTTCTTTATTACAATCATTTTCCTTTTTTATACTCTTAAATTGGGAAAGCATTGGAAAAATATTTTATCTTCCCTATTCTATAGACAAACAATATGAAACCAGGATCATGAATAGCTATTATGATCCTATTTTCAGTCATATGGTTCAGCTGTTAGGTGAGGCTACCATTCATTTGGACTGCAAACATCTAGGTTGTTGAGTTGTGGGACAGAAGAGGCTTCAGACAGGCTTCAAGACAACAGTTCTTTATTGCAACTATAAACAAGACCCAGCTGAGAGCCAGGCTGACAGCTAGCCCTTATACAGGGAGCTGTCAAGTATCTCAACCAATCAGGGATCTCTATTTTCCCGCCTGAATGGAGGACCTGATTGGAAACAGGCAGTCTGGATATCTAAGATAGGTAACTACTAGATTGCATTAATCTACATCCAAACTGCATTTTGTAATCCTGATACGAATGCCCTAAGATTGAAGGATCTGCACTGGTATTGAAAAAATATGGACAATAATTCATTCCTCTTAACATACCACAATTCTTCAAAGGATATTTCCAATTATGAGGAATAAGCAAGGAGTCCACTAACAACAAATCTTAACTTCATATTGTGATTTCCCCCAGGATGGCATGATTGGACCCACTGAACTGAATGATCAGCTATAGGCAGCAAACCTCTTATAGCGACCAAAGCTAGATGGCCCAGGCACTGGAGGGAGTGGAATCTGGAAGTGCTGGACATCAAATCCTCCATCTATAGTCAGTGATATAAGAACAGCATTTGATCTTCTATAAGGCTTTGGCAAGTATTGTAGCCTCCTGGGAACACAGTTATTTTCCATTCAGAGGTTCCTCAGGGTAAAAGCATATATGACCCCACATATATGACCCACATCCCAGGAGGATCAAGATGACTGGAAAGCCCCTCCTTGGGACCCTCCAATGGGGAGCTGGTGTGAAAGAGGGGTGTGATGCTAGAGCAGGGGTGTCAAACTTGTGGCATCACGTGACGTATCACGACTTTTTCCCCCTTCTCTAAATGGGGTGGCGTGGCCAGTGCATGACACATCCGGCACACGGGCTGTGAGTGACATCCCTGTGCTAGAGCCTCCCCTTCCTTATTTATTTATTTATTTTATTTAGTGTTCTTATATGCCGCCCTACTTCCTGAGGACTCAGATCCCTTACCTGATTCCCCTGCAGAAGGCAAATATCAGATCACCTTGTCAGGCCATCAGTGATGATGGTGATTATGTTAAATATTTCTTGGAAATCTTCAGGCTGTGGAAGGGAGGAAGGGAATGGGGGAATATATATGCATTGCAAATAAAATGCATTATCTTTGTTTTACTTCTTGTTGGCAAAACTGGAAAGTGCTGTTTGTTAGTTTTTAATTTTATTTTGGAATGACTCTCTTGAACTGGAAGATTCCCCAAAGATATATTTTAAACTAAACATATTCTGTTGGGGAAAGCAAAATGTAATGGTTGCTTTGAATTCAATAGTTACTGTTAATGTGTAAAATTTGTTGCCTACATTTTCCATGTTTCATAAATGTTGCAAAGGAAAATACTACTTTCACTTGAAATTTTAAATCCAGCTAATCTAAAAATAACTAGCCCCAGCTTGAAATCAATGCTGATAGAAGTATGGAGCTGTTTTCCAAGTGGAACAGAATCTTTCTGTAATAATTGGCTGATTTTATATTTGAGTAGAAAAACTTGTTCGAAGTTAGGGCTTAAACCTGTTTTAAGTTCAAGGCAACTCAAAAGGTTATGCGCCGTAAAACCATTTCCTGTATATGACAGAAGAGGGTTTTATTGGATATGACAACAAATAACAGTTTTCTGAAATTGGCCTGACATAAGATAGACCACTCAGATTCAGTTTCTTTATGTAGTTACTTGTTCAGAATTTCCTATCTGTCCTCCTTTCTGATATTCTACAATCACATTATGCAGCCAAATGGAGTTATAAAATATATGATGCTGTCAAAACAATAGCTTGGTCCTTCAGTGTGTTGTTGCTGGAAGCACATAATAGATGAGAACTTGACTATCATTACGAGCCCATTAGAACGATAATTTACTGACTTTACCACTGCTATTCAGATGGCAGAGAAATGGACTTCAATTTTTGTCACTAGCATATAGAAGAAACATTCTGTTACTGGGAGATTTAGGACTTCCTGTGGTGATTTCTAGGTTGGGTTCACGCTGCATTGTAAATTAGTTATGGAATTAATCTAGTTTCTAGATGTGTGGAATACATTGAATCAAATAAGTTGAGTTTACCCAACATGCTATATCCGTGATGGCGAACCTATGACACGGGTGCCACAAGTGGCACGCGGAGCCATATCAGTGGGCACGCAAGCTCAGGTCCGGCGCGCATGTGCGCACTGGTGGGCTGATTTTCGGGCCTTCTGGGCCCACTGGGAGTCAGGAAACAGGCTGTTTCCAGCCTCCAGAGGGGGTGGGGAAGGCCATTTTCGCCCTCCCCAGGCTCCTAGAAGCCTGGAGAGAGCAAAAAATGGGAGTGCCATTGCGTGCTGGGAGTGGGGGGGGGTCATTCGCGCATGTGCGGGGGTGCATGGAATTATGGGTGTGGGCACGCACACACGTGATCCCACGCATCCCCCCCCTTTTTGGCACGCGAACCAAAAAGGTTCGCCATCACTGTGCTATATCATAGGAAAAATGAAAATTAAACAGGATTAAATCCAGTCAATCTTAGCATGTCAGTTGAATATAACTGCAACTTCTTTGACATGTTGTCACACTCTAAAAGCTAATGGTACTTTCAAAATCTGTACCATATGTATTTTAGTGTGCAACCCATACTAGGTTCCTTATGGTAAGATTATCAAGACTCATAATATGCAAATGAGTTTATGTGCAGCTGATAGGGGAAAGACATACATACACAGGCCCGGCTTTTAATGTCCCTGCATATGTGTCCATTTTAAAAATAATCACTTGCTTTTATTGCATGAGTATCTGAAAGGAGATTGTAGGACTATTTGAGGGGATGTGTAATTGTGTCTGAGAACTCTGCTATTCTCCATCGTGGGTGGAGCTAGCCGCCAAGATTGGGTATTGGCACAGCCTTCTAGCCAATGGTGACTGAGTCTGGAAAAGTATAAAAGGTGGCTCTAGGCCTAGTTCCCCCTCTTTTGACTCAGTCATAGCCAACGACTAGTGCCATTTTCATAAAAAATCCGAGTATCTATCCTTAATTGTTCCTGAATCTTGGAATCCTGAACTGTAAGTTCCCTAACGAGCCCCAGGTACCATCGCTCTCTAGCCTTGGGAGAGGCAGCTAGGCCTTAGGCCTGCTGCTGCTCGCCCCTCCAGCCGAGGCCCAATCCATCAGCAAATTAATTCCACCTTTGAAATAACATCCTTTTCTGGCCTGGAGGGAGTGGGAACGGTCCCAAATTTGACCTCCTGGGACTGTGGTGACCCCTGTCACCACCTATAATTGGGCTCTGCACGAGGCTGGCAAGCTTATTTGCTGAATATCCTGGATGACTGCGTGAGGAAGGCCTTACTCACTGCCTCGTGACAGTTTTTGCGCAGGCCTGGGCTCTATTTGCATTTGAACAATTTCTACTTGCCCATATTTGGCCTTAATTCTGTTCCTTAATAAGCGCAATTAGCGGTCCAACGAGTAGTCCCCCAATTCTAAGGGGTTAACTATCTCTTATAAGGCAAATAAACCTCCAAAAACAGGCAGAGAGGTCAACAAATTAAGAGACTTGCCGATCGGAGCCTTGACCCACGGCTCGGCTGAGACCTTTAAAACTTGATTGCCTGCCTGTCAGCCCTTCCTGCAAGCCACTTGTGGCGAAACAGGGGGTCTGGAGCCATCCTCGCTAAAGAGCAGCAGCCTACGAGCCTTCGGAAGAGGATGGACTGCTGCTGACTGACTCTGTGAGCTGAGGGAGCCTTTCCTGTCACAACCGCTTGCGGCCGTTCAGGAGGCCTGAAACAAATGTCTGCTGCATCTACCTATTGAGAGAGGGTAAAACACCCCCTCCAAGCCACTATTGTGTCCCGAGGGGGTCCCCAAAGGGGTTGAGGGGTCTGGTGAGCCCCAGAGGGAGGTCAGCCCTGGGCATACTTACCTCATGGGGAGGCGGCCGCCATTTTGAATAGACCTCATGGCTGACCGCCATTTTGGATTCACTCAGACACACCCACAGGGCCAAAAGCCTTTGTGACCTGTTTTGTTCCCTCTCATTTCTTGTCTTTTTTCCTCTCACAGGAAAGCAATGGCAGACAAGCCATCAAAGGCAAAGGCAAAGACAAAGTCTCACAGAGCCAATACGGAGGTCAGAAGCCCCTCAAGGGCCACCCAATCCTCCCCATCTAGGGATCGCTCTCCCCTTAGGGCACAATCCCCAGACCAGACGGCCAGACCACACAAGTCCAAGGCCTCAGCAAAGTCATCTGGTCAGCCAGCCTCAGGGAGCCATCGGGCTTCGCTATCTGCTCCAACACAGAACCGTAGCCAGCACCCAGCTCGATCACCCGACACGCTGTCTCTGGACAACGTTTCACTGGGCAGAGCTGAACCTGAGGTCTGGGGTCCCCAGCCGGTCATTGAGGGTCCCACTCAGGGGCGCAAGAGACAGGTCACCAGGGGGGATACCCTTCAATCCAGGGAAGCACAGGACCGCATGGCTGCTGCCATCAGACATAACAAAATCAAAATGCACACCCTGCAATCAATTCTGGCAAGTGTTCAGAAGGGAGATCTACTCACATCCATAGATCTCTCGGAGGCTTACCTCCACATCCCAATTCGGCCATCTCACCACCAATACTTATGGTTGTGCTATGCAGGGGTGCATTATAAATATGGGGCACTTCCATTCGGCCTATCCTCGGCACCAAGGGTATTCACCAAGGTCCTGGCTGCCCTGAACGCCCACCTACGGTCTATTCCCATCAGGGTCCAGTGCTACCTGGATGACATCCTCATCTCCTCTGCCTCTCCTTCTCAGGCTGAGAGAGATGTCCAGGTGGTGTTCACTACCCTCACTCATCATGGTTCCTTGGTCAATCGGACCAAGCGCCAACTCATTCCTTCCACCAGAATCGTTCATCTGGGGGCCATTATTGACTCACTGGAGTGTAAGGTGTACCTGTCCCAGGAATGGAGAGACAGTCTATTGGACTTAGCACAGCTAGTTCTGCGCCAAACTTCGGCTCCACTGAACCTGTTGCCCTCCCTCCCAGGCAAGATGATCTCTGCCATCCACATTACTCCAGGGGACCCAGAAACTGACAGTTAGTGGCTAGGCCTTAGCAGACTCTTTTCTCCTCTGCTGGAACTAATTGCCTCAGGAGACAGTCAGCCATTTTAGGAGTGCCTCGTGGGTGGCTGCCATTTTGAATTACACAGGACCACCCACTTCAAAAAAAAATTTTTTCCCCTCTTTTTTCTTTTGAGGCCTCCTTTACTTAACTTGCCTTCTGTGCAAGGGCTGACAAGAGCCAGCAATCTGACAAGGCTCCTTTGATCCAAGGCCCTGTCTGTACCTGTCTCTGGTGCCTGGGCTGTCTGCTTCCATTTGAGCTTCTCTGCATTGCCCTGCTTGTCTTCAGCCAGGTAAGTGTGCAGGCAGCCTTTGAGAGTGCCGGTGACCATCTTGAAGCCTCCCATAAGGTGGCAGCCATTTTGATTGCCCTCAGAATTGAAGGCACTAAGGGCGTGGCCATTTTGTTTCAAATACCAAAAGTGGGCAGAGACCATTTTGAAGCCACATCAAGGGTGGTGGCCATTTTGGATGCCTTTTCTTGCTGGCAGCCATTTTTAAGGCCTAATATGGGCAGTGGCCATTTTGAAAGACCAACTAAGGGCAAATGCCATCTTGTTGGCCTCATTTAAGGGCAGTGTCCATTTTAAGTGACTGTTTGGACCTACTAATTTACCCAGGCCTTTTTGAGGCCTACCTTGTTGGCAGAGGCCTTTGATAAATATGGATACTGTTATTCAAATTAAGCTGACAAAAATTCAGATTAGCTGTCTGTAGGTCTGCCTCAGGAGTACCTGTTAAAGCATGTTCAGGTATTCATATATCACAATAACAAGCCAAACATATCAACTTAGAATGAAGATTCTATCTATATTTTAAAAATGGCTTGAACAAGGGCTTTCAGCAGAATTAGAAGTAGTAAGTTACAGATCTCACATAAAAGGAACAAATCAGCCTAGTGAGCATTCACTCCAGTAACAGTTTAAAACCAAGCTTTTTTCTGGAGTCTGTGAGCCCAGCATAACTGGAACTATATACAAACTATCAATTTTTTCCAGTATTTGAAATATCAGGATTTTTTTTGTCATGAATTGAACTTTAAGACAAAGAGAACATGATTTGTAAATTGGAGTTGAGTTTTAAAATGATGCCTTTTACAAAGGAAATTACCCAATCCAGAGTACTCTACCCTACTCATTCCTACCTAGCATCCCCCAGGAAGGGGAACCTAGGGGACAGGAGTTCCCTGGATGCGAGGGAATTATCATTAGCTCCCTCTGGCATTTGGAACCAGATAGCCCCACACTCCAGACAGCTCCACCCACAAGCCAAAATCAATCTGCTGCTCAATCATCAGCAGCTCAAGCGGATGTCCAAGGTAGGTCAATGGGGTCCATGGTGGTGATGCGTCATTCATATTGTCCCATGGGCCCACTTACCCTCCAGGGACCTCCAATGGCTCCTTCTCCCCTACCAGCGTCAGGGAAGAGCCCATTCCCCAGTCAAAGTGAGACTCCAGCCCTCAGTCAGGAAGTCACTGATTTGGTGGACCACCTCTGCAATCAACAGGGGCACCTGCTTCCTTCCCCCACGACAAATCATAGTCACCACTGATGCCAGCCCATCGGGTTGGGGGGGCACACGCGGAGGCGCAGGTGGCACAGGGCACATGGTCGTTAACTGAGACGACCCTCAACATAAATGTTTTGGAACTACGTGCTGTGTTCCTTACCCTGTAGCAGTTCAGGCCTCTTCTGGAAAACTCTCATGTAATGGTCCTTACTGACAATGTGGCCACCAAGGCCCACATAAACAGACAGAGTGGGACCATGTCCGGACAGCTGATGTCTGAGGCCATGCAGTTGGGGCTATGGGCAGAGCAACACCTGTCTCTCTCTGCTGAACAAATCTCTGGGGTAAACAACATCAGGGCGGACTGGCTCAGCCGGAACCAGATAGACCATTCTGAGTGTAGTTTGCACCCAGATCTTTTCCGCCAACTTGTGGGTAGGTTTGGTCAGCCAATAATGGACCTTTTCGCCACCCCGGGGAATGCCCAGCTGGCCAGGTTTCTGTCCCGGTATCAAACTCAGGGGGCGGAAGGAGTAGATGCCCTCCGCTGCATCTGGCCTAAGGGGTTGCCTTACGCTTTTCCCCCCATCCCCATCATCCCGCAGGTCATCCGGAAACTTCTGGAGAAAAGAGCCGAGGTGGAACTTCTGGCACCCGACTGGCCAAGGAGAGCTTGGTATGCCGACCTGGTCTCCCTGTCGGTCTCACCCCCATGATCCCTCCGACAGCATGGTCGCTGGTCCAGGGGTCAGTGCAGCATCCAGAGCCTCACTGGTTGCAACTGACCACCTGGCGCTTGAGCGGCTCACTCTGAGGAGCCGTCAGATCCCTGAGGACGTCATGGAGGTCTTGCTTGACTCTCGCAGACCGTCCATGCAACGTATTTATGCAGCCTCTTGGGAGGCTTTCTGCTCCTGGTGTGCTAGGGAGGGCTATTCCCCACTGGATCTTTCGGTCATAAACGTCCTTCAATTCCTATGCCAGGGGCTAGTTAAGGGTCTTTCCCCAAGCACCCTCAAACGCCAAATAGCTGCCCTATCCACGGTGCTGTTTTGCCCCTCTCTGGGAAAACTCTGCTCACCCCTTGATCTCCAGGTTCCTTAAGGGTGCAGTGAATAGATGCCCTCCTGTGGTGCACAGGTACCCCACCTGGGACTTGTCCAAAGTGTTACTAGCACTCACGGGGGGTGCCTTTGAGCCCTTGCAATCCATTCCCCTGGGCCACCTGACGTACAAGGTGGTCTTCCTGGTGGCGGTCACATCTGCCTGTCGCATCTCCGAACTGGCAGCCCTTTCCATCAGAAGTGACCTCTGTGTTTTCCAACAGGACAGGGTAGTATTGCGGTTGGATCCCACCTTTCTGCCAAAGGTAAACTCTTACTTTCACCGGGCTCAGGAGGTGGTATTACCTTCCTTTTACCCTTCTCCATCCTCAGACATTGAAAGACAGTGGCACCTCCTGGAGGTGAGGCGCACACTGGACACTTACATACAAAGGACCTCTGCCTTTCGCAAAACCGAGGCCTTGTTCGTATCTTTCCGCCACTCTTCATTGGGGCAGAAAGCATCCTCAGTCATGGTGGGTCAGTGGATTCGTACTGTCATTAACATTGCATATGAACAGATGTTTTTACCACGACCCACCAGGATTACTGCCCACTCCACATGTAGTGCGGCCACCACTGCAGCTTGGAACACGAGGGCTTCCATCGAGGAGATTTGCAGAGCGGCCACATGGTCCTCTCCAACGCCGTTTGTCCGGCACTACAGACTGGACGCCTTTGCCTCTCAGGAGGCTGACTTTGGGTGCAGGGTACTGGAACAGGTAACATTGGAGGGAGGCGGCCCCAGCCAGAACCAGGAGGCCCACCCTAGGGACTGAATTACTTTGGTATGTCCCAATCTTGGCGGCTAGCTCCACCCACGATGGAGAATGAGACGTTGTACTTACCTGAGACGTCCATTCTCGTCGGGTGGAGCTAGCCGCCAAGTCCCTCCCTTCTACTCATGTTCTGGCTGGACAAGGGGATTCAATTCTTGTATAGATCATTAGGTATATAGGTGTAGCAATATAGATTGAATTTTAGTGTTTTAAGCATGGCAGAGTTTAAGCATGTTTACATGAATTTTCTTATGTCCCCCTGAAATACTTCATAGCAGAAGCAGAAAGACATTTGAAGCAGCTGTACTCATGAGAGGCTGGATATGGAGTTTGTGAGTGTGTCCCTTTAGTTCTATGCACAAGCACATAAATGCCTGCATTCATTTATTTTTATATTAAGTTAATATGAACCATTGATACATATGTTGAGCTGACAATCACCTTCTTGTGTGTGGTTGCTAAGAAAAATGAAATTCTCATTATTGAATGGAATGTCTTTGACTAGGTAAGCATACCTAGAGCCGAGTTGGTGCAGTGGTTAAATGCAGCACTGCAGGCTACTGCTAGTTCAGCAGTTCAGCTGTTCAAATCTCACCGGCTCAAGGTTGACTCAGCCTTCCATCCTTCCGAGGTGGGTAAAATGAGGACCCAGATTGTTGGGGGCAATATGCTGAACTCTAAACCGCTTAGAGAGGGCTGTAAAGCACTATGAAGCGGTATATAAGTCTAAGTGCTATTGCTATTGCTATTGCTACTCCTGTTGTATTTAGGCTATCTACATTTTGTGCAGCTGATGTAACTTCATTGAGTTCTGAGACCTACTGGTGTGGTATTAACAAAGGGGATTCATACCATCTGAATCAAAGATAGGTCATGTGTATTTGATACGTTTTCACTGCATGTCCTATAAACTTTAACTATTAATCATGTTAGCATGACCTCATTGGTACTGAGGTACATAATAACCGAAGGCCATCAAAACTCAATGTGTACGTAAGCGTACAACATTAAGCTTTTTGGAATGAAATTAACAAGATCTATTTTAAAACAAAAACAAAACTTAATTGTTTTAGCAGAAGTCTTTGCTAAAATTTATTTCTTAATTTCCACATTGCATGTCCTGTTTTATAAGCAAGCAAAACAAGTTACAGAATGCAGGCATGACTACAAATACTTTCCAGGCATCAGGAAGAGAGTCTATATCTGCAAATCTCTTGCAATAATGAAATCTAGGAGTTTGCAAACAGAAGAGTTAAACATCAGATCAAATCTTGACAAGCCTCTGCTATAAATTGAATTATTGGCCATGCTCTTGTCTTGTGTTCTCATTCTCTCAGATGATAAACAGCATCCATCACACTATTGTGTCCAGAAGTCAAAACAGAACTCTTTTATACTGTGTAGCCAAGAAATATGCATCTATTTACTTTTCAACATGACTGAAATGCCTTCTAGTTCAATCCTTACTGCAGGTTAACTGGCTGAATTGGATTTGGAGAAGTTGAAAATTTTATTCATTGTGCATTCGCAGAAGAAGTTGTTAAATTTGCACTTTCTAAAGCAATAGATTAACTGATTATTTTCCTTCAATATTTCACTGTTTCAGAATTCTCCATACAAAATCATAAGCACAAAGTTTACAGTAGAGATAACTGTACAAATTCATATATTAATAAGAAGAATGTTTTAGAAGTACTGTATACCATTACATTATAGAAAACTACTTGTAATGATGTACACATTTGGTAAAATTGTATAGAACAATATATTCGTATGTACGTCAGGGGCGGGTTCCTAATTTTTTTACTACCGCTCTGTGGGCGTGGCTTATTTTGTGGGTGTGGCTTGCCAGCTATGTGACTGGGTGGGCGTGGCTTGCCAGCCATGTGACTGGGTGGGCGTGGCTTCTCAGACTGCTGAAGAGAGTGGAACTGAGATAGGTCCTGCCAGCCATTCCCCCTCCCCTCAGCAGTTCGAGAAGCCTCAAATGTGCAAAAATGCCTAGGATCATCACCACGCGTTTGTGGCTTCTCGGACAGCTGAAGGGAGGGGAATGGAGATAGCTCCTGCCGCCCATTCTTTCAGCGTCTCACGCGCTCCCTCAGCCATCCTTCCCTGCTTGGACTCACTGTGGGGTAGGAAGGCAGCGCATGAGCAGTGCCAGAAGCTCGTCTTCGGGGCATGCACAGAAGAAATTTTTTTTAAAAAATAATTTTTTAAAAAATGGCGGTGCCCAGGCACCGGCAATCGACCGCATTGGTACTGTGACGTCACCAGCGGGCCGCTACCGGTGCTATAGAGTGGACTGCACCGGTAGGAACCCACCACTGATGCACGTCCACCAGAAAAACAAACTGATTTTTTTTAAAAGAAAGTTTTTTTACAGGTTTCTTAAAATTACACATGTAGCAATAGACATGATGAATTTAAAACTGGACACATTGGAAATCAAGTAATCTGAAATGGCCAGATCTCTCCATCCTTATATTGGGATGATTGGTTCTAACTTAGAATCAGCACACTGAAATTGATGAGATTAAAACCCATTGGTCTCTGTGACTGTATTCTGACTAAGACTACTTCTACCTATGTGGTTTTTGCCATGATCCATTGTACAGCTACTTTTTATTTCCCTCCTTAATAGATTTCCTATGATAAAGAAAAAGAAAATGGGAAAAACTACAAATGGAAGATGGCATTGAATGGAGCTTCTCTTGAGCTCTGTGAAAGGGTCAGAGCAATTATAGGATTGGAAAGGCATTGTCCAAGCTTTGATATGCTTGGTGGTCCAGAAGGAAAGCTAGCATGTGTAGTGCTTAAGATACGATAATAACTATGCTCAGTCTGAAACTGCTTCACAAGGTTATTTCTGTGAGAATGATGTTTAGCCCTTTCCCAAAGTAACAGTTTAAAGCACGGGTGTCAAACTCACCACGTCACGTTGCGGTCACGTGATGTATTGTGACTTTTTTCCTTTGCGGAGCTGGGGTGGGCGTGGCCTGTGTGTGATGCATCTGGCCTGCAGGACGCCAGTTTTACTCCCCTGGCAAAGAAAATACTTCCTTGAGTAGAATTAGGCTTCTGGTAACAGCATATGCTCCTTTTGACAGTGATATGAAAGTGATTTACTCTTCCTTTCTCCCAGAATTTGTTTAACTCCCCCAACTAGATTGCAGCTTTGAAAGTTTCCTAATAGTCTCCAAGCCAAATACTAGGCGCTGCTAATCCTGTCAGGCTGAAGCCATATTTTATTAGGCCTGCCACACATGATGCTTTGAATGTATGCTTGCTGTGGGAATTTGGGAGGGGCTGTTACATGAGCAATGTAAACATGTAGCCATAACAAATTCCTTTTAGGCTTTCAAGATCATCCTTTGTTCAGCACCTGGCCAGAAGCTGATGGGAGTATCGGACACGTTGGCAGAAGACAACTGGTCAACGTGATAAACTTGTGGGTGTGGGGACAAGGGAATGAACTTTAAATTGGGTGGAGAAACCCTCGTAGCTTTAGATTCGGGTTTCTCCCAGATGTGCCAACATGGCTCTGCTAATAAATTGGAACTTTGAGGAATGTTTTGCCTCAGACTCTGATTTAGTTTTGGATGCTATTTGGAACCCTGACACCTGCTGAACCCTTTGCTGATCAGCAAGGTTGACCAAGTATTATGCATCAACACATTTCAATGCATGCTGATCCTATAAAGCAGGAGTGTCAAACTCAAGGCCCATAGGCCAGATATGACCTGCAGGGTGCTTAGATCTGGCCCGCGGGGCTGCTCTGGAAACAGCAAAGGCCTGGCCTATGGTGTCTCTGCCAGCGAAAATGGGCTCCCGATCTCCGTTTTCAGCTGGGACAGCCTCCTGCGACCCTCTGCCAGCAAAAACAGAGCTCAGGAGGGCCGCACACAGCCCTCTCGAGCTCCGTTTTCACAGGCAGAGGATTGCAGGAGGCCGTCCCAGCTGAAAATGGACATCGGGAGCCCATTTTCATTGGCAGAGCGCTCAGGCCACCACAGGCGTCCCTGACATGAGTGGCATCAAGCTAGCCACGCCCACCCTGGCCACGCCCACCCCAGCTCCCCGAGGTCAAACACAACCCTGAGGCGGCCCTCAATGAAATCAAGTTTGACACCCCGCTATAAAGGCACAGACAGCCTGACCACTTCTTACATAAGTGAGCATTTCTACAAGAGCAATTATCCTTGGTGCAAAAGCAGAGTGCAAGACATCTGTTTCAGGGTTCTTTTATGCAATGTAAGCAAGACAATTACTGTAATAGAATAGCCTATTTCCTATCCAGTGGGATCCCTTTGCTTGGAAGCAGACCACAAAGCTCCAAATATGAGCAAGCCAAGCAACAAAAGAAAAGAAAAGCTATTTTTCCTGCATGGCCAACCAGTGACAGTTTCCCTTCGGTGTTCACTGAACCGTTGACCCCAAATCCTTCCATCGTGTTTGTGTATGATGAATGCCAATGGGTGTTCTATCTCAACTGGATGTGAGGAAATTAGACTCCGAGAAAAAGGATTGATTTGGAAAGTAAACGAATAGATTCAATCTGAACCCGTTCTCTCCTGGCTCACTTTATGTACAAAGGCATGTAAGGCTGTGCATATATAGGAGAGAGGGGGAGTGAGAGGGGGGTATCTTTTTCTTTCCTGTTGCAAATTGACAGCAGTCACGTTTGCCCTCCATATAACTTCAGGAATTCATACCTGAGCATTTTTTCGTTTCTTTTCTTTTTTTTGGTAGCTGCTGCTGTTAGCATAATTGCTGTTCCCACAGTGCCTGCTGCAGTTTGTAAGCTCATTTTAAACTTGACTGTGGGGATTAGTGATAACACTCCCTACTGTACCATGCGTCTTATTATTTAAAACCCTAAAGAGAACAAAAGGCATGTAGCTTCTCTTCTGCACCTTGTGAATAAAATAATATTTCCTGGAAATGTTTTCTGAAAAGCCTCCATCCTGTCTTTCAGATGGATTGCTATTTTTCTTGATTATCCTAACCAATAGAGGCCATAATATTTAGATTATGAAGCATTGTAATTAAAATTTTATATATATTGCTGTCTAGAATAATATAGAATAATCTTGTGATATAATGAAGTAAGATTATTTAAAGGTGGGCTAATGGATATATATCATGTGAAATAACAGCCATTAGCTATGCTGGCTAGGGATTATGGGAGTTGGAATTAAATGCATTTGGAGGGCAGCCATTTGGAGGAAAGCAGCGGTAGAATACAATGTCTTTCTCATTTTATTTGAGCTAAAAAAACACAAGATTTTATTTAGCAAGATCAGCACACTGATGACATTATGCATACTGCAACTTATATAAGGAGATATCATTTTGCATTAAGTCTAAACCACCTCTGGTAAACTATTTGCATCCCAAGAAATGTTTTTTATGTATAAAAATAGCCCTAAACATATTGAAACATGGTAAATGGTGAAAAGACACCTAGCATGCAAGAAGTAACGTAAAACCTGCAGTTCAGTGTTTCCATCTGTGGGCAAGCATTTATCCAAATTAGATCCCATAGCATATACAGGATTGGTACCTTGTTAAGTACCGTATTAAGCTACTTAACAATTTGCAATGAATAGCAGTTGGCAGTCCCAGGGAAAAAAATAAATATGGATAAAATGGTGTATATCACAAAACTTTCCAAGAGTATAAGAAAGTCACTTGAGAACTAATATTGTGCAGAAAGTTAGCAGAAAACAACATTTTTGGTGTTGAAAAAGTGCCATCTTCTTCTACCCTACTGTGTTTCTTTGTTTATGTTTTTCACAGCTCTCCAGCATCTATTCATTGTCCATTGTTCATTGGTGCTACTGATAAAATAAAACTGTACTTTTTCTCTACCCTACAAGATTTTAGCCCATTAATACATATCATAATCAGGCATGAGATTACAACCCTGTACACTGTGGTTTGCCAATCAGCACTGCAGAGCTGGCTATGTATAGAATGTCATAAACCCAATTGAAACTGAAAATCGGATTAGAGTTTGCAATCAATATGTGAATGCTTTCACCCCACCTTCTTTTTTTAAATCATTCTCAAATATATTATAGTTTATTTGCAACTATTTTGCAATTAATAAAAGCAATGTTTATTTCCAACAGGCAAAAATAATTCTTGTTTCAACTATTATTTTATTTTTATCTACTTAAAAAATACTCAAAATATTTTTTCCTTTTTACTCACTGGAATTATTTTTACTTTGAAATGTAGGTGGATGTATGTAGATTAACTTTGACACACACAAAAAACACAGTTGCCCTATGGATATTGAGGAATGTAGTACTTATAAATCACCTCCATATGAAGCATTCTAATATGTACTTCCTAAACAAATCGTAATTTAGTTATATATCATATTTCATACTTCTTTTAATGCTGTAATAGAGTTGTTGGACAATGTGACAAAATATAGATTAAATTTGTAGTTTGAGAGAAAATACGATAGACCATGGATCAATTTGATCTAATTATATTGTAATATTCTCAGATAGACTGACATTTTTCTGACAAGTGCTTGATTCATAAAGATTTTCAGGTCATCCAACAACACTGAAGGCAAAAATTGGGCTGACATACCATGTTATGCCATAATTTATTTTATTTATTTATTTTATTTATTTATTTATTTGTCAAACATGTATAGGATAGTAGTAGTTTGTATAAACATAAGTAAAAAGTAACGATAAAAGAGGACAATAGGACAGTAGGACAGGGACTGTAGGCACAGTGGTGCGCTTATGCACGCCCCTTACAGACCTCTTAGAAACGGGGAGAGGTCAACTGTAGACAGTCTAAGGTTAAAGTTTTGGGGATTTGGGGAAGAAACCACAAAGTCAGGTTGTGCATTCCAGGCATTGATCACTCTGTTGCTGAAGTCGTATTTTCTGCAGTCGAGTTTGGAGCGCTTTACATTTAGTTTGAATCTATTACGTGCTCGTGTATTGTTGCGGTTGAAGCTGAAGTAGTCATTAACAGGAAGGACATTTTGGTATATGATTTTATGAACTACATTTAGATCAGATCGGAGGCAACGTAGTTGTAAATTGTCTAATCCCAGTATTTCAAGTCTGGTGGAATAAGGTATTTTGTTGTGAGCGGAGGAGTGAAGGACTCTTCTTGTGAAATATTTCTGGACTCTCTCGATTGTATTTATGTCTGATATGCAGTGCGGGTTCCAGACAGGTGAGCTGTATTCCAGAATTGGTCTAACAAATGTTTTGTATGCTCTGGTTAGCAATGTAATGTTGCCAGAGAAGAAGCTACGCAAGATTAGATTAACAACTCTTAGTTCCTTTTTGGCAATGTTGTTACAGTGGGCTCTAGCACTTATTAGTTGAATAAGCCACGTGACTAACCTAACACATGGTAAACCAAAACCAACCAAACCACATGTCTTAGTTTAATGTGTGAGCCCAGCTAAGGCTGTCTGCATTGTTCCTGAGCATGAGGTTTGATTGCTGGTTTTATTGCCATGACTGGTTCAGGGACTTTTTCCCTCCAGTCAGAAGGGAGGAGGGATCTTGAAAGCTATCTAAGTGGCATCTGAATGTATGGTGCTATTTTTTCCCAATGAAACATTCTGAAAGGTTAAGCAAGGGGCAATAGGTCCTTTTTATTACCTTGCCACTTCCCTAATCTATCTCCAGCAACATCATTCAACAGCTCTTCACCTACAAATTGGATTCTTTCCTTAGAAATTGGAGTTATCCAGTGTGGGCAGCTATGATCTTTTGGAGGCACTAATCACCCTATATTCTCCATTAAAAGGACATTTTGGTTTTTAAGTCTAAGGCTACTGCCTCCTTTTCTTTTCGCTTTTCAGCCAGATTTTGAAAGAATCTGTGCAAAAGAGGAGGAGCGAGTGGGAGGGGGATGGAATTCTGAATACACAAAAGCTGAAGGAATGGCAAGCGGCAGTAACCTAGCAACAGTGTCTCAGGATTTGAATGTAATTATCCTTCCAATGTGATAAATACTCTGAAGGACTCCTTATGTGGAGATCATACTAAATAAGTCTTTGAAATTACCCTCATCAAATATTGATCGAGGAAGAGAAAGAAAGACCCAGCAAATTCCAGCAATCCCATGTTCTGTTAATGGGACAACACCGCTGCATTAATATACAGCAATCGTACCAATAGTCTCATCTAGCAACAAAAGGAACAGTCAAAAGCAGAGTCATCAAGACAGGCCCGTCTTATTGATTTTCCTTTTGTTTTATGCCTAGCATACAGAGAAACAATCACAATAAACAGGATTTATATTAGCCAGTTGAATTGATGGAAGTTTAATTGTTGCCTTAGGGGTGGGGGGAAATGTTCCCATTGGAAAGAGTAAGTAGGGAAAGGCTAAGATGGGAGCTCATTAATAATCAGAAATATTTCTTTCTTGTGCCCTGTGTGTGTGTCTGTGTATGTGTGTTTGTGTTTTTGTTTACCATGGCTCAGTATCTGTTTTTGTGAAGCACTCCTGACTAGGAAAACATTGATTCTGTTTGCTTGGTGGAAAAATGATTTATTGCACAGGTTTGTCTGGATAGCACTACATCAGAGTTTGTTGAGAAAAGAAAAATAATGATACCAAAGAAATGCACAAATGTCAAAATTAGGCTAAAGACAGCAGGCCCACTAAGGAACTCTTGGTGTAACTACTTTCCAATGAAAACAATGGACACCATATCCTAATAATTAATAGTTCGTATTAATTTAAAATTTAATCTTATTTTCTATCTACCTTGTCATAATGTTGAATATCAAAATAAACAAAATTATAAAAATTATAAAAGGAACTTTAAAAATCACAATAAATCTTTAATCTTTAATCAATACATCTTCTTATTTACATTGATTTCATATTAATACAATACAATATTTACAATATTTACAATATTCTACGTCCTTGTTCCATTTTCCCTTTTTTGTTTTCTATCGTCAATCCATTGATACCAATTTTCCCATACGTCATAATAGTCTGTGTCTTTTTGTCCTCTTAATTCTATAGTTAATTTATCCATTTCTGCGCAGTCATAGATTTTCTTAATTGTTAAATTTCTTTGGTTGAATTGAATACAATAAATTGTATTGTATTAATATGAAATCAATGTAAATAAGAAGATGTAGAATTGCTTAAAGATTTATTGTGATTTTTAAAGTTTGAAAAATCAATAAAGATATTTATTAAAAAATTATAAATGGAACTGTTAAATGGAATTAAAAATAGGCATGTGTATATCACTTATCATAAGACAAATATATCTTATTTAATTTCAAGATTTAAAGAAAGCACTATTTTACTTGATTTGAGATTTGAAAACAACCCCATTACATTTGAATTAAATCAATTTAATTGATTTAGGCTATAGAAAAGAAATATCAAAATGCCTGCATTAGTGCCCTTTAAGCAAAAACAAAAGAAAAAATGGAAATAGAAATGGATAAAAATAGCAGAAACATTTTGAGGGTGAGAAACAGACTTACGCAGTATTCTTCAAATTGTCCAGCAAGAGCCAACCAAAGAGTTCCTTTGAACTAATTCAGAAAAATTTATTTATTTATTTATTTATTTATTTATTTATTTATTTATTTATTTATTTATTTATTTATTTATTTATTTATTTATTTATTCATTCATTCATTCATTCATTCATTCATTCATTCATTCATTTATTTATTTATTTATTTATTTATTTATTTATTTATTTATTTATTTATTTATTTATTTATTTATTTATTTATTTATGAGATTTATATACTGCCTCACAGTGCAAGCACTCTCTAAGCGGTTTACACCAGTAAGCAATGTATATTTTTATTGCCCCCAACAATCTGGGTCCTCATTTTACCTACCTCGGAAGGATGGAAGGCTGAATCAACCTTGAGCCGGTGAGATTTGAACTGCTGACCTGTGGATCACAGTCAGCTAAAGTGGCCTGCAGTACTGCCTCTAACTGCCACCTCGACTCTTTCAACTCCAATTTAAAAACTTTGAACTCCAATTTAAAAACAAAAACATAAGTAAGCTTTCAATAAAAATTGAAAAGTTCATCACTCTCTGATTATTTACTTTTCTAAACTGGCAGGTTGTTTGACATGACTCATGGGCCAGGTTGTCCTCTTCTGGAATCTGTGCCTTTATTGTTTTAACAATGTAAAAACTGTATGTTTTTGTCATTGTGTAAATAATGCACAACTATATAAAGATATGGTCCATTACATAAAATGTCCAACAGCAAATATTCTACTACAATCATATACATGCATTATAGAGGACCAGTAGCAACTGTAGCAAATCATAATTATGCCAAAATGACACATATGAAGGCACATCATTATAGATGCCACCATTACATGGTTGTGTTCCAACATCTAACACAAGTATGAAAGCTGTGACATTTACACGCTAACAACTTCATGACCATTTCGTTATTTGGTCCTCTTCCCCTAATGTCTATAAAGCAGAACAGAAAACACAAAACCAGACAGGTGAAAGAAAATAAAACAGTTTTCTTTCTTTTCTTTTTAATGAAGTGGGGTAGTATGAAGTATGAAAAAGATTGAAGAGGTTGAGTCCAGATTCCAACAGAAACATTATTACAGATCAGATAAATAGACTAAAAGTTAAGGAAATGTAAAAATAAAAGTGTATGGATTTGGCAAAGGTAGAGAAAGTCACAGGAAATAGCAAACTAGATCAGAACAGAATAGCAAAATAAATTTAGACTTTCTTTCCACTTATTCCAATTGAATCTGTCCAAACAAATTCTATCAGAAGAGTGAGAAACAGAAGATCACTTCCCCTGGTGGGGTTTGTGGATGTAATGAAAGTCATTAGCAGCTAGTCGGAGAAAACCCATCACACTGGTTATTCCTTACCACTTTTTCTGGTATTCTTTTATATAGAAAGAAAGCTGCAGTGATGTTTGAAACTCTCAAAAGCTAGGAAGTAGCAGGAAATCCATCAGAACCCCAAACCATCTTCAAATTGTTCTGAGATAATTCAAAAGCATACGATTCAGTCAAATCTCCTTCAAATGTTTCATATGGCCCTAACTGAAAATATTCAAAATAAAACATGTGCTTAAATTCGTAGCCACACTGATTTTTTTAAAGGAAAAATATGAAGTAAATGCTTCAAAAAGAAATTATTCATTCATCAAACTGTATCCTGACTCAGACATATAGTCTTTGTAATTATGTTAGCTGAAAAGAAAACTCTACTCACCCCGCTTATAGTAAGTTTACCCACCCAGCCCCAACCAATGGGATTTAATTTTTATAGAGATATATAGATTTATACTGTGACACATTAGCAAATTAAAGTATCATAAAACACTTTGTATAATAATTTATAAACAGCTTATAACATCCCATAGAAACAGCAGTAGTAAAACAGAACCCTAAAACAGAGCATTACAGGCATTAGTTAAAAGCAGCTTTGAAGATAAGTCACCCAGAGTCATTTAAAATTGACAAGAGTAGGAGTTATCTGTATTTCAGAAAGGTGTTCCTCAAACATTTCTTACCTTTTAGAGATGTCTTGTTAATGTCTAATGTGAGAACTGCCAGAATAGTCATTCTTTAGTTCCCTCTGCTGTCTCTAACATTTAAGGGTGCAATTATATATCATCAACTATCCTGGTTTAAGCTTTACTGGTGCAGAAGATTTGCTTCCAAGCAAATGTGTTTCATGTCAGATTATAGCCATGAATATTAAGATACGATGCCAAAGGATAGCTTGCCAGGTTGTGATATTATGGCACATCAGTTAGAGATCTAACGACCTAGTATTCATCTGTAAAATAAGCTTGGTTCAATCAAACCTTAGAATTTTTTTGTTATCTTTTTTTCAATTTGTGTGTGTGTGTGTGTGTGTGTGTGTGTGTGTGTGTGTGCGCGCGCGCATGCCTACACACCTTCATAGCCCTAGTGGTTTGGCCTTACACAGCAGCCCCAGTTTCTCATGTGACCCTTGGGAAAATTAATTGCCCACCCCTGTTCTAATCTCTCCAGTTTAATGTGAATGTGCTCTCCTACTAACGCTGGGAACTTCCTCATCTGGCCTGTACTCTCACTGTGAGTCAACTCCCTGACACCCACCCAAAGGGCCACCCAACTCCAAGTACAAGAGAACAGTCCCTTCCAAAAGCCAGGTTGACCATCCATGAATATTGATGGACCATTCAAGAATTTTAGTGATTTGGTTCTTGGAACTATGTGAATATAACTTTAAAGGAAGCCTAAATTGCCATCACTGATATGCTATAAATCTGTGATTCAGAGTAGTAATCTAATTTCCCTTATATGAGGTAGAGATTGGGTTAGTTCAGATTTTAAAAAAATGATTATATTTCTTTTTGGTGAAAGTATAATCAAGATGGACTAAAGTATAACCTGATCTGGGTAAAATCCAGATCTTGAAAAACTGTTCTGGAATGATGTCATAAAATATTAAAGAAACTATTGATGAATTTAACTTTTTTTAAATGCTTCAATATGTCCTAATAAATGTATAAAACCCTGAACATTGCTTTGTAATGCAAATGCAAAGAAGAAACACTTCTGGAGCAATTTGTATTCTACCTTCTCTTGGTCCAAGGTGGCAGAATAAAAAAGCTCTTGCAATAATCTTTCTCTACCAGTTGTACTGTTAAAACCATCCTTAGGGAAATTCAAACAGCACAATTGCTCTAGTCTGACTTTGTGTGCTAAGCTGCTTGAATTAAGTGGGTGTTTGGAATCCTGAGCAAAGCCTTTGGGAAAATAACCTTTCACCCACACTGCTGCACTTCTCAACCTGCTGCTAATTAGGATGGAGAGTCTCCCCCTTGTTTTCAAATACTGGTTTACCTCTGTCTTAACTTTCTGCTGGGAGCTGACCGCAGAGTCCTGATGCGTAAGGAACAGGGCACAGCAGATGGTAACATGCCAGCATGCCTTTGTCAGAAAACAAAACTTTTAGCATTGCGACGCAAGGAGGCCATGCCTCAAGTTTCAGTTAAGTCTCTCCACAGCAAAGCTAACTATTAACCACACTGCACTGCTCATAGATCTCAAAAAATGTATTGAAAATGTGTGCCTGTATGATATAATGGATAAAGTGTAGGATTAGGACTGGGGAAACTCAGGTTCTAGCCTTTTCTTAGGTACAATCACTTTCTCTCAGACTTAGACTGAAAAGTATATATATATACTTTTCAGTCTATTGAACCGTGGGAATTGAACCTGGGCAGTCTGCTTGTAAGGCAGAAGTTTAACCTCTAGGCCACAAGGTTCTCTTCCCTATCAGCTCTTCACCTACAAACCTCTTCACCAAATATATATATATATATAAAATTTACCACCCACCCTCAGATGAGCATAATAGATTATAATCCATAACTATCAATGAAGAAGTTTCAACCTGCATTGCATTGATTCAGAATGATGATGATAATACATGCATATGTACATATGTGTGTGTGTGCATGCATGTGCGTACACACACACACACACACACACACAATTTTCTTCCACGTTCAGCAAGAGAGCTAATGTCTTCATAATACAAGAAATGGTTCAGCCCTAGGAATATTCCCAAAGTCAATTATGGTGCTTAAGACTGAAGTCAGTGGGAAAGATACAAGCAGCCCAGCTCATTCTACTCAATCTGGGATCTAAATGGGTAACTTATCGTGTGATTTTGTTCTTGAATTTTTATATTGCTTGTGGATTTGCTCAAACTATTGTCCAAAGCCTAGAAAAATGATTGCATAATAACATATTGTCAATTTAGGAGTTTGTTCTGCAATTGTTAAATAACAATGTTTAAACATCCTCCAAGAAAGTGTTGTTGTTGGCTAAGACTACCATATCTTGGTTGCAGAAATCTGCTTGACTACTAGATAGCATCAAAGACATACAGAAAACAAACTCTTTGCTGCCATTTAGTAGTTGTCCAGATTTGTGCATCCTAGATTGGTAGCCCTACCTTTTTCTTACTGCCATCTTTCTAAACTTGCAGTTGCTTGCTAAAAATTCTGGCATTTGTAATCTCAATGGAACTAGGAAGTTCCAGTTTGAAAAGATTGACCTAGAGAAACACCAACAAAAGAGCATTCCATCCCAAAATAAAACTCCCTTTATTCAAATTTGCATTAGTTTTTGTAAAATAAATAAATAAAACATACACACCTTATCAAGTATCATCTTAATATTGCTGAAGAAATGGAAGCTAGAAACCACTTTCATTCAAAGTGGGAGAATCTTGAATTTCACAACTTCAGAATAAAAATATTTGAGATTAATTTTTTAAAGGTATCAAAATATAAATACATTAAATAATCCAACACATATGCACAGTCCTGAGACTATAATTAGAGATCTTGCAACTTTGCTTGTGTAGGATTTAACTCAATGGTTAACATTCTTTTTGAAGAGTATACAATAAATATAGCAAATACAGCAATCTGTTGTCCCTGTTTCTATGAATATTTGTATTAGTATGACCTCTGAAAAATTATGGTGTACTGCATTAATGTACCCTGGAGACCCACCATACTTATGTACAGACACTTCTCCAGAAAGCTAAAGTCTAATATATTAACATCCTGATAACCAGAATCCATCTTGCAGATGATAGTTTCCAGTATGGCCATTTCTATCCCTTATTCTCATTGATACAGAAAATCTATGGGAAAACATGCTTCAAGGAAAGCAGTTTTCCAAAGTGTAGGGTTATGAGTTAACTACCCTTTAAAATTAAGGTTTAATCCAGAAATATTTTCAAAAGCCATTTTATATATTATTTATTTATCAAATATGTATAGCCACCCATCTCACAAAAAACAACTCTGGGTGGCATGGCTATTACTTGTCTAAACCTCAAATCCTTACCTGTGCAATCTTTTCCTCTGATCACAGCTGGAATTGTAGCATCTGTAGTAAATGCAGAATATATGTTAAATGTATCATGTAGTAGAAACTTTCTCATTTTAGGATCAATATCTTTTAATATAATGATATGATTCTCATGAAACGTACCGGAGAAATGGAAATAATGGTACATTGTCCATCCCTTGGGAATGTATAACTTGAAATTGATATTTCCAAAAATACAAATTCTAAATTTCATTCTTTTGTATCTTATATATATATATATATATATATATATATATATATATATATATATATATATATATATATGTGTGTGTGTGTGTGTGTGTGTGTGTGTGTGTGTGTGTGTGTGTGTGTGTGTGTGTGTGTGTGTGTGTGTGCGCGCGTGCGTGCGTGCGTGCGTGTGTGAGTGTATGTATGTTGGACAATGCTCTGATTAAATTAAAATAACTCAAATCAGTGCACCTCAGAGATGCAGGGAAAATAATTTTTAATCTTGAGATTAAAAACAACAACAACTGTAAAAGAGCAGAAAATGGCAGGAAAAAACCCGGACCTACTGCAGAGGAACTTAGATTTTTTTTTCTTTTTGTGATGAAAGTCAAAGTCACGAGCCCTTCTCTCATTCCACATAAGAAATTCTTAAGATTTCCAATGAAGAGATAACTTAATGTTGGTTACTGGGGACAGAGCAGGAGCATGAGAAGGTTAGCTGAGAACTGATGTTCTGCCACTCCCAGCATCTATGACTTCTTCCTGCCTGATGGGCCAATGTGACATAGTGACTAAGGTGTTGGACTGGAGAGATTGCGTAACTTTGGACCAGCCTCTTCAAGTCAACCTGCTTCATGGGAATGTTGGTACAGGGAAAAGTGGATAGAGGACTATGAACAGTACACTGATCTCCTGAAGGGTATACACCTAATAAATAAATAAGCAGCAGAAGATTGACATACCCCACCACCACCCAGTTCTGTTGGGTGATTTTCTCTCTAACAACATGAGAAGAGACTTTCCAGATGAGGCCCAAAGGCCCCTTTTCATCCAGCATTCAGTCACCTATAGTAAGCATGAATTCTCCTTTTCTTTTTCCGAGGATGAACAGTAACATTTGAACAGATTAATGTATCCCATATGTCTTTCTTCCTAGCTGTACAATTCAGAGGAAAACCTGATTCAGAATTTTTAGCCATATCCAATTTTCACCGCTCCTTGTATAACTTGCATAAACTCAGATGGAGGAGAATCAATTAGTGTCTGAGGAAGAAAAAGTGTTGGGTAACTTGTGAAAGGGAGAGGCACTCCATTAGCATGACAACTGGGAAAAATCCATCAAGAATGCCTAAGTAAACCTGCTGCCCATGCTAGCTAAAAAAGAAAACAGCCAGTCTTAATCTGTGGCTAGCAGCCAATATGCATTGATGATTAAATATCCATCAATCTGCACATCACACCCTTAGTTTTTGTACCCTGCGCCAGGAGAGCACCGAATTACAGAACCTCAGGCTTACCAAACAGAGGCTGTCAACTGACAGGCCAAGAGGCCTCAGAGCAATTTCACTTACTTTTGATTCATGGCTTGTCAGAATGCTAACCAAATATTCCATTTCCACCCTCCGGCTGCATTTCTTGCTGCTGAATTGCATCACCAACATCAGGCTATTCTTTCTCCAGAGGACAATCTTTAGGAAAATGAATTATTAAATCACTATCTGATTTCCTAGGGAGAAATGGTTCAGAGATGGAGGGTGGGGGGAGTGCAGTTGCAGCCTGCTGAACTTATTGTTATAGAAATGTGTATTATCTTCCCATTTTTTTCATTAGGTTATATTCATATTTCGCCATTCTAAGGAAAATGGATAGTTGAATAGCTCTGTAACCATGTAAGGTAGCTTGGACTGAAAGCCAGGGGTTTTGTGTGTGTGTATGTGTGTGTGTGTGTGTGTGTGTGTGTGTGTGTGTGTGTGTGTGTGTGTGAGAGAGAGAGAGAGAGAGAGAGAGAGAGAGAGAGAGAGAGAGAGAGAGAGAGAGAGAGAGAGAGAGAGAAATAGTGAACCTGGGTGTCACCAGTTGTAATCATATCAAACATTATGGATGCTAAATCTAAATCTAAATAAATAATAACTACACTACAGATTCTAACTTACATTCCCATGCCTGGGACCACACCCATGTTTTAAGACCCAAAGCCAGCAGGCAGAAGCCAATCTAATCTCAGAAGGAACAGTAGGTCATAGAGCAGGCACAGCAACCAAAAAGGCATAGTACCTGGGTCCTCTAAGATAATATTAATTGATTAGCAAAACCCACAGCATGCCTCTCATGTGGGATTAGATAGAAACAACCAAGGAGAGGTGGCCCCCAAATAACCTGGCTTTAAATCATGAAACACACTAACATAGCAGCTCATGGAACAAAGGTGCAAGGTGCTCAAGAAGGTGCATTCATAACTGCCTGTACTGTAATTTTGAATCAGCTGCAACTTCCAGGTGCATTTCAAGGTGCAGTAATTTACTCTGGAGGTGTTTTCATAAGCAGAGTCACCAAATTCATGCAGATGCCCTCCTGGCAGCTGTTCTTTAATCAGGAGCCATAAGTACAGAAAGACCACCATGTTATGCACTGGTTCTGTTTAGGGTAGAGCAAACCCTTTTGCAATAAGGACGCTAAAACACAAAGGTCCTCCATCTTGCTAAGGTACAAATGAAGCCTGCTGTTCCCCATCCAGGCCCCCATAATCTTTAGACAGCAAGGCAGAACCTCCACTGCAGGGGTGGGTTCTGGATCCTTTTGCTGCCGGTTAGCTCAGGGTTGCGCCATGCGCACGCGCCTCCCCCTGCAGCCACAAAAATAGCTTCTGTGCATGCGCAGTAGCAAAAATTAGCTTCTGCGCATGCACAGAAGCAAAATCCAAGATGGCGGCACCCACGGAGACACTGACAGAACCGGCTCTGTGACATCATCACCGAGTTACTAACGGTTCTAAAGAACCGGTTAGAACCAGTAGGAACCCACCACTGCTGCACTGCATCATTTGGTCAGTTAAGGGAAGAGATGTAAAGCACGGTATCAGCAGCATATTGATAATACCTTACCCCATGATGCTGAATGACCTCACCCATGCTTCATGTGGATGTTAAATAGGAGTGATGAAAGTCTTGAACCCTGAGACATACACTGTAAAGCAATGGCTGTGAGCTAGACCTCTTTCTCTTATCAATACTGACTGGAACTGACCATGAAGGAAGGAGGAGAAATAGCACATCCCCAAAACCAATCAAAATACAGTGATCAATGGTGCTGGAGGCTGCAGAGAGGTCATGGAGAGCAAGGATGGGCACACCATCTCCTCCTGCCAAACTATCTATTGATAAACATTAAATCACTGTCTTCTTGCCAGAAGTTATTAACAGGCACAATCAATGTCATTTTGTTCCTGTATCCAGGGATGTAATCCAACTGAAAAGGTTCCAGTTAATGTACTTTCTCCAGAGTTCACTGCAGCTGTAGGAAGACCACCTTCACAAAAACTTTCTTAGAAAGTGAAGGTTGGAGACAAGACGAAAGTGGTTTAACAGCAATGGCTTCTTCTGGAATGGATAGGAGGGCTAGGATGGACCACCACCTCCTTCAGAGCATATGGAACCATCATCTCAACTCAGGGTGCTGAACATAGGCTACCAGAAGAGGCATCATTCCTCTATTTAATGTGTGACCTGTGATTGATCAGCACTCATGCTATTATGTTGAAAATGTTAATATTGGAGTTAACTTAGAGACTGGCAATGGCTAGTTTGCATGGATCTTTATATTTCTGGATTTGTAGGCAGGAAAAGAAGCCTTGATTCCTTTTGCTGTATAATCACAATAGATTACAACGAAACAATCAATATAACCTATTATTCCTTAGACTTAAGAGTTTACTTTATGGAAAACTAACTGTACTCTTAGGAGAGTCAGAGATTTCCTTATTTTGTTTCCTTCATCTGAGAAATCTTTTATTTGCTCCATTTTAAAAATCCTCAATCACGTTATCTCTTTGTGGAGTGCTTTGATCAAATAATATCAGCAACAATTATCTCAGAAACATGACAATGAATAGGACTGTGCAAACCCTTTGAAATAAGTGCTTTGGAAGGCATAAGAGCATATTTCAAATTGTTAAAATGTGTTTGTCTAGGCTTACATTGCTCTTTTGGTAGTTGGTACCGCTACACCTGCAGATATATGCATATGTGTATGCATACATACACATATGAAGAGAACTGTGAGCAGAATCTGGAAATAGCTGCACAAGTTTGAAAAACATTGCTGCTCTTTAACCAGGTATCAGAAGTCTATGGAGATTCCCCATCAATGACCACCTGTCTGCAACTAATATAAATCCTTCCATTCCTCACCATCCAGTCAGAGCTGAAGAAGCTTCTTGGATTAGAAGCGAAACGTCTTCAAAGAAAAAACAAGAAAGTCCAGTTGCCTCCTGAAAAAAGCACCTTTGGGTTAACCAGGTGTCCTTTGTACTTGCACCTGTGCAGTCTGAAGCATCTTATTCAAAGGATTTACACAGTCCTAAGACCTAGGACTAAAATAAAGGTCATGAATAGAATTATGAAGTGCAAACAAGGTCAAATATTTTCACCCTACTCCACCCTGCTGTCCTTTCCAGGGCTTTCAGATATGGATTACTCTACATGGGACTGCCCTGAAGAGTGTCCTGAAGCTTCAACTGTTGCAAAATGTATTTATTTATTAAATGTATATGTGGCCCATTACACTATTGAGTGACTGTTATGCAACCATTTGATGTACCCAGTTACTTTTTCCCAGGCATCACTAATTTTTAATCACAGACCTTGAAACGACATTGTTTGTTATATAGTTGTACATTCTGCATATATATATATATATATATATATATATATATATATATATATATATATATATGTATGTATGTATGTATGTATGTATGTATGTATGTATGTATGTATGTATGTATGTATGTATGTATGTATATATATATATATATATATATGTATATATATATATATATATTTATATTTATATTTATATTTATATTTATATTTATATTTATATTTATATTTATATTTATATTTATATTTATATTTATATTTATATATATGTTTTTATATATATATATATATATATATGTTTATATATATATATATATATATATATATATATGTTTATATATATACATATATACATATATACATACATATATATCTACATATATATAGTCTACTCCTGTGTTTTACAAAACCTGTATATTTTGTATTTTACAAAAACTGTATATATACCGTAATTCCATGTGTAAATGAAGGTGTATGGGCAGTTTTGCGTGCTCCTGGAAAGACACATGTTACACCTCTGTTCAATAAACTGCATTGGTTACCAGTTTGCTTCTGAGTCCAATTCACATTGCTGGTTTTGTCCTTTAAAGCCCTACATGGCATGAAGCCAGGTCATCTGTAGGACTGCCTTTCCCTTGTTATATATATCCATCCCATCAAGTCCAGCAGGAGAAGCATGTTGCGAGTCCTATTCACTAAGAAATTCCACCTAGTGGGGCTTAGGACCTGAGTCTTTTCTGCTGGGGCCCCTGCCTTTTGGAGCATCTTCCCCTCTTCACTCCAAGGTTAATACAATCCTTGTGACAATCCCCAAATTAAAACATGGCTTTTCCGACAAGCCTGGGGATCTCCTGCCAACAATGAGCCCATGCATGGGATGCATCATCTGTTCTGTTCGGAACAGATTTTTTTTTTGTTTACATTTGTTTTAATTAACCCTGTCTAACTCTTGGTTTCAGAGTAACTTTGTATGATATGGGTGGCCATATAATTTTGTTAACTAAATAAAACTATAGTTCCAGTACTTCCTGCAGCAGGCATCCCGACTTATGTACATTGTCTCAGAATGAGATTTGTAATCCAGTAGATCTTTCTAGAGGATTTACGATCCGGTTTTATGAACAGAAGTCTTTGTTCTTGGTGTCAGGCAGTGGTGGGTTCCTACCAGTGCGGTCCACTCTATAGCACCGGTAGCGGCCCGCTGGTGACATCACAGTACCAGTGCAGTCGGTTGCCGGTGCCTGGGTGCCGCCATTAAAAAAAATTGTTTATAAAAAATTTTCTTCTGCGCATGCCCAGAAGCCGAGTTTCCAGCACTGCTCATGCGCTGCCTTCCTACCCCACAGTGAGTCCAAGCAGGGGAGGATGGCTGAGGGAGCGCGTGAGACGCTGAAAGAATGGGCGACAGGAGCTATCTCCATTCCCCTCCCTTCAGCAGTCCGAGAAGCCACGAACACGCAGTGATGATCCTAGGCATTTTTGCACGTTTGAGGCTTCTCGAGCTGCTGAGGGGAGGGGGAATGGGCAGTAGGACCTATCTCAGTTCCCCTCCCTTCAGCAGTCTGAGAAGCCATGCCCACCCGGTCACATGGCTGGCAAGGCACACCCACAAAATAAGCCACGCCCACAGAGCGGTAGTAAAAAAATTAGGAACCCGCCCCTGGTGTCAGGAGACAAGGTACTGTAGTTAGGGAACATCTTTGCTTGTTTATTGTTTAAAACAGGGAATTCAAAAGCTTTGTGCAGAGACTACCTAAGAAGTTTCATTAGTAAAATGTGGCTGTTTACCACTTCAGGATGTGTGTATGTTTTAATTGGGTTATGAGTAAGGAAAGCCTTTGGCCTAATTTATGCATTTCAAATACTGAAGATGGCAAGGACTAGAGGCATTCAAAACATATGAGAGGAAAAAACAAACATCTTCTTCCTCCAGGGCACTATCTACAAATTTTAATAACAATATGTATTCTAAATGCTCACTTCACATCTGTGTGGAACTTGTTTCTAATCTATGCACTGGAATCTAGGGGAGGGGATGTTGAAATGCTTGTTCTTCTATCCAGAGACTTTCAAACTGATTATGTTTAATCCAAACACATATAGAATTACTAACTTAAATCAGGGTTGACATCTTAAATACCCATGGAGTTTCCCAAGAGTATGCCATATTTTTAAAATTTATATACTAATAAAATCTTCTCCATAGAATTTCTGAAAGTTTTTAAAAAATATAAATAGCAACTATCTTTTAAATATTTTTATTTTTCTATCAATATGAACACATATTAATATTAGTAATATTTGCAATATTAGCATGATATAATATGATATTACACTTGAGTAAGTAAGTTATTATAGGCAAAATAAAAATACAGTAGTCTTCAGTTAATAGAAATTGGTACTGGAATTTCCATTAGTAAGCAATACAGTCATAAAGTGTGACACCATGTGACCATGCACCTTGAAATGAAAATACCAGCGTTTCCAGTTTCCATCATTCCATAAGTGAATCACTATTGGTCATTAAATGAGGACACCACATGGTCACCATTTGCAACCTTCTGCTGGCTTCCCCATTGACTTTGCTTGTAGGAATCTAGCCTCCCAAAAAGTTGCAAAAGGTGATCTTGTGATCCACAGCTTCTGTGGGCTTTGATCTCTTTATTGTGAGCTGAGTGATCACAATCCTGCGATCATATGAGCACAGAGATGCTGCTTCAGAAGAGGACCAGTCATAAGTAATATTTGTTCAACACCATTGTAGGTTTGAACAATTGCTGAACCAGTGGTCGTTAAACAAGGACCACCTGTGATAATATCTACCCATTCCACAATACTTGTCTTTTCCTTTATTGTGTCTGTGTTGTATTACAAACTGAATTTTTCTAGCTCTTTAGATAGATCATATCAAGGCTGTAAAAATCCAGATAACCACTAGATTTCAGCTAGGGAGTTAGCTTTATAATGTATATCACTTCTTGCAACCTAGTGGTTATCTGGATTTTTGCAGCTCAGATATAGGAGGCCTAAATTCTCAAAGCATAAATCTCCATTAATAAATAAAATTTTTTAAAAAAACACTCACCCAAAATAAGACCTCTTTCATACATTTCTTTTAAAAAAAGAAATTCATTTGAATGATGAATTCCTGGCCAGTATGGGGCTACCAACTATGTTGATTGGAATTTTAGCAGTAAGACAACTCCAGGAAATCATGTTGGGAAAGACTTTGATAGGATAATGTGAAAAACCTTGAGTCAATGATTTAGAAAAGAAATAGCACATTCAAATAAATTATCTCTCTGAACATCCATTCACCTAATCTTTAATTAATGGGTAACATGTTTGTTGGGACTTCACTTCCAAACAAAGAACAAATACATTGTTTCTGATATTGACAAGACATTATAACTTCTGTTAATTTATATAATTTGCATCATTTAAAGTCATTTTTCATACAGGAATTAGATTTAACAAACATTCTGAGTTAACAGACACCACTCCCTATCTCTTACATTAATTTGAGGTTTTACTGCTTTGTTTATAAGCAGGTTATAAGAACGGAAAAGTTGCCCCCAAAGTGGATATTTGCTTGAACTAATTAGCACTGATGATGTTACCTAGTTTGGGTAATGAAATGCCTGCAAGAAAACAAGCAAGCTCAGAGAGCACTAAGGACCCCACATTGCTTGAATTAATTGTCTGAAAATGTCTGAAATGGCTAATAACAGAATAACAGAACAGAACTAGAAGGGATCTTGGAGGTCTTCTAGTCCAATCTCCTGCTCAAGCAGGAAACCCTACATCATTGGAGAGACATGTTTGTCCAGTCTCTTTTTAAGCCTCCAATGCAGGCTACAACCTGCATTGCTTAGCCTTAATACAGTATATCATTGTTAGCATGTGGGCAGATGTAAAAAAACCTTCAGATGCCACTGTTCATTCATTCATTCATTCATTATCTTTGAGTTGCAACTACCTAGACAAATATCTTCAGTTTTCTTCACAACTGTTCTGTCCCCACGAAGCACACAACCACACAAGCAGTTTGTACACACTGATTTAATGAAACAAAGGCTACTAATAAAATGTCTTAGTAGTACTCAAGATGCACACACCAATTTACAAACAAACCGTTATCAGCAAGCAACCAGCTATCAATTAAGCTTCATTAATAGCTGGTATCAGTTCAAAGAGTTAGAAGACAATGACGAGCAATTGAGTCTGTTTATCTTACGGAGTTTCCAAGAGTTGGCAAAATTCCTAGAAATTTGTCCTTGATAATCCAAGCCAATGCAGAGAATGCCAAAACAAGAGTCAGGGAACAAGCTATGATCAGACAAGTCTCTTTCTCAAACGTTGTTCTCTGCAACTTGTTAGCTTCAATTGATGACCTTAAATAGACTAGGAGAGTGGCCAATTAGCCCCAAGTCTTACTCATGAGTAGACCTCCTCTGGAGTAAACCTTCCTGCCTCTTGGCAGCCCTGCGTGCTCTTGCATTCAGGAAAGGAGTAGCCCCTCCTTTCTCAGCACTGCCAAGAGGTACTGAAGCTTCCAAAGGCCCAGGCTGCACAAGCTGCAGGCGGGCCACAACAACAACTGCTTTTTGGAACTGGCTTGCCCATGTCTATTTCCTAGGGATGAGAGCGAAGGACTGGCTAGCCTGATAACTGAAACACTATACCAAACCGGCTCTTTCTTAATAGTGTGTGCCGTTTAAGGCACCAAGAGTTGTCACTGGGGTCAGTCTGCTGGCAGCTGTCTTTCTTTGTCTCCCAGATGCTGTAGAAACTATCAAGCCTTGCCTAGAATCGCAAAGTTGGCAATTTCTGATACTGCTGAAACATAATCAGCTTTTGATTCTGCAGCAATTAGCATATTATTACCCATAATGTTGTGCATAGCAATTTTGTTGTAAACATTTGTACTAATTCACCATAACCTAATTATTTTTATGATGCATAATCATGGAATATTTTCCAAGAAGGAATGTTTCTATCTTCCAGATATGTAAATCTTTCTGGAAAAAGCCAAGTCCTCAGATATCATCTAAATATCTGCTTATTCATAAAATATTTTATGGAATGACAAGATAGAGACCTTGTTTCTATGGAGTGTAAGTCTTGGCAATATATTATAGCTAGGGGGATTCAACAGATAATATGTTCGATTTTAGAATAGATCATCAAGATCTGTGATTATTTCCTCAACACGCCAGCCCTGCATCATTTTATTTGACATTTTCTAGGAATTGCAAGCATATTAAAGGCATACTGTAAGGGCCAAATAAATGTTGAATATCTTTCAGGATTATGCTAAATAGTTTCTCTGTTCATTAAGAGCAGCCAGAGTTATATATGAAATCTAGTATAAAACTGTCCATTTTGTTATGACTCACACTATTTTGTCTCTTGTGCACTAATCACAATTAGATAAATAAATCAGTAGGCAAGGCAAATGGCCAATATTTCTGTCACTATCATTATTTACCAGATGTTATTAGATCATGACCCCAAATTGATGCCAACTGAAAATCCCAGGTATATAGAGCTAGTAAAATTATTATTAGCACCTTGGCATGAGGGGGTGGAGAGTTAAAGCCCCTTCTCATATACTGGAAACCCTACTGAAGGGTCTCAATCATAACTCTTAGAGTTGATATTTGGACAAAATGAGCTGCATTTTTATAACGTTTGTTTGGCTATTTGTCATGCCTGAGAAAATAAGGCAACAGAGCCTTTCAATACCTAATTTCTGTGCTGTGGGAGACAAGAAAAAGCACAGCATTCTTTCCATGAAATTAAGCCAAGAGGCATGGACTGCAGTTTACAATTCCGAACATAATTAGGCACACTATGGCCAAATGAAAGTGCAGCGTAAAGCATATGCATATTCCCATCCTCATAGTTCTCAATTTTATTTATGTTTATTTATTTATTTATTTTGTCAAGTATGTATTGGTAATATACATAGATATAACATTGTTTATATACATAAGATGGGTACTGATAAGAGGGAACATTAGGACAGGGACGGTATACACGCTGGTGCACTTATGTACACCCCTTACTGACCTCTTAGGAATCAGGTGAGGTCAACAGTGGACAGTCTAAGGGTAAAGTTTTGGGGGTTTGGTGACGAAACCACAGAGTCAGGTAGTGAGTTCCAGGAATTAACCACTCTGTTGCTAAAGTTGTATTTTCTACAGTCAAGTTTGGAGCGGTTCACTTTGAGTTTGTATCTGTTGTGTGCTCGTGTATTGTTGTGGTTGAAGCTGAAGTAGTCATTGACAGGAAGGACATTGTAGCAGATAATTTTATGAGCTATGCTTAGGTCGTGCCAAAGGCGACGTAGTTCTAAGCTTTCTAAGCCCAGGATTTCATGTCTGCGTAAGGTATTCTGTTGTGAGTAGAGGAGTGGAGGGATTTTTCAGTGTATAGACCTAGAGTCATTGATATGAAGGAGAGGGGAGGGAGAGAAATACTGGCATTTCAGGAAATGAAAAGATGATCTTCCTAAACTGAATGTACACAAAGTTTCATCCACCTAGATCTGCCTCTTGTCCAGAGGTGGGTTCCTGCCGGAGCTGCCCAGTGCGCAGCTCCGGTAGGGAGCAGCCGATTGCGCAATTTGCACACGACCACTCCGGAGCCCTCTCTGCCGGTCCACCGCACACGTCGCCATTTTTTTCGTTAATTTTTGGACGAGTTTGCTTCCGCGCATGTGCAGAAGCAAAATCGCGTGAGGGGCGCACGCGCGTAGCGAGCACGTGCCCGAAGCATGGAGATGTGCATGAAGTGCACCGGCATTGGTAAGGGACCAACCCGTCACTGCTCTTGTCTTTGGATTTGACTCCTTCTTCCAATGAAGGGGAGGGGGAATCAGACCTTCATTGGCATCCACAGAATACCTCTGATATTTCAGAGAGGAAAATAACTGAATATGTTATAACAATAATATTTCTATCCAGGTATGCAAAGAAGAAATTCCTTGAGGTGATCAACTTGTACAGTGAAGCATGATTAGCTCTGTAACATTTTATAAACTTGCATAACTGCAGATTACTACTCATAAAGTTTATGCTTGATTTTAAGATCCTGTTGGACCAGTTCAGATATAATGTACTAGCTGGGACAATATATATTTTAAAGTCATACAGTGCCACAGAAAGATATATTTCTTTTCTATTTCTCTTTGGTGGGCTAGCTTATATTTATGTTAATTTGGACATAATTACGCTGCAATCTTAAGCAGTCCATATCGTATCCAATGTTCACATTGGCTTAACTCTTAAGTCAATTAAAAAAAATCTTGTGCAGACAGAGACACCTTAAAGATAGCTTGAAAAGTATTGAATCTGGACAATAGGTTACCATGTTCTCCCACTGGACAATTTACCTGCTGTTGTGCTCTCCCACCTTTTTGTTCCAAGAAAGCAATTGCCAATTACTTTCCTTCCTGAAGGCAGAACTTACTAGACACAGATCATTTTATAATCAACCTTAAAGCATCCGAATGTTCATGCACGTGAGTACAAAAACCAGCCTTAAAATAAAATTCCTTTTCTTAAATGCCCTGTTGGTCTCTAGAGCTACCTTTACCAGGAAATCTGTAATAACATAATAGCTATTATACTTGCTTTGTAAATTGAAGGTTGCTGGTTTTCAAATATGTTATTTTCCTGAACAAACCTGGCCTTTTTAAAAACTTAAGTCCATCAGTGCACCATTTCATTATTTTCCAATCACTTGATATAGAAGGAATCAAGGATCCAGCACTGTTTCAGAACTTTATTATAAAAGCTTAAGCTTTTGTGAGCTATAGCTCATTTATCAGATGTACAGTAGCTAAACTGATGTAGGATTTAAATTGGGATGATGTGAATATAAAAAGGAGGAGGGAAGGGAAAGAGAAGATAGTTTGGTTATGCATATGCAATTTACAGTGTGATGCAGATTACATGTACGTTATAAATTAACAGTTGTAATGTGCTAAAAACCATTGTGTATGTTGAGATCAGTGGTGGGTTCCTACCGGTGCAGTCCACTCTATAGCACCGGTAACGGCCCACTGGTGACGTCACAGTACCGGTGCGGTCAGTTGCCGGTGCCTGGGCGCTGCCATTTTTTTAAAAAAATTGTAATTTAAATTGTTTTTTCTTTTGCGCATGCCCAGAAGCCGAGCTTCCGGCACTGCGCATGCGCTGCCTTCCTACCCCACAGTGAGTCCAAGCAGGGGAGGATGGCTGAGGGAGCACGCGAGACGCTGAAAGAATGGGCGGCAGGAGCTATCTCCATTCCCCTCCCTTCAGCAGTCCGAGAAGCCACGAACGCGCGGTGATGATCCTAGGCATTTTCGCACGTCTGAGGCTTCTTGAGCTGCTGAGGGGAGGGGGAATGGGCGGCAGGACCTATCTCAGTTCCCCTCCCTTCAGCAGTCCGAGAAGCCATGAACGCGCAGTGATGATCCCAGGCATTTTCGCACGTTTGAGGCTTCTCGAGCTGCTGAGGGGAGGGGGAACGGGCAGCAGGAGCCTAGGATCATCGATTGGGGAGAAGCATTCAGGCCGGACGGAGCCTCCTAGAAGAACCACTGCCGCGGTCTTGCTGTTCCCGCTGCGGGGGGCTGCATTGCGGGTGGGCAATGTCCCCCCGCTTCTCCGGCCGCTGCCAAGCTCCCGAGGCCCACGCCCACCCAGTCACATGGCTGGCAAGCCACACCCACAAAATAAGCCACGCCCACAGAGTGGTAGTAAAAAAATTAGGAACCCGCCCCTGGTTGAGATCTAAGATTAACTGAAACCTTTTGATATGTGAGTGTTGTGCAATTTCTCACTTACTGGTGCTATTAAAGTTGTGCTTTTCCATAACAGCCACTTTGAGGTCTGCTATGAAGTGCCTTACCTAGAAGGGTAAGAAGAGTTTCATTTTCAACTGGAGAAGAAATCCTTCTGCCATTTGCATTAAAAACAATGAATCTACCTCTCTGTCTAACTGAACTAAACATGTTTTAATCATATATGGTTAATACCGACATTGATACAAAGTTGGACAGACATTTTAGAAATGTTTCCTATATACCTTACATTGGAATAGCAACTAAAACATGTATATTATGTCTTTATGTCTGCCTTTGTGTTCCCCCCATCAGAATGGCCAAGAAAATTTGCTGTAAGCTGAAATTAGTATGAAAAATAAAGGAAAAACAGATTGGGCTAAAGTACATTGGGACTGGCATGCAAACAAATGAACTGTTGGTAACTATGCAATGATCTAAATCATTTCTACATATTACAGATGTAGAACTTGCTGTAACACAGAAGTTGGTCCTATCTATGAGAGCTAAATCCTCAGAGATCTCTTTTCAGCTCCTATGAAATTTATTTTAACTAAGTCTGCTGCCAAATCTTCCACCAGCAAGGGGGTGTCTAAAGGCAATTTCCCTCCTCATGTTCTGTCTAAATAATTCCCACAAATTGGGCTGGGATCTTTCTAGCAGTAGCAGCTATGACAAGTACCTCTACTAAAAGTCGGTAACTAAAGCCAATTGTTTTGATTCTCATTTCTGGTCTGCCGCCTGGACTGCCAAATGGCAAAGGCCTATTTCACCTCCAGAATTCAGAGTCTACTATTTATTGGGCTCACCATCTGGAAACATGCCCAGAACTTGCTACAATAGTTAGATGAATGGGACACCCATGTATGGGAGCAGTTTGCTAGCTTGGACAGCCACATCCTAGAACACTGTTCTCTAATGGCAACCCTTCAACATAGCCAAGGGAACTATGAATATTATAGAATCAAACTGGTATCAAAATACTAACCATGTCCAGCTTCTGGTTAGTTATTTATTCAGTACCAGAAAGGATAAAAACAAAGCTGAAATATAATTGTCCTCTAGGTAGCATAGTTTTGTGGTTGCCAAACCTAGGTTTATACTAGAGGAGGGAGTTGCTGCATTGCATTTTCTCTATATATCTTTGCTATCTTTATATTCACATAAATTACTAGCTTATGCAACCATCTCCATTGTTGAGCAGAAAGAAGGAAATCCTGCCAGAGTTAATGAAGCCAGCCCTTCAGTTCATAGCAGGCAGAGGGGTAACTAAAGCTGTCTCTAGCAGCTGCCTTGCAGCTTTGTGAAATGAGAATTTCACATATCATAGCTTTGTGCTCTGAGCTGTAAAGGCTCCTGATTCCCAGTCGTACTATGAGGTCCTGGGAGGGTGCTCTAGTTTATGAAAATAGTCACTTGCTGTGCCCTGGATTACTAAGCCTAGTGCCGAGTGCCAGAGCCTATATTTCACTTAGCAACCTCTCTTATCTTGGTCAAACTGCCAAACTCTCAGTTTCCCACATAGTATCTCACATGCTTTTAACGAAAGAGAGTTAGATTTGTCCAAGGCAAGGCAGCTTTACCTTCTGAATGATGATAACAGTAAGATATGGCTAATTCCAGTGTTTTGGAATATCTGCAGAGGTGGGCTCCTCCCAGTTCAGATTGGTTCACCTGAACCAGTAGCAACCTTCTGGTGACATCACAATGATGTCACAGAACTGGTTCGGTCAGTGCCGGTCCATGGGCGCCACCATCTTTAAAAAAATGTAAAAAAAATGGATTCTTTTTATTTTTTTATTCTGTGCATGCGCAGAAGTCAAGTTTCTGTCACTGCGCATGTATTGCCATCTTGTTTTTGGCTTTTTTAAAAAATTGGCTTTTTTGACACTGCACATGCATGCGCCCATGAGGCACGGCCATGCGGCACAGGAGGAAGTGAACCGGCAGTGAGGTAAGTTAAAACCCACCCCTGTCTGTCACCCCCGCTGCCGCTACTTTTGCTCTCGGCTTCTTCTCGGCACTTTTACAGTCAATCTTGAAGAAGATCTTGAAGGAAGATGTTACTTAGATCACCACCAAGCTCATCATTGGGAGAGGCGTAGGCTAGCCCCTGAATATATGAAAAGTCTTGGGCAAAGCTCTTCCAAAGTTCGGCCAAGTCTTCTCCTTTTTCTCCACCTTAACGCGTGTGAGCAAACACGCACACCATTAGGTGTATGCGCTGTGAGATGTGTACGACTGTGCGTGTTTGCTCTGTGATACGAGGCCGAGAAAGAGGAAAAGACTTGGCCAAACATTGGAAGAGCTTTCCCCAAGACTTCTTGTATATTCAGGAGCTAGCCTACACTTCCAGCTCTTCAATCAAGATCAACTTTAAGAGTGCTGAGTAGCTGAGAGCAAAAGTAGCAGCAGCAGGGGCGATGTGTGTGTGTGTGTGTGTGTGTGTGTGTGTGTGTGTGTCTGTCTGTCTGTGTGTGTGTGTGTGTCCCAAGAGTTACTGCACTGGATGACAAGGGGGAGGGAATCCCCACAGTCAGCGAGTACTTGGGGGGTCACAGACACCCCCCAATTAGAAGGGAAGCTAAATCAGGAAGAGGCAGAGAGGATCTGCAGGGATCCCTCCTAGCCTAGCTGGATCTTCCCCCCAGCATCCTCCCCCTTCCCCGGGGAATCCTCTGCTCGGCTCTCTCGGGAAAGGCGCAGCTTCGCTTTACGGGAGAAAAATCCAATTTCCTTCCTTTAAACACGCGTCTCTCTTGCTCAGAACGTGTGTACGAATCAGCTCCTTCCGATTCAGTATTCAGACAGTAGATGCAATTTTCCCCCCAACTGCATCTGGGATTCAGATTCAATACTTAAAAAGCTATGGCAGAACTGAATCTAGTATGTTAAAGTTGGCATGAAAAGACAGGCTGACAAGTGAGGGATCTTTTGTATATTTTCAGGGCTTTGCTCTCTTTGCTTCTATTCTCTGCATTTCTATTCTATTTGCTCACTAAATGATGTCTAATGTGGGTATACAGATTTATGTTTCATGTTACACGGTAGCAGCTAACCTAGTCTCTCAACAACTTATTTTGTAGCCTTTGTTAAAATAAAAATCTTTTACTCTCTCTGGGGTTTTGCCCTTAGCATCACATATTTCCAAATCATTTGGGCTTCAGATTCCAGATCAGAGGATAACATCTTCTCATTCAAGATGGATGGTAAGAATTTAATTGTTTAATAGGATGGCAACTAATTTGCACCCTTCTTGCTATCAGTCATTTTGCTATTTCTATTTCCATTGGAAGGAAACTAGGAAATGTTTATATGCATGCTAGGAGAGAGTGATTTCTTGTTGAAAGAAAGAATGGTTGTATATACAAATGAGAAATCAATTAATTTTATATGGAGTACTTTATTTTACAGGTAAATAATTTGAACTGGTAGTAGAAATAGTTGTAATTATTGCCATTAGCCTTCTAATTGGGAAAAAAATTCTCTTGGTTCCTTTATATCCATATTTCCACATCCACAATCGTGTGCATTTATATGTGGTCGAAAGCCAGCTCAGATAATCTTTTAATAACAATAGGCACTGTTGAGTTTGCCGTTTCAACACACATTCAAAACTCATAAGCAGTAGGAAAGAGTTAATTCAACATGCATATTTAAATTTAGCATTAAAATTCCAAAGACCCACTGTGTTTATGTTATTAATACAAGCAAAGAGAAATGCATGGATAATATTTCACTTTAGAGAGAGAAAGCAAAAATAAAATAAAAAAGCCTCTCTCTCCTTTTCTCTGTTCTTTTGTATGAAAAAGTCTACATCTATACATACCTACATCAGATTGGAAGAATTAACTTCAAATTGGGTTAACAAATGAAAAGCAATGCCAAATATACTTCAATATATTCTGTCCAAATATTAAGTAAAGATGTTGGGAGATGTTGATGCAGATAAGATCCATGTTCCATTATGGCAATAAAAGGAAGGACCTCAGTCTATTAGATGATAGATGGTTAAAAATTAGCATTAAAATACAACTTCCTTAGCAACTATGACAGCATTCATGTTGCATTTTAAAAATAATTTAGCAGTATATGAATATTTGTAAATGTTAATAAGTTCTTTAGTACAATGTTAATGCAGAATAGGATAACATTGGACATGAATAAGATTCTAAGGAACATACCAAACTTATATGAATTATTGAAACATTTTTAATATTACAGTACCAATATTTTGCAGAATTTAAGGAGGATGATTTCAGAGATACACTAAGAATTATATATATATATATATATATATATATATATATATATATATATATATATATGTATGTATGTATGTATGTATGTATGTATGTATGTATGTATGTATGTATGTATGTATGTATGTATGTATGTATGTATATGATATGTATGTATGTATGTATGTATGTATGTATGTATGTATGTATGTATGTATGTATGTATGTATATCTATATATATGAGTGACTTTAAGCCAGACACTTTATCTCCTCCCAAGTCATCTCACAGGGTTGTTGTTGTGGGAAAAATAGAAATAAAAAGGCAACATTAGGTATGCGGCTTTGAGTTATTTCTAAACATAACAAAGATGGGATATAGAAAAAGTATTCGGTATAGTATAGCCCAAAACCTAAGTCCCTGAGAGTCCAGTGACCAGACATTACAGCAGGAATGGGCAGTTGGAATTCAGAACCAATTAAAATGTCGGGATCACCTTTCCTGAGAGTATCCCCAATCTCTATTTCTCTCTCTATCATCACCACTGTATCTGCTTGTCTTGCCCTTTGCCTGCTGTATTAGCTTGCCTTGCCCTTTGTCATCCCTTCCTCAAATTAAAGGGCCCATGTTACACTTGGAAGGCACAACCCCTCAAGCAGCTGATTAATCTGATTCTCTGGGCTGTTTTTATGTAGTGCTTAATATCCCTATTTCCAGACAAGCAGCATCCCCATCCCATCTTCTTCATCCATACACATACTGTACCATATCATTTCACCACCATCACCACAATACCACACTCACTGGGGCAGCTGGATTTACTGGATGTAACACTTTAGATCTCTGCCATCGCCACTATCACGTTGCCTAATCTTCTACAGTTGAATGGCAGCACCTTCATCGGCACCATATGCTACTGAACATCTGATCAGAAGTGCTGTTGCCCTCATCACTCCACTTGCCAGCTCATAAGATGACCCAGTCAGCCATGCAGTCCAGCATGGGTTTTGTTCAAACAGGCAGATGAGCATCTCTTCCTCTTTGGTCACCTAAATGTCACTCCTGAAGTTGGCTACCCTGAGAGTTATGTGCTACTTTACCTCCCAAAAGAACAGAATAGTGTGAAATCCATCCAATCTTCCTGGGTAATCCTATGTCTGGAGTTAATGTATTTTAAACACAGTACTTATATAAAAAGGGCAGGATAATAAAATGTGATTTATTGATTCAATTTCCCTAGATTCACAGAGGCAAGTTCTTTTGTCCAGGAGAATTTTACAGTATTTACTTTTTGAAAAAGCAGATGGGGGAGCAATATATCTAGATCTAAAAAAAATTTTTAATAGTTGGAAAGGTGAATGCTGCTAAATAGTATGCTGTTTTTCAGGTAGAATGTTTAGCCCAAGCGCATTCTATGATATCCTATGCGCTTAGTGTTCCGTATCCTTGATTCTTTGCAGGATAATCTAATTAGCCTGGTAAACTTTAAATAAGGAACCCAAACCCACAAAATAGCAATTGTTTATCCGTTTTGACTTCCCCCTCTGATAGATGTTTATCTTCCAAAACAAATGGGACTAAATCCAAGGAACAAAACTCGGATCATTATTATTATTTATTTATTTATTGTACAATCAATGAGCAAACTGATCCTAAGCTAATACTGTAACTGTCTGTCTCCAAACTTTCCTCTCAGTCTTTAGTCTAAGTACAGCAAAGCATATACATCTAAAGGGAGAAAGAATAGCTTTAAATCTTAGCCTGCACTTCCTAATTTCCCATTTATTTATGTAACGTTCCACTTCCGTTCTACAAAGAATTTGGACAAGAGGTTTGGACAAGGGATTTTTATTATGTTTTCAGGTTAATGAATGACTAACATGTTTTCCCTGCATTTTGGATTATAGCTCTATTAACTCTATTAACGTCAGATTGAGTACATGAAATTATCATTACATTATCAGTATTGGCACCAATATGGAAATATGGAGGCCTGCAAATTGGAAAGGATAGAAAACTGGTTTATCTTTTGGTCATCCAGAAGTTGAGTAGATTGGGTACCATTATGCATCCATCTTAAACCCTGGTCTCTCTTCAGATCATGTAAATCTTGGATACTGGATCTATGTATTCTAATTTCTTCCTCTTGGCTTGAAAATTTCCAGACTTGGAATCTATATAGTTTTATATTTTTCCAAAGGTCATTGACATAACCCTTCCCCCCCCCACCTTTCTTTAATTTCCTTGCCAGATATTAACACCTATTATCCCACTTCCAACATTAGTTCAATACCTTGTGATAGTTCCTGAAATATCTGTAGTTTTCTGAAATGGATGCTACCCAGCATTGTTGACTTCCCCCAGGAATCCTTTCAAAAATTGCCTTACTACATTTTTGATGCTAGGTTCTCATATCCTAGTTATATTTCAGTTCAAGTAAAAACCATTTCTTGAAGAGGTTTATTTTGTCCTCAAATGTTCCCCAGTGTCTAACAAAAACATCCTTTTCCCTGGCACCACGTTTATTCATTCATTGCAACCTCTGTGCTCTGTTTATCTAGTTGTCCTTGTACACAGAACAGGTGATATTATTTTCTGGAAGGCATAATCCATATACCTGCCTGCCTTTCTAAGCATTTCCAGTCACCTTCATTTCAAGGGAACAGATTTGGTTCATGACAGACAGAAACTTATTGCATTGAGCAAAAATTCATGACTAATGACCAATTGACAGACACTACGGTAGTACATTTGACATTCTATGCAACAAACTGAAAAACATTTCCGTGCTAATTTTCTATCTTCTATCTAGTTATTATTTACAATTTTGTATTCTTATTTAAGAGTATAAACATGCCCTTTATGTACTGATTGATTTCATTTTTAAATTGCTGATTTCACCCATATCTCTGGCTGTTTAGAACAAAATAAATGCAATTAAATCAAAACACAGTCCCATCCCAAAACAAAATTTGGCATCTAAAATGACTTCATTCTTCAGCAACCAAAAACTCTGTGAAGGTGATGGTCTGGATGCAGGGAGGGATACATTCCAGATAAGTAAGAGGCAGCTCAGTTCAGATAATTTGTGTGAGAGAAAGAGGATAATAGTTCTCAGAATATATGCTTGCTGTAGATAGTACTGTAGGGTGCTTCAGTTTTGTTAGATTCCCTCTATATGTGTGGAACAATAAAGAAATCTGCTTGGAAGAATCACCATCAATGCTTCCACCCACCCACCCCCCAAAAAACTGTAAGGGAAGGCAATATTTGGATTTCCAGAGACAAGTTTCATAAAATAGAGCATACATTATTTGCAGTAACAATTCAATACTTTGGATTCATAGCAAAACTCATCATTACTCTTAGTTTTTGAGGCAATAGCAATAGCACTTTTCTTATATACCGCTTCATAGTGCTTTACAGCCCTCTCTAAGCAGTTTACAGAGTTCAGCATATTGCCCCCAACAATCTGGGTCCTCATTTTACCAACCTCGGAAGGATGGAAGGCTGAGTCAACCTTGAGCCTAGTGAGATTTGAACAGCTGAACTGTTGAACTAGCAGTCAGCCTGCAATGGCTGCATTTAACCACTGCACCAGAAGAGGCTTGGTGGTCCTCCTTTTGCTTTCCTTTCTTATTTACTCAAGATCTTTTGATTAAGACTTCTGTTAAACATTTTTAAAAATTCAAGTGTTGATGGGGCCACTTCTGTCCATCTATTCATCCATTTATCTGCCCCCCCCCACATCCACCCACAGGATTTGTCTCTCCATAATATTTATTGATTCTTCTCTAACAAAATTTGCTCTCTGCCTGCCTAGTTATCTTTTCTTTCATTATCGTTTGTATCAGTTTGCCTGGAATAGATGTTAGGCTTGATTGCCCTTTACTTTCCCAGTTGTCCTTTTTGTCCTAGGGCTAGAAAAGATCCATGGTCAAGCCATTGAAGCTTACTGGGTGCAATGGCCAGTCACTCTCTTCCATCGTAACCTTCTGAAGAGATTGTTGAAAATAAAATTGGAAGCAGAAACTTATATAAGAAAGCCAGAATATGAATCTAATAAAAAATAGTTTTACATTTATGTTATCATGAACCTTCAGTTAGATTCTATCAGGACCCAGTGATTTATTATTGTATAGTCTCTCAAGAGATTAAACATCTTCTCTTGTTACTTTTTGGCTTAGGTGTTACAATTCTGTCCTGAATAAATCAATGCGGGCTCCGGTATCTGTCCATTAATTACTACTTTATCATATTTACTATAGAGGTCTAATTCCATCTTCTACATAAAGATATTCAGTGATATGAAGATAGCTATCATATTTCTTTTTTAAAAAAAATAAAATTACTTTTTAATGTTTTTATTTCCATAATTATCTAATGGTATGTGCTAGTGGAAGCTAGTGGGATGCCACAGAGAGGAGGGGGGTCAGGCTGTTCTCTATGGCACCAGAAAGCCAAACAAGGAATAATGGATGGAAGCTGACCAAGGAGAGATTCTACCTGGAAGTGAGGAGAAGCTTTCTGAAGGTGAGAGCGATCAACCAGTGGAACAGCTTGCCAGCGGAGGTTGTGAGAGCCAACACTTGCGACCTTCAAGGGGAGACTGGACTGCCATCTGTCTCAAATGGTGTAGGAACTCCTGCTTGAGCAGGGGGTTGGACTAGATGACCTACAAGGTCCCTTACAACAACAACAACAACAACAACAACAACAACAACAACAACAACAACAATAATAATAATACATATGCCTATTTTCATTTTCTACATTAAAATATAATGGTCTTATTTTGTTTGCATATAGAAGTCAGTTTAAATGGCTCCTACTGAGTTCCCAGTTTCATTTCCACTGTCCCTTTAAAATGTTTGTGACTAGAAATTTCTGTTTGTACACTGATTTAGGGCTATAGTTGAAATAAAATTAGTAATGCTAATTACTGTAATTAGACTTCTTCAGTCTCCTTATGAATTTCACAGCCCTTATCATTTAAAGGACAGAAGAAAGGTTTTCTCAAGAGAGTTGGAATTAACTGGTATGGTAATAAAATCCTTAGCTTATTAGCAGGTGAGGCAGAGATGTGCTAACACAGCATCTCTGTCACTGCCCAAATTGTAAAGGTGGCATAAATAAGAGAATGCTGAAATTCTAATGTAGTTTGCTGCACTATTGAACTGCAGGTATCAAATAAGTGACAATGCTTCTTCTTTTTTGGGGGGGGCATACTGGTTCAAGGCATAACATTCACAACTGGAATTCTATTCATTCTTTTTGACTCCCTGGAATTATTTTTGGTAAAGAGTGATGAAGAAATATATTAAGTAATAATTAGAATGAGCGGGCAAACTCAGAATATCATCTAGAAAAGAGTGATTGAGTTTTAAGAATATAATATTTGGAATATACATACATTTTTGTCACTGACTGCAGATATGATATAACCAGGTTTAGCTTTTAGAAGTAAGTTTCTTAACATAAACACTGAGATAGCATTATTTGAGCACTAGAGGTGTCTGAAAAGCACATTAAGAAGTGTCAGCATAATTCATGAAAAGATAAAAAAGAATGGGACACTTTCTTAATTCGGTTAAAGCAACATATTGAATTTTGCACTATATAGTTTGCAGCCTAACTATTTATTTGTTTGTTTGTTTGTTTGTTTGTTTGTTTGTTTGTTTGTTTGTTTGTGAGATTTATATACCGCCTCACAGTGCAAGCACTCTCTAAGTGGTTTACACCAGTAAGTAATGTATATTTACATTGCCCCCAACAATCTGGGTCCTCATTTTACCTACCTCGGAAGGATGGAAGGCTGAGTCAACCTTGAGCCAGTGAGATATGAACCGCTGACCTGCGGATCACAGTCAGCTAAAGTGGCCTGCAGGACTGCCTCTAACCGCTGCACCACCTCGGCTCTTCTTCTATTTTGGTTCACAGTGAGTAAAGTAATCCTATCTAGTTCTGAGGCATGTAACCTGAGGCACAAATTATAAATCTATTTTTCCTGATGGTATTTTTAAGTGAATATGTGTAACTATGGTGAAATAAATGACATTTCAACTTGTATGTTTTGTTTCTGTTTAAGAAGACAGTAATTCTATAACCCTCATGTTGGAAATAAGCTTCTCTGAAATCAGCTATACTCATATCTGAATAGGCACTGGTAATGTATCCACACTTTCTATAGAAAAGTAAAAGTGCTTCCAGAGATAGTTTTGTATTTGCAAAAAATAAGGGGCATGAGAGAATCTGCTGCAATGTTGTTTGTGTGGTTGAGTTTATTGCTTAATTCTCTTTAAGGATAAGGAGTTTATTGCTTAATTATCTGTAAGAAGACTGAACTCTTATACATGCTTACCAGCAAATAAGCTGCATTGAATCTAGTCAGAGTAATTTCTAAATAAGCATATAGAACAGCTTTTTAAATTCATGCCCGTGGTCATTTATAAGATAGCATGCAGTAAGAACTATATGCAATTGATATGCAAGGAAATGATATTTACAAGTCATGCCCTTGATTACTTCTAGGTAGGCATACAGAGAAAAAATACTGATGTTTTCGCTCATTTTAGAACAGGCATTTTTGGAGAGCACTATTTGTTAGTTTAATTCCAGTTTAATTTGATCTCCTTAAAATTGGAATAGAATCTTTAGAACCTTTAAAGATTTATCTACCTCTGATAGGAACATAATAGAAGTAAATATAATAAATCATTCATTTGATATCTTGTTTGTCTATATAAAGACCATCTCTAGGGTTTTAGAGAGTTGAGAGAGAGGGAGGGAGGAAGGGGGAGAGGGAGGGAGGGACGGAGGGACGGAGGGAGGGGAGAGAGAGAGAGAGAGAGAGAGAGAGAGAGAGAGAGAGAGAGAGAGAGAGAGAGAGAGAGAGAGACTATTTCTATCTCAAAGAGCATGAGCATTGTTTGGCTTCAACAGAGGTAATCCTGACAATTTGTGGTATGAGAGAGAATGGAGAACCATGAGCACCCAAATAACTACTGCAGCCACAATGCAGTTAGGCCATTCTAAATCCTCTCCTTATTATGGGTTCTTCCTTTAGACAGCAATGTATATTATCTCAGTTGTGAAGCACACAATTAATGTTCTGCTCTTCTTTACAGCCTTTCCACTACTTTATATTTTACAACTGGTACTGTGTTCAGATACGTTATAGCAGCAATCAGTCAAAAGACAGTTTAGCAGCCATGCTTTTAAAAAAAAGTCCCTGAACATGCATAGTGTTGTAGTATAAAATCCTGGCATCTGTATGGCTACAGAAATAACATTTTTTAAAAAAAGTTCCTATATGCTAAAGACAACTACAAACAGCATTCCATAATATAAAGGGCTAATATTTTTTAATAAAACTAATAAAATGAACATCTGTAACCATAAACAGATTTGCCTTCATCTTGTTATAAAAAGTTTACTATTGAAAAATGGGTTTTTAACACAGCTGGTGAGTTCTGGCATGATAATTCCAGTCCAGATGTTGATACTGAGCCTATTTGCTGTCCCATCATCTTCTGTTTTTCTGAGGTGGAATGAGACAACTTGATGCAGCCAACTCGCCATGGCCAACTCAGAATGACAATTTAACAATTCAATTATTTAAAATAAATAAAAAGATATTTTAATTTTTGTCATTCATGTTTCATTCTGTCCCTCCTTTTGCATCCTTTCTTTAATGATTCTTTGCCACCGTTTCTCTGATGTTAGTGTAACTCTTGTCCTGCAGCAGGTTGTCCCACGGCAAATTGCCTGTGGCAAGTTGCCCCACACTGAACTGGCCATGGCAATTCAACTGTGACGTGTTGGCTGTGGCAAGTTGACCGTGGCAAATTGTCATAGACCCATTCTGAGGCGGGACTCTGTGAAGTTCCAGATCCTGGAACTGTATCACCCCTGTGCTGCTAGGGTAGGAAGTAGACTAATTTCAGAAGTCACTGCGTGCAGTGTCATTTTGAACTCGGGCCAGGGGTAGGCAAACTACGGCTCTTTGAGGACCTGTGGACTTCAACTCCCAGAATTCCTGAGCCAGCCATACATACATGGCTGGCTCAGGAATTCTGGGAGTTGAAGTCCACAGGTCCTCAAAGAGCCGTAGTTTGCCTATCCCTGAACTAGGCTTATGCTGAAATCTCAGAAGAAATCCAGAATTCCTTGTGGCATTTTTGTAAAAAATATGGTTATTTAAAAACAACCCATCCTTTTTTAAATGTTTATTTCAATGCAATGAAATTGGTGGACTGGGTTCATGCAAGAAGTATCTGCAAGGTGCGGTCATCTTGTCTTCCTCACCATTCCTTTTCTTTATGGACTGAAAATGCAGACTCATTCTCATTTAAAGGCTTTTAAAAAAAATTAAATTCTACTCTGATTTTTTTTTAATTCCTGGTTAGGAATTCTCATCACATGAATTTTATATTTCCTGAGTAGGATTTCTAACACATCACAATTTAGATATGGATATAGGAGGTAGATAATCCTATTGTTTTGAGCAAAGGTATGTTTTTAAAAAGCAGCTAAGTCTAGAGTGGGAGAATATGTTTTGCCATTTTCTTATCAGCACAGACAATAATTAATTTTTGACTAGCATATGAAACTCTTTCTACAACAAAACTTTTGATCTATATATAATCATATAATTTGTCATCATCTCCCTCTAGTCTTTCTTCATTCTCTATTTTCCATCTCTCAAATCATACACTGATATTTACTGTACATTTTTTCCAAATGTCAGGACCAGGGATGGGTTCCACTTACCTTCGCCACCGTTTCGCATCACGACGTTTCAACTCAAAAGGAGCTCATCAGCTGTGCTTCGGCGAAGAAATAAAGGTCAGTATTAACACACGGGTGGGGTGGGAGGGCTCTTTTGCAAGCCATGGAAGAGGAGAAGCCATCCAAACACAGAAAAATTCACCAAAAATTCCCCCCAAAAGATGGCAGCACCCACGGACCGGCACCAACCGAACCGGATCCGTGACACCATCATGACATCACCAGCAGGTCGCTAACAGTTTGGACGATCTGGTCCGAACCAGGAGGAACCCACCTTCATTTAGACTTCACAGGAAAGTTTTTACCTTATGTACATTTGATCTCTGTTTAATATAAAATTTGCAGATTGCTATAGCTTTATCTCAGGCATATAATGCTGTGCAAGTGCTTTTATATAACAAATAATGATTTTAAAATACCAGATTTAAGGTGTGTTTTATCTGAACTCCATTTCAAACCAAATTAAGCTTGGCACATAATGCAGGTTAAAAAATAATTTAAGAAAAAAAAAGGATATTTCTATTATGCCTATATAAAGCACACTAAAATCAAGAATCTGAATATGTTAATTTAGGCGATATATGAGGAATGTCTGTGGGCAGAATAAGGGTCACTGAATCTGGCATAACATTTGGTCCAAAGCTATGAACCAATATATTTGCACTTAAGTTCCAAGAACAAACTTAGGCTCTGCTAGTAAATTCATGTTGTTGTAGAGGAACTTACATTCTTTTAATCTTCTCGCTAAAGAAATATTGAGAAAATGGATCTTTGGGGACCACTTTGCTTTAGATGAAAGAAGTATCTGGACCTGTGTATGGATCTTATTTTTTACCCTGAGAGAACAATGCATTTTTCTAGCCAAGTGCCATTTATTGCTGCTCTCATAGATTCTTTTAGGAAAGATAGGAAATAAAGAAAAATACGTCTCTTCTATCATTTTTTCTAAAAGTGTGTGTCCATCATATTATGTAATAATTACCACATTTTGAGTATAAGGAGGAAAAGGAACAAAAGGAAGAAATACTGGTTCTACATTCCAAGCTATGCAGTTATGAATTTTTAGCATCTTTTTCTCAAAATAAAAAGGGCAATTAATTCATAAGGGAAGATAATTGTTAATTGCTGTTTCTCTCCCTGCTGCCTCTTCTCCCTCTGTTTATGTTAAACACTGAGCCTCAACCACGGCTGCTCTCCCTGAATCATAAAAAAGGATTTGTCAGCTTTATCGTCTGCTTGCTAGCTTCTTTTCATTCCCTCTCCCATCAGGACATTTGAGGTGGAGGTATTTCTTCTTCATCCCTTTGTCTTTCTATAAAAATGATTCGATCCTGAGCTATAGTGATATAAATAATATTTCTGCATTGAAATATCTTAGCTGGGAACTAGTCTTTGGTTGTTGTTTTTTTTTTTTCATTTCTTCCAGGTAGATGTTTCCTAGCACTATGACTCAAAAGGCACTATGAGCCATTACATCTTTCACTTTTTCACTGAAGTCTCTCCCTCTCCCCCCCTCTATTTTTGTGTGTCTTGTGTGATATGAAGTGAGTAACTCTAGAAGGAATAGCAGAACCTGAGGGCAGAGAGTGAAAATGGGGATCAGCCTTAACTAGTCACAACCAAACTAAGTCCCTCTCCCTCTTGAGTGCTGTTGGCCATGGTGGGATTCAATTTTTTTACTACTGGTTCTGTGGGCGTGGCTAGGTGGGGGTCATGTGACTGAGTGGGCATGGCCAACTTGACATCACTCATGGCCATGGCCACTCAGTCACATGACCCCCACATAGCCACGCCCACAGAAAAAGGTAGGAATTTTTTTTGAATTTCTATCTATCTACTTATTTTTTGCCCAGGCCTGGCCTAATCTATTAAAGGCCTCCTCCTGCATGCTGCCATGCCCTCCCTTCGCCAGTCGCACGCGTTGCATGCATCACCCTGTTTCCCCTCCTTCAGCAGCCCCACTTCCTCCCCCACCACTGCCTCTTTCTTCGGGCTGCATACTTTCGTCCCGCAGTGGCTGGTCGGAGTCCGGAAGGCAAGCTGACCTCTGGTAGTTTTTGGTGGCCTCCAGCCAGCCAGGAAGCAGCTGGCAAAGAGACGATGGCTGTGAGGCTTCTCGCAGTCGCATTGAAAAAGAGATCTTTTCGGTGCGACTGCGAGAAGCCTCCCAGCAGGCCGCCAAAAACTACCGGAGGTCGCCGAAAAAGCCACTGCCATCGCCGGCCTGTTCTTCTCATTGCCTGCTGCATCGCACTTGGACTGACGCATCCCATTGCCTTCTGCGTCAGTCCAAGCGCGATGCAGTAGGTTATGGGATGCGCATGTGTGGCTGGCGCAAAGAACAGGGCGGCGATGGCAGCGGCTTTTTTGGTGACCTCTGATAGTTTTCGGCAGCCTGTGGCTGCGAGAATCCTCCCAGCCACCGCCTCTTTGCCAGCCACTTCCCTGCAGTTGTGAGGGCAGGTGGGGCAAGTGAGCGGTGACCTGGCTACTGGTTTGGGGGCATGGCCAAACAGTGGTTCAGCGACCCAGGCCAAATTACCTCTATGAGTTCACCTGAATTGGTGCGAACCGGTATAAACCCACCACTGCTGTTGGCTCCTATTCTAACGTTAACCAGCTGTTGATCATTACTTGAGAAGATTCCTGTACATTTGGCTTTTAGCAATAAATCAGTTTAATTGAATTTTCATGTGTGAGTCTTTTGGGTCTGAGAGTTACTGAAAAATGGACAAGTTCTCCAGATGAAAGTACACCCTTGGTATTTGGTAAGATGAGCCCCAGACTTATCACTTGGTATCACAATTACAAGCAGGTCTTCATTTAGAAGCAGCTCAATATTTCATTGTGCTACTGATGTTATATCCATGGATGGAGGAATGTGGTTTGAGACCAATGAATACTATTCAAAAATGGTGTTCCTTAAGGAAGAGTCTGCATTCATTGGAAATAATTTCAACCTCCAATCTCCTGGCACACCATCATAGCATAGGCTAGCATGTTCAGGTAAAAGAAATTCATAGCAAATAGCAGAAGGAGTTTTGATGGCTAAGCAGAGTTGCCACCAAAGCAACCATAGAAAATTAGCATTTTTAATTTTATTTTTGTGAAAATTAGAAATGATATATATATATATATTTACTAGCAAACCTGAGATGGTCATTGATTGGAAAGGAAGGACTAATTCTCTATGTTAATTTATTGGTAAGAATAGCAAATGGAGGTTGCATGGCAAGTCTCTGTGAGATCTCCAGACTTACAATAGTATAAACATCTCTGAGCTGATAGAAAGGGACTCCACAAACTGAAATGTTTTTGCATTTGCTACTTTTTCCATAAGAAAAGTTTATGAACAAGATGGGGTAGTTTTCGAGCGTCTCAAATTCTGGGACCATCTAGTTCTATAGCAGTGATGGTGAACCTTTTTTTCCTTGGGTGCCAAAATAGCGCACGTGCGTGCTATTGCACACGCGTGTGTGCCCACACCCATAATTCAAAGTCCCACACTTGACCCACCCTCCTGCACATGCGTGCACGACACCCCCCCACTGCCCCATTTCCCGACTTCCGGTGGGCCCATTTTTCGCCCTCCCCAGGCTCCAGAGGCTTTCTTGGAGCTTGGGGAGGGCACAAACGCTCCCCCTGCCACCCTGGAGGCCCTCCGAAGTCCGAAATCGCCCTCCCAGAGCCTCCGCGTGAGCCAAAGATCAGCTGGCGGGCACGCACATGCACATGGGAGCTGAGCTAGGGCAACGGCTCGCGTGCCGGCAGATATGGCTTCGCGTGCCACCTGTGGCACCCGTGCCATAGGTTCGCCATCACTGTTCTATAGAGTTGGTCCACATATCTGGAAGACATTGAAAATGGGGAAGCAGAACAACAACAACAACAACAAAAACAACAACAATTTACTGAAATATATTTTCAGTAAATAAATATAGAAAAGCCTGCAGATATAATGGCTCCACAGAGCATTTACATCTAAAATTGTACATTTTGCAGTAACTTTACACATACATCAACCTCTGTTTATACCTACCCATCTATATAATACTGGGAAATGTTTAGTTCAATTTAAAAATGACAAAACAAGATTTAATCCTCAGTTTCTTATGACAAACTAGTAGCACAAAAGTAATAATAAGAAGGGAGCTGGCATGGATGCCGCAAGATTTTGTCAATAAATTGAATGAAATGCAATGATATATTCCCAGGTCAAAGTATAACAGAGATTGTTGCTGAACAATCAGCAATATATTTGAGCTGACCAACCCAAGAGAGAAAACTCCGTCTTCAACCATTGGACAAACCTATTCCACTTCGCTGTTCTGCCTCAGCTTCATTTCAACTATCTCCCAAGTGCAGTAATGTAAGACATAATGGCTGAGGTAATAAATGCAGAAAGATTTATTACCATATAATATTACATTTGTTCTGAATTTTGTAGCTTTTGACCAGTCTTTGTTTCTATGTATCTATCCCATAACAATAAGATACCGGTAGTTGTTTTTCATATCTAGGTCTGGAAAATATTTCTTTGAATCAATCCCATAGGTAGACTTGATTTTATACCATTCTTTTGGAAAATATAATTAAATAAGTGATGCCAAGTGTATTTTTATAGGTCCCAAACAATATCTCAAGTGATGAAAAACTGGTCAACATGTAACAGTCAGAGTTTGTGCATAATCACATTTTTAACAATCTTATTCAAGCCCTGTCATAGAGTCATGTGAAGCAACCCACTGGCAGCTAAACAGTCATGAGATTTGCTCTCCCCATTGATGTTATCTATCCTGTTTCTATTGCCTTTCTTCTCATTCACCACATTCATCTGGCTTCTTCCAAAGTAATATGAGATAATTGATCAACAGATTTCACATGCATTGAGCCTGCCCTTGGATGTTGTCAGATAAGGGAGAAAATAGTACTTACTATTATGATAGTCTTACTATTATGATGATGATGACAACAACAACTTAAGGATGTTTTACTCATGGGCAAGCAATATTGGAATCCTGCAGGAGAAAAAATGTCAGTAAGGCATGTTTGTGTATGGTTATGGTTTTTTTTTAGTTAGAGGTGTGTCTTTAGAGTAAGTTTATGTGATTTTTTTTCCTTAGGCACAAATGCTATCTGAATTAAAATATCTTGCTTCTTTAACAATCTGTAGAACAGGGCTGTCAAACTCCTGGCCCACGGGCCGGATGCGTCACACACTGGCCATGCCCATGCCTGATTTAGCGAAGAGGGAAAAAGTCCCGAAACATCATGTGATGCTGCCATGAACCGTGAGTTTGACACCACTGCTGTAGAATAAAGAGTTAGTGGCAGCGGTGAAAAAAGAGGTTACCAGAAAGAAAAATGGTAGAACAAAACAAAAAGGGTGGTATTAAAAAGGAGAGAAGATAATGTCATCCACTTTTACTTTTGGATACATAGATGATTTATTTATGACACGGAGCCTTCAAGGGCAAAAAGTTTGTATGGCCGTGTAAGTAAACTGCAGAAAGCAACCTGAATAACTTGAATATGAGTAGAGATAGGCTTTCCAGTGTGATCACCAGGAGGAACCAATATAACAGTACAGTGAACACCTTAAAAAAACAGATTGTTTAAAAACTCACAAAGGAATGGAACAGGGACAGGCTGAAAGGTGACAATTCCTAGTACCATATTTATTTCACATTCCTTCTGAGTCCCAAATAGGCTGCAAAAGCTTTATTAGAAAGTAAAATTATGAGTAGCTGCATCACTATCCTTTCTTTGGAAATGTACCTTACTTTCTGAGAGAAAGGACAAGGGTAAGTCAAAGTGGTATTGAATCAGGGGTGGGTTCCTCCCGGTTTGGACCGGTTCGCCCGAACCAGTAGCGACCCGCTGGTGACAACACGATGATGTCACCAAACCGGATTGGTCGGTGCCGGTCCGTGGGCGCTGCCATCTTTATTTATTTATTTATTTTGATTTTTTTTCTTTTGCACATGCACAGAAGCCGAGTTTCCGGCACTGCGCATGCATCACCATTTTGTTTTTGGCATTAAAAAAAAAAATTCGGGGTTTTTTGCACTGCACGGCGTGGGACAAAGCGAACCGGCAGCGAGGTAAGTTGGAACCCACCCCTGTATTGAATGTTCTGATAGAGAATATATTTGATAGAATCCTGGCAATCCAGTGCTGGGGTTTCAGCCATTCTGCAAAATTACCCATAGGCTGTTCTTGAACTTTCAATTCGCAAAACACTTGAGAACTCCGGAGTAGAGTAAACTGCTATACATTAAGCACATTCAATCTGAGCTTAAAGATAAGTAGGCAGACATACTTTCACCAAAGCCAGGCTTCATATGGCTGCTCTTCCCCATCTAGTGTTAAATTTAAAATTTCGCATAAACAAACTTGGCTCTTTTACAGAGAGAAGGGCAGGATAGCAATTCAGTTATGAAAAAGTAAACCAAACATGGGAGTTAATTGAAATGCAACAGATAAAAAAAATGTTTATAAAATAAAATATAGTGGTCTTGCTTCTTTTAACTATCTTGGTTTTGAAATTTGGGGAGAATGTAGTGAAATATTATTTTACAGTAATTGAAAGTGCCAGATTTGGGGAAATAACCTAGCACACAGTGAGAAGCATGTTTTATACTGTCAGGCCCTGAAATGTATAATATTTGCAAAAGATACATGAAGGAAGATACTATTTTCTGTAGTGATTTCTCTCATGTACTTCAGCATCTTGATTCTCCAAATGCTCATAAAATGTAGTACAATACCCCTGGAAAAAAGGTTGGTTATTGAGGTGACTCAGGCCAGACAAACCACACATCTCCCATTAGATTTAACATCTACCCTTTGGTTTACAACATTTATTTCTCCAGCTCTCAAAAGAGTTGTACCAGAATTTAACAGTTTCATTTCTAATAAAAGCCAGTTGCAATCCTACATGAGCTTGGTATGTTTGGGTGCTTTGTGCAACATTAAGGGGCGGTAGGACTTTGAACTCTACATGCAGAGCCAGAGAAGCTTGGTTTTCTTCTTATAAAAAGAGATTTTTTAAATCACTGAGCATATAAGTCTCAAGAGAGACTTCTTTATTAAAGGGCTTTAAATTATTCCCTATCTAGCTCACAAGAATGCACTTTGCTAGGTTGATTAAGGCATGACACAGTTTTTAAAAGATACAGCATTGCTTCCTTTCATTAAAGACAGGTTTAGTGTTCGTTCCAGCTTGCTTCTCATTCTGACGAATCAGTTTCAGTAGAGCATAAGAAGAATAAAACATGACTATGTAAGCATTACTTCATGTGTTTGCTTTCATGGACATCCTTCTTCTGTAAACTAAGAAATAAGATGCTGAACAGTGTTTCAAGCATTCACTTGGAAAAGTGCAAGGACTACACAGAACATTGTGTAGTTGTACACACAACAGTGTGAAATTACAGCTGCCAGTTCTTTAGCTTGTGTTGATCTTCACATGCATCATATTCTTCCCAAGAACCTAGGATGTTGTAATTAACTATGGTCCATTGAACAATCAGCCAGATGTTCAGACTGGATTTGGCATTTTTGTCTACCCATTGAGTCCTTCCCAAGGACTGGGATAGACAGATTTGGAAGACTGTCCACTGTTGACCTCACCCGATTCTTAAGAGGTCAGTAAGGGACGTGCATAAGTGCACCAGCGTGCGTACCATCCCTGTCCTAATGTGCCCTCTTATCAGTACCCATCTTATGTATATAAACAATGTTATATCTATGTATATTACCAACACGTACTTGACAAAACTAAATAAAATAAAATAAAATAAATAAAGATGATATCATCTCAAGATCTAAGCTGTTCCAAGTAAAGCAGCCTTTTGCAATTGACTGATGGTAACTTTGTCAGTGCTGATGGTGTTCATGTGGTGGCCGGTTGTTTTAGGATTGCACCCAAAGCACCTATGACTATTGGCACTACCTTTGCTTTCTTTTGTCACAATTGGTCTATTTCTATTTGCAAGTCTTTGTATTTTGTTACCTCCTCCAGTTCCTTCTATTCTGCTGTTTCCAAGTGCTACCACATCCACTAGCCAGACTTTTTTTGTCTTTCTTATTGATAATTGTTAAGTCTGGGGTGTTATGTGGTAGGTGCCTGTCTATTTGAAGTCTAAAGTTTCAGAGCCCTTTAGCTTCTTCATTTTCTATTACATTCTCTATCTTATGGTCCAATACAGTACCAATTTCAGGCAAATGGTATTTCTTGCACATCTTCCAATGCACCATTGTTGCTACTTTGTCATGCCATTGTTTGTAGTGAGGCTGTGTGATCTTCTTGCAGCAGCTAGCCAGGTAGTCTATTGTGTCTTTAGCTTCTTTGCAGAGGTAGCATTTGCTGTCTGTTGCTACTTTCTCAATACTGGTATTGTATTCCAATTGGTGTCTCTAGTATTAGTTCAAGGCAATATACACAGTTCACCAAATTCCCTTATTTCCTGCTTCCTTCACAACAACTCTGTGAGGTAAGTTGGACTAAAAGAAAATGATTCTCTCAAAGTCATCTCTTTGGTTGTGATGTTCTCCTCTAATTTTCTATACAGTTTTGGAGAAAGCTGTGATTGTCACTGGACGCATATATTTTCTATCAATTTTCTGTGAATGTAAATTATTCTGACCTTTAGCTTTTTATCAACTGCCTACTCTTGTCATAAATAAATAGGTTATTTTCAAGTGGGCTCCAAAAGCTCTCACAAAACAGTAATGGACAACAAATAAATAAAGTTGGATATCTGAGGGGATGCACATTGGGGGAAAAGAAAACATCTCACATCTAAAGGAAGGAATATGAAGAAATAAGTCTTGAGTTAGAGTGCATAATATCATATACAGCAATACATATGCATATACAATATGTACATTCTACTATAGATGTATAGTATATCTTTGGGACTAAAATATCCTAAAGAAAATGTATGAAAACTGAAAAAGTGAAAAAGTCATCTGGTCTTTTCATTAGAAAAATATAAGTGGAATAAGTGATGGATAATATAATTAAAATCAGGATGTTTCTGTCTTTTGCATAATACTATAAATTGAATCCAGGGCTTCACAGGCCACAATGTAGGAAAGATTTGGTGTGTGTGTGTGTGGCTAGAAATGTTCTTTTTACCTCCAAGAACCTCAGGCATAAACTGTACCCGAATCAAAGGTCTTCATTCTAGTTTGAATCCTATGACTGGGAAATTTATTTTTTAGTTAAGATTGTTATATATTCTGTCATAGTTATAAAAATATAGTCATCCACTGAAAATCATGCAAAGCTGACTTTGTCTTGAAGTCCAGTAAGAATAATTAATTTCCTGACCGTTAGAACAATTAATCAGCTTGCCTCCAGAAGTTGTGGAGGTTTTTTAAGAAGAGATGAAACTACCACTTGTCTGAAATGGTACAGTGTTTCCTGTTTGAGGAGGTTGGCCTGGAAGGCCTTCAACGTCCCTTCCAACTCTGTTAGTCTGTCATGCTTATGAGCTTTTCAGTGATGTCTGCTTGACCGTAGTGGGAAGCAGAATGTGGAATTAGATGAACTTGTAACTTCCTTGCATTATTTCAAACCCACTGGGATTCATTTAACAAAGCTTGGTGCTACCTGCACTGATTAAAAGCAGCTCTCTAGATTAATATATTTTCCTTTTCCTCACGCACTCAGAAACTGAACCCAGGTCTTCTATATCCATGGTATACCCATGGCACGTACTCTCCTATTGAAAGGCATCCCTAATTCCGGCTGCTGTCTCTGCATTATGACTCATTTTCTTTATAGATTTTATTCCTCCTTTCTATTTCATCTGGAAAATTAGACTTTTCCATATCACTTCATTGCTTTGCATTAAATGCTTGCTATGGAGGCAAAAAGCCAGCCTCTGAAATGAAGCATAACACATGGTCTCTCTACTCTCCAGTAACCTACTGCAGGGGCTTCAGTTAAATCTTACTTTTTTTTCTTCTGCTAGCAGAGTTTCTGGTTTTTGTCTCTTGCTTCTAAATGTCCCCTGTGTAAAAAGAACATAATAGGGCTTGACTTGACAAGAAAAGGATACTTGCTGCCAATTAAAACTCTAATAGTGGGAAAAGGAAAGTGAACATATTTCCTTTATGGGATGAGTTTGTTGTCACTTAACTCTTCATGTTGCTGGAGAGATGAAAGTCAGAGGGGTAGCACTTGTCAGATTTAAGATTAAGCTTCTGAATTTTGGAGCACAGAGACAATAATTCATTAGTTCGCTTACTGAATTCTTTTCATTCTTCCACAGACACACACTTCAGTGATCTTTCACTCATTTTTATGCCTTAAGTGCCCTTTTTTTTCTTGGAAATTATCAGAAGCATTACAAATATAACATTTTCAATATTACTTTCAATGTCATTTTTCTTGTCCAGAAAGTATCTGCTGTGTTAATTCCCATTCACAAAGCTACACATCCTTGAACAGAGGAAAGAGCTGTTAAATAGCTTTAAATTTACAGTCTGGGGCTCCCCCTTTTGAGTTTGGGATCACGGGCCAATCTCTGGTCCTCCAACTGTGGTTGAATTACAGCACAGTATTCCTCCTCCTTGATCTCCTTCAGGGCTGCTTGGATTTGTAATTCAGCAACATCTGGAGTGCTGTAGGCTGCATACTCTGCCATAGACCACAAATTATACACAGCAACCTTTTATCTGTAGATGATTTCCAGTCTTTGGCTGCTTTCTTTTTAGCCATTAGATCCTGGTAAGCCTTGCCCTTCTCATGGCCAAGCTGATCAGGGTTGAGGTTATGATCATGATGTCCAAAACATACAATCTCCATTCTGGAATGCCAGGATGGTTGGCATAACTAGTTGGCAGGTGGCTTCTCCTGAAAATGCCTCCCTTACTACTGGCAATACATGTTTGTGTAATTATGTTTGCTGGCAATACCCTGTTAATTAATAAGAGAGCCAATTTGGTCTAGTGCTTAAGGCACCAGTCAAGAAACCTGGAGATTGGGAGTTCTAGTCTTGCTTTAGTAATGAAAGCTGGCTGGGTGACCTTGGGCCAGTCATTCTCTCATATTTTTTATTTATTTATTTATTTGTCAAACATGTACAGGATAGTAGTTGTTTGTATAAACATAACATAAGTAAAAAGTACCGATAATAGATGACAATAGGACAGTAGGACAGGGACGGTAGGCACAGTGGTGTGCTTAAGCACGCCCCTTACAGACCTCTTAGAAAAGGGGAGAGGTCGACTATAGACAGTCTAAGGTTAAAGTTTTGGGGGTTTGGGGAAGAAACCACAGAGTCAGGTAGTGCATTCCAGGCATTGATCACTCTGTTGCTGAAGTCGTATTTTCTGCAGTCGAGTTTGGAGCGTTTTACATTAAGTTTGAATCTATTATGTGCTCGTGTATTGTTGCGGTTGAAGCTGAAGTAATCATTGACAGGAAGGACTTTTTGATATATGATTTTATGAACTGCATTTAGATCAGATCGGAGGCGACGTAGTTGTAAATTGTCTAATCCCAGTATTTCAAGTCTGGTGGAATAAGGTATTTTATTGCGAGCAGAGGAGTGGAGAACTCTTCTAGTGAAATATTTCTGGACTCTCTCGATTGTATTAATGTCTGTTATGCAGTGCGGGTTCCAGACAGGTGAGCTGTATTCCAGAATTGGTCTAACAAATGTTTTGTATGCTCTGGTTAGCAGTGCAATATTGCCAGAGAAGAAGCTACGTAAGATTAGATTAACAACTCTCAAAGCCTTTTTGGCAATGTTGTTACAGTGGGCTCTAGCACTTAGGTCATTGGATATGAGTACTCCAAGGTCTTTGACAGAGTGAGGGTCATAGCCCACCATGTCAGGCTTGTCAGAGTGACAAACTGGTCAGTCAATACCTGTCACAACCAATGATTTAAAAAATGAATATTTGGGGAGGGGGCAATTGATTAAAAAAAACAGACCTTGCACTTGTGAGAAAAACTGATGGCATGAGAGACAATGCTACAAAGGAACCCAACAGTGAAAGAGGTTGCACAGAAACAAGGGCATTCATAGTACTTGCTACCTGTCACTATTTTTGTAGCAATAAAAATTTGAACCCGTAACTGAAAATGGTAGTTGGTATCTAACATTCCATTTCTATTATGAAGGTCAGAATTGAAGTTTATGGTGTAGGCTTTCATGGCTAATATCATGTTGGCAGTGTTGAACTTCTGGGTTTAGTCTATGACCTACACAGCAGGTCTTTGTAACTGGTTAAATAAAAAGTTGACAAAGTGAACAAAGCCCCAAATAATGTTAGCCTTGCTACTGATAACTAATTAGATTAATGGCTCATTAATATAGTCTTCTTCTATATTTATGTCATTGTCAGACAGCCTATCACACCACTCTTCATTCAACCCAACATTCTCCAGATTCAAAACCGTCTGCATTGCAGCACTGAGTATGTGTTGTCAACCTCAGAAATTATAGAAAGTCCTTAGGAAGTGCAAAGTGCTTCAAAGCCACCTGATTCAATTTGCTGCTTTAAAGGAGGTTCCTGCTTCGATCTGTGAATCTGCTTGGATGGAGTGTTTTGATCAAAGCTTTGTCAAATCAAAGCACTCCTTCGAAGTTTATATATTATTTATATAGCAAGGACTAGGACTGGGTTTATTGGGAAGTGGGGGAAAGGAGTTTAAGATCAGTCTCAATAATTATAGTTAAGTTTCAAACAGCACATTATCAACATTTTAAGAATAGCACAAAGAGCCTGTGAAATAAATTCCCAAGCTCCTTATACTGTGTATGTTGAAAAAAGATGACATTAATTCATTGCAAGGGAAATACAACCAAGCAATTTTTTTCACTTGTAAGGGATATTATTTCAAAGCCTGTTTGAATTTGTAATAGTGTCACCTAACAGATTGGTTTTCTTATAAGAAGCCTGAGCAGTATTCTCAGCCTTAAATATTAATTTTGATATTGGAAATTAAGAAAGCAATTACTTGGCCATCCCTTAATTACTGGTTACTGGGCAATTTTGCATGGTAGGCACGGAAAGCCTGAGGCAGCTATTAAAACCTGCTCTAACACTATTAATCTATTTGTGTTTATCATTCAACTTCTTTGTGATTATGACATTTTACTGTACACATAACTACGAGTGGAATCAAGCCCATAGCAACCTTTGACTTCCCGGGAATTAGATTTTTTTCTTAAAGATTAAGTTTATTCAAGCATGTAAAAAGGACTGGGATTCAAGTAAGTCTTTTTATTTATACATTTCAGTCTTAATCTAAGACTAATCTGGGACAGAGGAAATTACTACTCATTTCAATGATGAGGAAGTGACATTTTGCACATGCCCAGATTCCCTCTTAGGTCAAGCTGTAAGCCTCAGTCCTTGAGAATCTATGGTGTGAACAATATAAATTCTGGGTCATCAGACTAGATGTCCGATATTATGATATCAGTAGTAAATCCTCAATAAACATACAGCGTGAGAAGCTAACTATATTATCACTTCAGTCAAATTAAAAACAAATGAAATTTGTGCCTTCAGGACAGTTTTGACCATGGTGACTACTACCTGTAGTTTTCTTGGCAGCATCTTTCAGAAGTGGTTGCCAGTGCCTTCTTCCTAGGGCTGAACTCACACATGTTTGCTCCATAGAAATCATGCTCTGTACATTTACTCAGCCAATTAATGAGAAGACTTGAGATGAAAACCAAATGTCTTGTCTGCCAAAGCTTGTGATCTTTCCCAGAACACATAATGCCTTAAATGGTCATATTTTATTCAAGAAAGAAATACTAATGTTGTCATTTATGTACAGTACATGAAATAAAATTCACCAACCTAATATGAAAATATGTTTGTGACATAGATTAAATGGGGAGGAAATATGTAGGAAAGTCTCCTTGCAACTAAGGTGCAATCTTTTTAGCTATTGAGAAAACTGGGTGAGGGAGGAAAGAGTAATTCTTTGAAAAATTACTTGGCCCTTTTAATAAACTATTAATTGTAGCATATTTAAAATCTTAATCAATTTACTAAAGAATACATGCCTTCTATGCTGCTATCAACAAGGATTATTGTGTTTTTGTAACCTTTTTGTAGTATTTTGACAAGTTTGAAGTATTTCTTCCTTTCTAATTACATATCTCAGATTTCAAACATAAAACTGCTAAACTCCATGCTTGGGTAATGGTATGTCTCTTTGTACCCATGTGTGTGGAAGGAGAGAGGGATTAAACTTCGCATCAAGGTTATTGAGAATGGATCTCTACCACAATTATTACCCTTATCTCCTGCTATTTAAAAAAATCGATGTACTTCACATCCTGAATGTTAATCCGAACACACAGCCTTTCTTTACACTCCTATGCTCTGATCTGTATGTCTTTCCCATGCTGTTGAGCTTTACAGTACACATTCATTAACTAAGGGGATTCATAATTTTCTCCACATTCCTAGCTGTGGATCCCTCTATTTTGTTCCCTTGGAGAAAAAACATAAACACCCTTCTATTCTGTGCCAGGCAAATCATCCTGCTCTCAGAGGCATCCCAAGAGAAAGGCAGATCAAACAAAACAATTAATTCAGCAAACAATGCAATTAAGCCATGATCCCAGCATACTTTCCAGACTGAAACAAAACAAATAGCCCTGGCAGCGTGGATAAATAACATCACAGATGGAGGGATTTCACAAGCAGCTAACTTTTTCTGCTCAGAGACTTCAAGAAGATAAAAATGTGGAGCACACGGCCCTTTTCCCAAATCCTTTCAGCCCTTTGGTACAGAGTTCGTGAGTTTGCTGAGAGTCACCATATTGGATTCAGGTACTCCTGGGAAACCCTCCCGATCACCAGCTCCAAGGGGATAATTATGCAAGAAAAACACATGCAAAACAACTGGTGTTACAGCAACATTTTCATCATCTCCCTGGATTAGTCATCATTTTGACAGATAGTACAACATGATAAAGCTGTGAAAAAGAAATCTGATTCACACCCAGATAGGTTTGCTTGCTTTTCCAGGAATTTATAAAAGTTCCAGTTTCTGGGCAAATGTGAAACGTATCTGCTTCTTAGTGGATACACAAAATGTGTATAAAAAAACACAGTAAGAATCTTATTGACCAGGGAGGCACATTTGGAATGTAATGAATGCATTGTGGTCTCTGTTACAGATTGGTTGCTATTGTAGATGTGGCCAAGCATAAAGCATCTATTTTCCAAAAGACAAAAAGATTTACCAAAGTACAAGTCAGAAATGAAATCAGAATCCCAAGATACAAATCATTCTTGGAACTCCAGTTACTGTATCTTCTACCAGCCCTATTTTCAGGAGATAAAACAGTGACACTCTCAGAAATACACAGAGAGTGACAAAAGGCACAGACACCAAATATAAACACACAAAATGTCATGCACTCACACAATGAGAATACATTAGACACTTTCCATTTTTGAACAGAAGGCAAAACACAACCAAAGAGAGAATAGGCAAATCCTCCTCCTTGCTCCCTTCCAAAATTTGAAGGATACCCTGCATCAGAGGTGGGTTTGGACCGATTCGGACCGGTTTGTCCGAACTTGTAGTGACCCACTAGGGATGTCATGATGACATCATGGAACCGGTTCCGTTGGTGCCGGTCTGTGAGCGCTGCCATCTTTTTTTTTGAATTTTTTGGGAAAATTTTTTTGGGAATTTTTTAGATTTTTTATTTCTTCTGAGCATGCGCAGAAGCCAAGTTTCCGGCACTGCACATGTGTCGTCATCTTGTTTTTGGCTTTTTTTTTAGCTTCTTTCAGATTTTTTGGCACTGCACATGCACATGCACATGCGCACGCACTCATGAGGCACGCCCACGTGGCGCGGGAGGAAGCGAACTGGCAGCGAGGTAAGTTAGAACCCACCCCTGCCCTGCATGGTTCGCTGAACTTTTTGATCCTTTCAGATGTTTCACTATCAGCCCGTGACAGCTTTACCTTTCCATTTTGTTCCCCGATGGCAGTCTGCATAGTGGGCTTCATCTGCCCATTATGTTTAAAGACAATATCTGGGAATTGTTGGCAATACAAATGGTGCTTTTCTTTGCAGCAAGTCAGTTTCCCATGCTTCAAAGGTGTACTAGGGAGCATGAGAAACATCTGAAGATCATCCATGGACATAGGCATGCTTCAGAGCTATGCAGAAGGAAGATGAGGTAGATGGTCCATTAGTTCATTCTAGCAAAAGGTGTTACATTGTCTTTGACATTGCTAAGAATGGATCTTCCTCTTTGGTTTTTCCGGATATTACATATCCATCCCTTTTAATGAACGTAAGTTTGGAAATCATGGAAATTGGAATGACATTTAAAATAATTTAATATATATCGGTATAATATCGTCCCCAGGGAGTAGGGCGGCATATAAGAACAGCAAAAAAATAAAAATAAATAAATAAATATGCTGCACACGTTTAGTGCTTATTCTTACTGCTGAAAGGTTTTATACAAATTTTTCAACATCTTTAGTTGCAACACATTGACAAAGCTGGCCAATCTACCTGGCTGTGGTTTACTTATGATTGTGAAATAAGTTACTCATTGAGTTTCCAGCTTCTATCTCATTTTCTTAACTATTCTAATACATTAGGGTAAATAAGAAATACAACCTTTTGTCAGTTCATGATGTCCTTTAGGAGGGAGGAATTGAAGGCTGTTTTGGTACTTGGCATATTGTGCACCCTGAGGGCATTAAACAAATTAAAATAGCTACACATTGTACCCTCTGAATGCCAAGGTTGCATTCTTATAAAGAATAGCAACCAGTCAATAGCAATAAAGTGCTGGTAAATTCACATCTCAAACCAGCAAATACAAGTCCATCGCAGCAACAACTTTAGATTCAGAGGTATTTTGTGCTAAATACCATGCACTGGTTTTTTTCCATGGGAAAGTCAACAATCTGGTAATTCAGTTGTTTCCAAATTGTTTTATGGCAAATTCCAAAAGTCTAGGAAACCATACTAAGTATCTGACTGGGAAGATCAGTGATAGACAAGTTTTTCAGAAAGACATTTTGCTTTGCCATATTATTCTTTCTTTGAAATTCACAAAGAAATAGCATTGACAGGTGCATTTTTAAGTACAAAATCTACTCAAAGGTGGCAGTCATGAGTTTCCTTGGCTTTGTCAGTTTCCCTACCTTATAAGAGGTAATGTCCCTAAAATAATATTCATAAACATACATGGGTAAAAAGGAGTTCATAATAGTTGCTTTAGTTTTCTCCATGGGTACAGTTGATGTGGAATAATTTCTCTGCAGATATATGGAAAGCTATTGTGATAACCAAGCCGCAATAATATATGCTATCCTGACCACCATCTATAAAAAAAATTCTAGAGAAAAGCTGATAGAGTGAGAATTTATTCTCACAGAGGTGATGTTTGATCTTTTCCCGGACATCAGACATTAGAAATGAAACCGCAGTTTAAAAGTCTAATTAAAATATTTATTTCGGTACAAAAACAATAAAACCTCATTTGTTTACATCTCTGATATAAAATGTGCAACTTCTCTCAATGGAAGCCAAAAGAAGAAGGAGGAAGGAATAGAAACTTTGGAATTCACACATGCGTACAAGAACATATCAATCACGTGCTCAGGAATAAACCATTATATTGAATAGGGATGCAGCTCCCTGCATATACATGTAACAGGCAATAAATCACACCGTGACAAAAGCATACAGATTTAGATACTAGATATCATGCATCTGCAGCTGTAGCAATGTATTTTTAACATTACAGTTATCAAATTTCTCTGCTTTTGCTCAAAAGTTTGTAAAACAAATATTTAAATTAAAATAGGGAAAGGCCCAAAACACAAATGAAATTTTGATAGGTTTTCCTATCAAAATGCATTTATATACTAGATGTATGCATTTACATTTTAAATTTTCATTTATATTCTTATTCTAAAATTAATATAATTACTTGGGCTGAAATTACATTGCATTAAAATAGCCCTGAATCTGACTGACTGGCTGCTATTATTGGAGACAAACCAGCCCAAAGACCTAAAAATGCTTAATATTGTATAAAACCAATATATCTGGCAAGTATGCTGGATTAATGTCAACATTGCTCCTCAGCTCTGCAACAATTTTTGTCCCTACTGTCCAAATAAGAACTTAGCCAATAAACTATTTATTTCTAAAGATCCCACCTATTAGATTTCTTTATTGGCATATGTATTGCATGGTTTTGCCATTTTTGCCATTTTTATTTTTATTTATATACCGGTATTCTCCTTTGGCTCTCACCTGTCTTTAATTGTCCTCATCTATGACAATTCTCTTCTCCAATTATCTGATTTTGCCCTCTTATTTTGTTGCTGCTATTTACATTGAAAATTGTAACTGCTGTACTTGCCTTCCACTCCTTTATATTCTGTTTCTATTATATATTTAATCACATGCAGAAGCTATTTATGAAGGAGTGTAATTTATGATGTGTTCTTAATGTCTTGGAAGACACAGATAATTTATTTAATGAGTAAGGACATGATAAGTCACACAAGATGATTCTAGTCAGAAAATTAGTTTCATTAATTTGCTGTAAATTCTTTGCTTTGATTTACTGCAGCAGGAGCTCCTATATCCAGTGCAAATCACTGCAAGTGTGTTTTGTTATGCTGAAATCAGAATGTTATTTGCATCTCGTATTTTCTTTTCTTATAAGCATGCGTTTGTTATGAAATATCTTATGTTTCTCCCAATAGTTTTCTGAAAGCAAAAGAGTTATGTTTAAACATTTGCCAAGTCATCTAATCAAAAGGTATCTTCTATCAGTGGCTCTACTGACATAAATATTCTCACTTTGTGTAACTATGACTGGGTGTAACTTTTCCATTAATCCATTGCCTGATATCAGTCACAATTTAATCGTAAGAAATTATTCTTGATTCTATCTTTTTGATAAAGTCCCTTGTCTTACAATTTCTGAGTTCTACCACTTTGTGTTGGATGCTCCAAGTAGGACTAGAGTTATGTTAATGTAGCAACAGTTTTTCTCCTCAGCACTTCAGGGGCGGGTTCCTAATTTTTTTACTACCACTCTGTGGGCATGGCTTATTTTGTGGGTGTGGCTTGCCAGCCATTTGACTGGGTGGGCGTGGCTTATCAGACTGCTGAAGGGAGGGGAAACAAGATAGGTCCTGCCGCCCATTCCTCCTCCCGTCAGCAGCTCGAGAAGCCTCAAACGTGCGAAAATGCCTAGGATCATCACCGCACGTTCGTGGCTTCTCGGACTGCTGAAGGGAGGGGAATGGAGATAGCTCCTGCCGCCCGTTCTTTCAGCGTCTCACACGCTCCGTCAGCCATCCTCCCCTGCTTGGACTCACTGTTGGGTATGAAGGCAGTGCATGAGCAGTGCCGGAAACTCGGCTTCTGGGTATGCGCAGAATTTTTTTTTAAAAAAAATGGCGGTGCCCAGGCACCAGCAACCAACCGCACCGGTACTGTGACGTCACCAGTGGGCCGCTACCGGTGCTATAGAGTGGACCGCACTGGTAGGAACCCACCACTGCAGCACTTGTAATATCAGTAGAAGTATTAATGCCCTAAGACTCAAATTAACATGCACACTACAAGCTCTGAATATCTTAATGCCATTTAGAATTATCACATGCACCTTTCTTGAACTTCTGCTATTACAATGGGCTAAATTGATGAAGTGGGAATGTCTTTTCTCCAACACTATAGAATTTCTTTTCTGTTGACTTTTGTTATGCTTTCAAGAAGCTTGAAAACACTGTTTTTCAGTGCCATCTTCTGTGAATGACATACTTAGCTTTATATTTCAAAATAGCTTTTAATATGCAAATTCTTATTTAAAGATCTGGAATCAAATCATATTGAAGTGCATTGCAAGATTCTCTGAGATCTTTTCAGCAGCTGCTAAATCTTCTCATAAATGCATGGAACACTACTTTATTGCATGACACAAAGATACCATGTCTTGGTCACACATGGTAATTTTTGTTGCTTTGCAGATTGTTCTCATTCATTCTATGATGGTCTAATAACCAGGCACCACTATTTGTGCATGATGATAATTGTTTGCTATTCTAGGCTCCCAAATTCTATATAGTTCATATTTCAACCAAAATGTCTACTCATAGGGCAGTGTTTCCCAAAGTGTGGTATGCGTACCCCCAGGGGTATGGGAAGAGTTTGGTGGGGGTACGCATTGCACCGGAGTTTGATGGGGATCACATGGGAATATCCACTGCACCGTGCTTAGCTGCGCCCACAGAACAAGGAAAGAAATAGGCGCGTATCACAGTTTTTACATGGGAACTGGGGCCATCGTACATCGTACCGCAACTCATTATGGCGGGAACTTCTGCGCATCCTTCGCGCAGCTCGGGTTTGGCCATTTTTAAACTGCGGGAACATTAACAGTTGACGTTGAGCCGTGGAGCTGTTTAACGCTGGAGAATTGCAGTGTTATCTAACAGTTACAGAGTCTTGTGAGGCGTGACACGAATATACTGCACTTCGTTACAGAGACAACTTACTTCTTTAATAGTTAGCTCCGGGCGCCTGTTATCGTGCTTTAGTAAATTCCACTGATTTTGATTATTTTTATAAAATACAATTTTTATCCCTAACAGAGATTATGGATCGCTGGAAAGAAAAAATAAATATATTTTGATTTTTATTAAAGCATATGTTTTTTATGAGGGGTACTCAGCGTTACGAAAATTATAGAAGGGGTACACATATGTCAAAAGTTTGGGAAACACTGTCATAGGGTATGGAGTTTGCTCCTACCGGTAAGTATTTCATAAGATTGGAAGAAGATGAGGATCATTTTAAAATTGAAGGAAGAAACATTAATTGTTAGAAATTCTGTTTATACAAAGCATCATAGAGCAAACAAAAAGTATACTCATCATGTATTTTACTGCTCAACTATATACATGTAACAGGAAATAGTAAACTCTACTTGGAACAAAAAAGCATAGAGTATACCATAGATCCAAACTTGTAAATACTGCCATCTACTGGCTGAATACTACTGTAGTTGTTGCATTGAAAGACATTCCAACAATGAATTCCAACGTTAATAACCCGAGCTATGGTGATAACAGTAGTCTGATAGCTGAAAATACAAATGATCTGCAAGCTCTAGTAATGAAAGTCAACAATTACAGTGAAAAAGTGTAACTAAGTCTTAGAATTGACAATATTGAAGTGGGTTAACTTCTGCTGTTTAGAATAAATTATCAACAGTAAATTGAACCTGAAGTCAAGAAATAGTAGCCACAGTGGTTTTGGAAAAGGTATTTAAATGCACTGCTGGGAAACCTGAAAGACCTGTCGGGGAACAGATTATCCTGAAAAAAAATTTCTATCTTGTTACTGAGAGTTGACACAAATCTGATGGCATACAGTATAATCAATCAATATCATGGGATAATATACAGTATTTGGTATTGCATTGGATTATTTCCTGAATAATACCTAGGTAGACTAGATGATCTTTGTCATCCCTTCCAACTCTACACTTCTATAATCCATCCTCCCTCCCTCCCTCCCTCCCTCCCTCCCTCCCTCCCTTCCTTCCTTCCTTCCTTCCTTCCTTCCTTCCCCTTAATAGTAAAAGAATAGTGACCTTCAGTAGAGCATAATTCTTCCCTTATGCTCCGCTGAAAGGCACTGTTCTTTTACTATTAAGGCCAAGGAAGGAAAAGCATTATTAATAAATTCTGTGGTACACTGAAATTAAAACTATTTAATTTCAGATATTTGTCTCCTGTTTTATCAAGAATATGACTTAGTCTAAACCCTAACACACACACACCCTCTATAATCTGCTGATTCTCTCCTGGAATTGAAGTGGAGAAGATTGTATGAGAGTTGCATCCAAAACCATAATTAATAATTTATCTGGCTTTTGTTGCACAGCTTCAAAAAACTATTCAGACAACCTGCATACATTCTTAAATTGTTTAATAGAGCTGATTGATATTGACACCATTATTTTAAATTTACTAATATCTCAGAGTTATGACACCTGGTACATTTTGAATTTCCCATAATCCTTTGAAGTGATATTATAATGAAATTTCCAGGACATTATGGGATCTAAACTGGCAATTGCATGGTGAGGACTGTCCAGTGCTGATAAAAAAAAATCAGTATCTAATGCAGTATAAACTGAAATCTCCACATATAAAGGAAGAACTGACATAGAATTTAGGATTCTCTCTGATTTGCTTAATCCAATGCTGCACTGCATCTTGGCTCTAACACAAGTTCAGATAATCAGCCCTCATTAAAAAGTGATGTTTTGAAAATTAATGGAGAACTTGCTCCAGCTCACAAGACAAAAAAGGACAAACTTATAAGGAAGGTTGTACACATGCTGAGTAGCAATTCGAGACTACAGATCACTTTGCCTCCTAGTGACTACTGTCACAACAGCATGCTAATCACTCTGCTTCTTCTACTTTCTCTTTTTGTGATAAGTTGTCTCTACAGTAATAGAAAGATTTATTTCTCTTTTGCCTCTGTTTCCGAGACCTGATGGTGAACATTTCCACATCAGCAGGGATGGATAGCACATTATTTTGACAATATCAATTGTGCTTGCTATTGACTCGACCTAAGGATTTGGGACTGCCAATCTATAGCCCTGGAGAGCTAAATTTCTATTTCACTGTGTCCACCATCCTGCCACCCGCTTTAGCAAATTGCTTCCTGCTGGCAGCTAATCTCTACCAGCAAACCCAAACATTTATATGAACTCTGTTTCAGTTGCTCACATCCCTGATGCCTTCTTTGTTCAGAAGCGACAACAGTTGGCTAAGCCCACTTATATTCATTGCGGTTTCACTGCTCCAGACATAATGAGGTAAAATGAAAACAACTTCTCCTGCCACAGCTATGTGAGCTGGGAACTCATAAAGGCTAAAAAGCTTTTAATTACTAGCTTGTTGCAATTATACCCAGCCTCCCTGTTTCCCTCCCATAGAGCAGACAGAGTACTCAGAGGTCAAACTGAACATCAGTTTGCTAAACTTTCTGACAAATACATCTTGAAAATCTGGAGCATTTCTCCTTCCTCAGAGCAGACACCTGGAAAATGTGATCTACTGCTCCCAATAACCACATTCTCTGGTCCTTAATGCTGCTGAAAGCAGAGCAGACCTTTTGCTTCCAAATGTAAATAGGGTGGTTCTTCTTTCTCCCCACTTTTTTCTCACACACTCCACTACAGTTTAGGATCCTTTAGATTTGACTATAGCTGTTGCTTCTTCCTTTCCTTCTTCCCAAAGTCAGGGCCTCTCTAATCACAACCACAGTCTGCAACAACTTGTAATTCACTAGAATCAGGTTTCCTATTTGCCAAATAAAATCAAAGGCTGAAATTTAAAATTCAGGTTAGCAGTAGAAGAAAAGAAATTCTGCTTCTAGCTTTCAGAAGACTCCAGCTTTCAAGAGTTCCCATGTAAAAATGATGGAGAAAGGAAATGCTAAGTTTATATTGATATGCTGTGTGGTGGTGCTGTGATCAACATTCCAAATAGCATCCAAAATTAAATCAGAGTCCAAGGCAAAGTATTCCTCAAAGTTCCAATTTATTAATAGAGCCATGTTGGCACATCTGGGTGAAACCCAAATCTGAAGCTTCCCAGTTTCACCACCCAGTTGAAAGTTCAAGTCCTTGCCCCACACCCACAAGTCCATCACATTGTTCTATCTTCTATTGCCAGGTTGGCAGAGTCCACCCATCTCTTTCTGTTCAGGTGTAGAGGTGCATAGACAAAGGATGACCTTGGCTTTCTAGAAAGAATTTGTTACGGCTACATGCTAGCAACTCCATACAACCCCCCCCTCCCATTTTCCCACAATAGAAAATGCATATGAGAATAGTATAAAGTGTAGCAGGCCTACGATCCCAAATAAAATGGCTTCGGCCTGACAGTATTGCAGGATAATTCTGCTGACTGCCAGCAGTTCGATTCTCACTGGCTCAAGGTTGACTCAGCCTTCCATACTTCCGAGGTTGGTAAAATGAGGACCCAGATTATTGGGGACAATAGTCTGACTCTTGAAACCATTTAGAGAGGGCTGGAAAGCACTGTGAAGCAGTATTTATGTCTAAGTGCAATTGCTATTGCTCTAAGATCTAACTGAGGTAACTTTGACTGTCACAATGTCTCTTCTTATCCATCAGAGTAAGGTAATAATTTTGCTTGTCTGAAACAGCTCTATAGCATTTCTTCTCTTCCCCCCCCATAACAGGTAAGTTGTGGTTTTTACAAGGTAAGGTAATAAATAGTACTATTGGAGCCAGACTACCAAGTTCAGTAACACATATATTTATAGTATATCAGTAAAGGTTCTCTCCTGTGACTCCCCTTTTCCCCTTTTCAATAGATGCTCTACAAAGAAAGGGTAGGCAACCTTTTGGAATTAGAAACATATCAAAAATTAGAGAACATGTGGTGGTCACATTCATAAAATGCTTCCACATGCTAGTCACATCAAACCCATTCACCAGAATGAAAGCTAGCTTTCTTGTGCCAGATGCACTCTACTATCCCAGTGGTTTTATTGGAGACATAATGTACTCTAATAAAGAGACTGGGCTAGACTTTTTAATATGAAGCTTCCTCTTGAAGAATATTTGAGAAAAGGTACATAAGAAAAGGCACCTTGTTAACTGAAATAGAGAAAATAGAGGTGCATGATTCAAGAGAAGTGAAGATGAGAAAAAGAGCAACAGGGGCAGGAAGAGAGAGAATGAAAAGAAATTAGTGCAGAAAGTCAAAGAAAAACAGATATGTATCAGAAAGGGATATCTAGGAATAGCTCTTGTTAAAGACCCTCAATAAAAGGTAAACCCTGATAAGAGGTAAATATGGTTGCCTCATAACTTTGTACTTCCTTAATAGATGATAAGAAGGAGAAGACTAGTTAGACAAGTAAACTTTAGATTCAGCAGCAAGAATAAAGAACAAATAGAGAAATCAATTTCTCTACATGCATTAGCTTTACTAGATCATGACCTCTCTTTTAAATAAATATTAGTGTACAAAGTTGATTCAAATCCTAATTTCTCTGTATATTCCTAGAACAACCTTGTAAAATAACTTTGGTTATATTATAGTTCCTTTTTCAAATAAGTTTCATAGCTGATCTTACATTTCATCTTGGATTTTTTATACTCCAAGAAACACATCACTGTATCAGCTGTAACATACTATATTTTTAATTTTAATTATAATTAATAATTTGCAATCCGATATGTCAAAGTCTCCTTATCAAAGAGCCCTAAAGCAATTGCTTTTACTTTTTGTTTAAAAGAAGGCTTAAATCACAGATTTTTAAATATATCAGAATCTAAATTATTTCTAGAAAACCTTCTATTTAGTCTTGATCACATATGATCTACCAGAAGATTTCTATTAGGTGCTTTTGGAATATTTATTGTTGTTGCAATAATAAAAGTACAACATTTAGACAATCCTAAGAAATATCCTAGAAGTGGAAATGTTGATTCTGAAAAGGCAAGGCAAAGAAGCAGCCTGCTGTAGATCTGTTAGTATAGTTTAATCTTTCTTTATTTTTTCAATCACATCACTACTGAGAAGATATTTCCCTGTGAAAATATATCTGCAGAATATTTTGCAAGTGTTCTAAACAACATTTTTAACAAGAATCTCTTTTTTTTGAAAGGTAAAATAAGAATGAAAGTCGAAAATGCAAAGAAACTAGGAAAAACTTGCCATTCTCTCCATCCTCAAACTTACTTCTCCTACCTTTTTAAAGTTTATCATTCTCTCCCCTCTAAATTTAATTAAAAAAAATAGGTAAAATTTCTTGGCCTTTCAGCTCTGTGGAACATGCAGACAAATAAATTAAAAAGTGGGAAAAGTGGAACTAACCCAATAATCCATGAAAACCTAATTTGCCTCACCAGTGTTGCTGACGCAAGAATGCCCCTTCTCTCTTCCCCATCTCCAGTTCTGGGGCAGTGATTGGAGAAATTGGCTAACAAGATCAGAAAATTTAATTACTGTTATGCTTCCCCTTCTCCAGAAATTGGATGTCACAGTTCCTTGTTGCCTGTGCTAGAGATGTGCTATAACTGATTTTCAAAAGGCTGGGTCCCTCTTTTCTCAGCATTGCAAATGAGATTTAAAGTGCAGCCTTAGGGTTACAAAGCAGAGGTCAGAGTGACAATTAAAGGGCAATCAGAAGAAACATATGAATTTGACTCCTGTGTGTACTATTGTTTGATTTGCTTTGATCTCCATAATTAACTACAATGAAAAAGGAATCGCGGGATCATCCATTCTTTTAAGTAAAGCAAGTGAGACACCAACAGTTTTTGTTAACATATTCATAGCTACTTAAATGTATAAGGATAGAGCAAGGGCCATTCTATCCTTGGCTCCAAAGGTTGTTTAATGCACCCAATGTGAGCCAAATGGGAACCCATTCTAATGAATTCCTAGATTCTGAACCCCAATTATCTAGTATGGGAAAAATAAATGGGTAGAACTTATTTTGTGTGTGAAGGAATGAGATAAAATCTGAGGAACAATTAGAACAGTAAAAATGAAGTAAATAAGTTACTCATCAGAAGAGTCTCATCCATGTCACTGCAATGAAGAAACAATTTTAAAGCAACCTTTGTTTACATCTTACTCATGCAGTTGTGGCCCTATACATATACATACCCTACGGCAGGGGTCCCCAAACATGGCAACTTTAAGACTTGTGGACTTCAACTCCCAGAATTCTCCAGCCAGCTGGAGAATTCTGGAAGTTGAAGTCCACAAGTCTTAAAGTTGCCAAGTTTGGGGACCCCTGCCCTAGGGAAATAACATCAGTAGTTAGTTTAAAAACATTATGACATGTATCACTGAGTTATATCAGTTATATCAGATAATTGCAACCCATCTAGGCACTGAACTGAGTGATGTGGTGCTGATCAAATCTGTTTGCATTTTGTGAAGATGGAATTCTCAAGCATCTTTACACCAAACCCATGTCTTAACACTGTTTGTTTCTATATTGCTTTTTCATGAATACAGAATTAGATTTAGACTCCGCTTACATTCATTAAGTTTTGAAATTCATTTATTAAGGTTCAGAAAAAAAGTACCAATGTGTAGACTGGGAGAAGACTTCTAGAAAGTTTCACTATCCTTATAGCAAAAGAGATGAATATCAATATACCAAATTTTCATTTTCACTCTCTGTGCTCTTAGCTTTAGGCAAGGATGAGCATTTGTAAACTTTATAACTCATCTTGAAGTTGCTATTAGAAGTGGTGAAGGAAAAGGGACAAGATAAGTGACAATAATGCTTGCTTCCATTGCCAGGAATTGATGACAAGTACTTGCTTCTAAAAATATCCTTGTAGGGAGAGGAATATCAGTATTGGATGCATGACTGGCAGATCTGGTCTCAAATCAGACAAACCTTAGAGATTAGACTAGGTGGAAATGAATATTTTGTCTATCCATTTTTACCTCATTGTTTTCATCTCTCATTCTTAGAAATTGCAAGAAGAAATGTTATGGTTGTCTTATCTACTTGACTAGTTTAGATTTTTTTAAAATAGGGAAATATAAACGAACTAATCTCTAAAATTTCTCACATCCCCTGTCCTTGATAAAATAACTGACCTTGCCACCATGTTTTTCCTTTGCACAACAAGCTGTCTTCTTGAAATTAGAACAGATAAATATTGTACTATCTAAACTGTACCTATTGTAGTATCTAAAAATCTCTTTTTTAAAAAATGAAATACAATAAAAGTACCAGAAACCAAATATTTCTGCACTGACTTCTAACATACTGCATCTCATATACAAATTTAGTGTGGGGGAAAAAATAGATTAAAGTGAATTTAAGAAGCAGCTCAAATACCCTTACTAGATTCATATCTTCTCCCAGAAGCCCATAGGTTTTACACAGTCTTACTCTGTCTCCTGCCCTGATGTAGCTGCTTGGTAATTGATGGTGCTGCCACTATCTTCCAGGAGACGCATCACCTGACAACATTCCCTTAACCCTAGTCTGTAAATAGGGGTCTCACAAACTGTACTTCTCTTGTAGTAAATAAAATGTGAGGAAATGAAATAGCTTCTATAATAAGACCAAGTCTGGTAGCCTAAAGGCACGTAACTAGTGTTTTCAGCCTTTCCTTCTCTCTTTGGGAAGGTGCATCAATCTGATGAAGCCCAATTTGCAAAAATGCATGTGATGATCTTGGCAAAATGCAAGATGCTTCTTACTTCTAACCTTTTGCTCTCCTACCAAGAAAGAGATCTTCATGGTTCAAGATTCCTGCCAGGAATGAGATTATCAACTCTGTTTATACCAAGCAATGAGACTATCTCAGAGTTAAGGATTATCTGTTTCTCAAGGTTAATTGGATTGAACATGAGAAACATCATTCAGGTTTACACAGGTGTCTCACCAAGGACAAAGCAGTATAATTCAACCACGACCATATCATGAATAAAAAAAAATGCTTGCTTCACTCTGCAGTACAATAACGAGCCATTACATGAAAATACAAAATCCTGTAGCATTTATATACCAAGCACCTAATGAAGTACTCAATTTCTTGCCCATCTTCTGCTAGAAACACCAGGATTACAAATATGTCCTCTCTTATCATTAAATGGTTAGAAAGAATATCAAGTAATCCATGCTCTGGCAAACCTAAAGATAAAGACGTTGAAATAAATGTATCCATTGCCAAGAGCTCCGTAACCAAACCCCATTTATCCCTTTCAAAAAATCAGGTTAATAAAATTCTGAGCTTCTAACTTTCTTTGTGTTAAGTAATTACTTGGTATCTCAGAGAGAGAAAAAAGAGAAAGCTTCAACAAGAGCAGTTACCTATTCATCAGTGATAACCTGAATTTTGAATGCAGCTGGCTTTTCATGATACTTGTCCCAATGTGGACAGCAAAAGAATATTTGGTTGGGAATGGCTCCCACCCTACTGATATTTTGAAGAGCTCTGAAGACCTAGATTTTTTGCCTTCACTTAGGCCTTTGTCAAGGATGATTGATGTCCAGTTCTTTTTTTTTCTTCTCCTCTAGTTTTTTTTCTTTGCCATCAATGTTCTTTTGTCTTCTGCTTGTTTTTCATAAAGTTTTTTTTATTGGTTTTAATAATTGTAAACCACCTAAAGTCTCTGAGAGTCGGCAATGTATACATTTTATCTATTATTATTATTATTATTATTATTATTATTATTATTATTATTATTATTATTATTATTATTATTATTATTATTATTATTATTATTATTATTATTATTATTATTCATTAAACATGAAACTCAGTCAACTGAATGTTTTAAAAAGTGTCACAAATACCACTGACTGTGCTAATGGTTGACACCAGTTATTATTATTATTATTATTATTATTATTATTATTATTATTATTATTATTATTATTATTATTATTATTATTATTATTATTATTATTATCATCATCATCATCATCATCATCATCATCATCATCATCATCATCATTATTATCACCATCATTATTATCATCATTATCATTATCATTATCATTATCATTATCATTATCATTATCATTATCATTATCATTATCATTATCATCATCATCATCATCATCATTATCATCATCATCATCATCATTTATTTATTTATTTATTTATTTAAATCATTATTATCATTATTATCATTATTATCATTATCATTATGATTATCATTATCATTATCATTATTATCATCATTATCATCATTATCATTATCATTATCATCATCATCATCATTTATTTATTTATTTATTTAAATTATTATTTTCATTATTATTATCATTATTATCATTATTATCATTATCATAATCATCATCATCATCATCATAATCATCATTATTTATTTATTTATTTATTTTCCTTGATGAACCTCAGCTATTTTCTATTGCACAAATAAGAAAAAAATAGTAACATTTTATTGCACGGAACAGTAAAAAGCAGTTTGGCAGTGCCTTTTCTTTTTCTATAGTTCAGCCATTATCAGAAAGTGAATAGAAGATACTTCAGTTCTCTCTTTTCTGGTATGAACAATCAAAGTTCTCATTTGATCTCTTAAATTCCTTCCTTCCATACAGTAGATAAGATCCAGAAGCTGAAGGAATCTACAATTACTCTTATTCTCTTAGTCTTATTCTTAAAGGTATGGCTGGGAATAAAAATGTATTTGCGCATACACACTCACACTCACACCCACACACATTTTGAAGTCCCAGCATGGACTATACCAATTCTGACTTCAAGTAACAGTGGGAATAACTTTTTAAAATCCTACTATTCTATTTAGATGGATTTTTAAATATTTTAAAAGCACTTTAAATAGAAACCAACTCAGCAGGCAAGGGAATGAACCTGAACTACCCTTCCATATATGATCATTTTCAATTTCTAGTGAGATGGGAACACATTAAAATGACATGGTAATCTCATTCTATTGGACATTGTGTAGTCCCAGTCAATGAATCTTTGCTGAAGGCTAGAAAGACACCAGGGCTGACTGCTCAAAATACAATTACTGCTAATACTGTATTGAAAATGAGTTGCTGACTAGGAATTGGGTTAGTTGGAGAGAAAGTAATGCTAGCCTGTTAAATCTGAATTTCTTTTCCACTTCTGTGCAGTGGAGGGTTCCGGTTATTTTCGCTACCGGTGCACATCACGAGCATGCGCAGAAGTGAACTTGCGTTCCATCGGGCGATTTCACTTCCGTGCATGCTTAGGATGACATTACAAGCCGAAACACAGCTGAGGAGATTCTCAGCTGTGCTTCAGAGGAAGAATAAAGGTCCGTATTGAAACAAGGGTGGGTGGGAGGGCTTTTTCCCGACAGCTCAGGACGCAGAGGAGCGCCAGAAAATGACATCATTGCTGGGTTCCTACCGGAGCTGTGCTCCACACCGCACTGGTAGGAACCCACCACTGCTTCTGTGATGTATGAATCTGGAAAACGAAGCTTTCCTACTTGAAATGCCAGTAGAACTTTTGATAAATTTGGCAGCCTTACTAGGCATAGCTAAATAACAGTTCTATCTGTTTATTTATATCAGCATATTCTGCAGTTCCCATATCAGTGGTGGGTTCCTACCAGTGCGGTCCACTCTATAGCACCGGTAGCCGCCCGCTGGTGACATCACAGTACCGGTGCGGTCGGTTGCCGGTGCCTGGGCGCCGCCATTTTTTTAAATAAAATATTTTTTAAAAATTTTCTTCTGTGCATGCCCAGAAGCCGAGCTTCCGGCACTGCGCATGCGCTGCCTTCCTACCCCACAGTGAGTCCAAGCAGGGAGCGCGTGAGACGCTGAAAGAATGGGCGGCAGGAGCTATCTCTATTCCCCTCCTTTCAGCAGTCCGAGAAGCCACGAATGCGCGGTGATGATCCTAGGCATTTTTGCATGTTTGAGGCTTCTCGAGCTGCTGAGGGGAGGGGGAATGGGTGGCAGGACCTATCTCAGTTCCCTTCCCTTCAGCAGTCCAAGAAGCCATGCCCACCCGGTCACATGGCCAGCAAGCCATGCCTACGCAGTCACATGGCCAGCAAGCCACACCCACAAAATAAGCCACGCCCACAGAGTGGTAGTAAAAAATTAGGAACCCGCCCCTGTCCCATATCAATAAACCTTATTTAAAGTACATAAGCATCATATCATATAAAAAACCCATATGATTTATTGAACAAATTGAGAAACAACACTAATGGAAAAAATATATTTCAGAAATATGCAAACAATTACAGAACCATATTCTGAGTTTCCAGTCAGCTTTTCTCCACCAGCTTTCTTATTGTGTCAAGAAACATTCTGTGCTGTATTCACACAGACATGGATATTGTACCTTGTAATCCATTCATGAGAGCATATATATATATATATTTATGTGCTACTGAGGGGGTTGTTTGTGTTTAATTTGAATCCTTTGTTAATTTTACTTTCTATAACATTGCCTAGACTCACTTGTTCACTGTTTTATGTCTAGTGTCAAAACTCAACAACAAAAACAAACAGAAATTTGGACTTTTTTCTAAACCATGATAGTTGATTAAGGGAGAAGAAAACAACAACACAAAACAAATAAGAACTAAAATAAAGAGTTGTGGAAATTTAATTTTTATGTGGTGCTGAATGTTGGAGCCATTGGGATGGATATTTACATATCTTCTATTAAATATATGTGTTCAGAGGAAACATAACATGTTCAGGGGAGCAGTTCAAACAATATCAAAGATACCTACCAGGACTGTTTTCACCTTTTCCTAAACAATGCAATATCTTGCTTCTTCATTGACTTCCTATCTGTGCTCCTAAAAATAGGACGAAGGACAAAAAACAAGAAGCAAACTGACACTGTCTTGTTTTCCCCAGCCTCATTCATGTGCTAGCCACAAATGTCAATAATTTCATGCAATATCATTGTAGGACAGGATATAGCATTCCAGTGTTATATCACTTAAAGTTATATTAAACAATCACAGTAATTATTGAACAACTCTGTAATTTCAATAATATAAGACAACCCTGGTGAGATCAAGTAATTTTTCTAGCATGACAAATTTTACTTCCTGCTATCACCAACCAAATACTTTCTTTAGTTAATAAACAGAGATCAAAATTAATTGCCTGTTTTCTGTTGGAAAAGCCAACGTTCTGGCTTCACTGGGTTCACACACTGCAGTAATCCAAAACCACATAAAGCACTTTAAAATTTAGCGTAATTTTTGCCAACCCAGCACTATTCAATGATGTGGACTCCAACTTATGCACAAAAATAACTGTAGCAACATTATTATCTTATTATTATAGAGAAAAGATAACATCTATCTGGAAATCCCTTAAGATTTATGCATGAAACGGAAAAATAAGTTTATGGTTTTGATGATTTGAAAAAAATATATAATAAAAAAGAGATCTTTTGTTTTTGCAACCATAGAATAAAAGGTGATTTTGTAATTATATATACTACAAAGAAAATTGGAAGCTACTTATTATTATTCCTTTTCATTTTTTCTTTTTCATTTTTTTCTGTTTTCTCTCTTTTTCTTTTTTCTTTTCTTTATATTAGTTCTTGTTCGTCTTTATCTGCTTTTTAAGAGAGGGGGGAGGGAGGGAGGGGGGGAGAGAGAGGGAGGGAGGGAGGGAGGGAGGGAGGAAGGGAGAGGGAGGCACTGATATAGTAGATTATTGTAGGGTTAGCCTGGCTTTCCTTAAGTACATTTCACTGCAAGGAGAGGAAGAATAAGATTTAGCCTGATTGTCATGTTTATATTTGAAAGATTGAGGCAGAATCTAATGAGCTCATTAATTTCATTTCATTACTAAACAGAGCTGCAGAGAACTGCAAATATTTAAAGAACCCAGCAGGTCAGGGATGCATTTAATTAATATTGTCACTGATGCAGGGGACTCCAAAAAGAAAATTCATCCTATACCGTATTGTTACTATATATATAAAGTCTGCATGTTAAATATGGTGACATCTCCTTTATCACTACGAGGTTATACAGTCAACAGAGTCTCCCCAAATTTGAAAAACACACTTGTTGGTACCAAATTTACCAGTTGTTGCAAATGATTGTTCTGTGTTATGTTTTCTGTTTGAAATAATTTGTCTTCTGCTGTTTTGTTTCCCCCCTTTCTCTAAAGTCCCAAAAGCTCCTCCAGAGTTGTAGCCAAACTTTAATTTTTAGTATGAAAATAATTAAATAGAAAGATTGAAATATTTTAAGTGTAACCCAATTTAAATTAAACCAAATCAATTTTAGTTTTCTATGATTCCACCCACCTCTTTGGAGTACAGCCCTGACGTGTTACTCAACTGTCAACTTCTCCCAAACTTGTATCCAAGCTTGTATGCTAGTTTACATGAAAGTAGCTGCTTATAGGAAGGGTATCTTTACAGATATCCATCTATTGAGGGGACACCCAAAGGTGCTTTTTCAAGAGGCAAGTGGACTTTCTTGTTTTTCTTTGAAGGCATTTCGCTTCTCATCCAAGAAGTTTCTTCAGCTCTGAGTCCAGTTGCCTCTTGAAAAAATACCTTAGAGATTAAGTAAAAAATTAGAGAGTAAGTAAAAAAAAAAGAGATGAGTAATGAAAATAAGGATGGATGAAAGCATCATGGCTTGGCTTTAAGGATAAAGAGATAAGATAATAAAAAATGAGTAAATAAAATAGATAATAGTGATTAAATTAACTGAAAAAGACTAGTTGTGTAATCCAGATGACGAAATTAGAAAAGGAGGTTAAAATGATATATACCTAAGGTTAATATATAAATGAATGGATGTATTTTTGTTTTTTATTGAAGGTATATATGTTGTTATATATGTTTTTCTTGATGTTTAAAGTGGAGAAAAAAATAAAAACTTTTTGAAAAAAAAAGAAAAAATACCTTTGGGACAACCATGACCTGGATGATTTAGAATCTCCATAGATATTAAGGGGACAATCATTATGGCAATCAGTTCCACATGAAAACAATGTGATTTCTGGAGGGCTATGAGGTCACTTGATGGGGAGTTTTCCTTTTGAAAAGCTTTAGCAATGTTCACTTCTGAAACGGGGCGTTGTTCCTTACCTGAACGCCCCTTCTCGTAGGGCGGAGCGAGCCTCCAAGAATGGGATGATCCAATCCATTAGCCAATCAGGACTGAGTCTGACTCTATATAAAAGCTGTCACCCCGAAGGGCACCCCCTCTTGAGACGAAGGACGGAGTCAGACCCATAGTGTAACAACCTAACCAAACTTTATTAAACAGCAGGAATGTATAACTAGAACTCTATGCAAGAAAGCAACAGGGAGGGACCTGGAGGCTCGCTCCGCCCTACGAGAAGGGGCGTTCAGGTAAGGAACAACGCCCCGTTCTCCATAGTGGGAGGAGCGAGCCTCCAAGAATGGGACATGCCAAAGCAGTTCAGTCCCTAGGGAGGGCAGACAGTGATCCCTGCTGTTCCTCAGCCGATAAGGCAGACTGAAGAACATGCCTCCCAAAATTGGCCTCAGCCGAGGCGAATTGGTCCACTTTGTAGTATCTTATGAAGGCCACCGGAGAAGACCAGGTGGCCGCCCTGCACACTTCCTCCAGAGAAGTCCTGGCCGACCATGCTGTCGTGGTGGCCGCGCTGCGTGTCGAGTGTGCGGTTAACCCCTCCGGACGTGGGAGGCCTTGCGCACAGTAAATGTCTGCAATGACCGACCTGATCCAGCTGCCAATAAGCGCTGGCGAAGCCTTGTTGCCCATGGATTTCGGATGGAAGCAAACAAACAACGCTTCCGAGCGCCGAAAGGGGGCGGTGCGGACAATGTAAATTTTAACCGCCCTCCGCACATCGATGGTATGCCACTGGCGCTCCAAGTCCGTTGAGGTTGGGCATAAAAGGAGGGCAAGACCAGGTCTTGTGTCCTATGGAAGAGTGTATTCACCTTCGGAAGGAAGGTCGGATCCAGACGGAGAACAACCCTATCGGGGTGGAATATACATAAGTCCTCCCGGACCGATAGGGCCGCCAGTTCCGAAATCCGCCGTGCCGAAGTTATGGCCACCAGGAAGGCAACCTTGAGGGTGAGGTGTCTTAATGAGACGGTGCGTAGCGGCTCGTAGGGCTCCGTCGTCAATGCAAGAAGAACCCGCGGGAGATCCCACGTCGGGAATCTGTGGACGACAGGCGGCGAGATGTTAGAGGCCGCTCTTAGAAATCGCCGTATCAGTGGGAGGGCCGACAGTGTGTCTGCGGCGTCGCAGGAGAGCACGGTGGAGAGTGCCGCCATTTGGCGACGCAGAGTGTTGGGGGCCAACCCCTTGTCCAGTCCCGCTTGTAAATAGCGTAAAACACCGACGATGGTAAGGTCCACCGGACAAAGGGAGGCGGCTGAACACCACGAACAAAACGACTTCCATGTAGAAGCGTAGATGCGGTTCGTCGATGCCTGTCTGGATGACATGAGAGTGTCCACAATGGCGTCGGGCACCCTGCGATGAGTTAGGCAGCACCGGTCAAGTGCCAAGCGGTCAGCTTGAGCCAGTGCGGGTCCGGATGGTGTAAGGACCCCTGGGAGAGCGAAGACGCGGTCGGTGGTATCCGCCATGGTGGGCTGGCCGATAGCGACCGGAGGTCCGCGAACCACGCTCTCCTGGGCCAGTACGGGGCGAGGAGAATCACCTCCGCTTCCTCGGCGATAATCCGGCGAATGACTTGCGGGAGCACTGCCAGAGGAGGGAAGGCATATAGGAGACCCCTCGACCAGGGGCAACGAAGGGCGTCGATGTCCTCGGCCCCTTGAGACAGGTAGCGGGAGACGAATCTCGGGAGCTTGGCGTTGCGGGGAGTGGCGAAGAGGTCGATGACTGGCAGACCGAATCGCTGCACCAGCTGCTGGAAAATGTCCTGGTGCAGGCTCCATTCCGCCGAGTCCACCGCATTGCGACTGAGCCAGTCCGCTGTGGTGTTGTCGACTCCCGAGATATGTTCTGCTCTGAGCGAGAGCAGATGGCGCTCCGCCCAGAGTCCCAAGGCTTTGGCTTCCAACATTAATCCCCTGGAGACCGTCCCACCCTGGCGGTTGACGTGCGCCTTGGTGGTCACATTGTCCATCATCAACAGGACATGTCGGTTGCGGAGGATGGGCTGGAATTCCTGAAGGGCCCGGAATGCTGCTCTCAGTTCTAGAATGTTGATATTCAGGAGGGTCTCCGACTGAGACCACGTTCCCTGGGCCACATGGGAAAGGACGTGGGCCCCCCATCCCTGCAGGCTGGTGTCGGTTGTCACCGTCACCCGGCTCGGCTCGAAGAAGCTGGACCCTTCGGAGATTGCCGGGGACCGCCACCACTGGAGAGAGCGACGGACAGAGGATGGGATAAAGATTTTAGCCGATGAATTGCTCTTTCCCTCCCTTTGGAAAGGTAGCAAGAGCCATTGTAGTTCCCTGGAGTGCAGTTGTGCCCAGGGAGTGATATGGATGGCCGAAATCATTTTCCCCAGGAGAGACGAGAGTTGTTTCAAAGGCGCTTTCCTTAGGCAGAGCACCTGTTGGACAAGAGTGGTGATATTGTCCTGTCTCTCCTGGGAAAGGAACACCCTGCACTCCAGGGAGTCCACAATAGCCCCTAGATGGGTAATTCTGTTGGAGGGCGTGAGCTGGCTCTTTTCGATGTTTAAGGAGAAGCCATGCTCTTCCAAGCACTCCATGGTTAGCTGAAGGTCCACCTCTGCTTGCGCAAGTGAGGACGAGAGGACTAGAATATCGTCCAGATAGCAGTGCATGTGAACGGGAATGTCCCTCATGCTCGCCGCAAGGGCTGCCATGATCTTTGTAAAGACCCGCGGGGCGGAGGAGAGGCCAAATGGAAGTGCCGAGTACTGGTAGTGTTCGGACATGTAACAGAATCGAAGGTACTTTTGGTGGGAAGGCCGAATTGGTACATGAAGATAGGCTTCAGTCAAATCAATAGAGGACATAAAGTCCCTCTTTCTCACACACGCTAGGATGGATTGTAGCGTGTGCATCTTGAACCTCTTATATGCGATGAATTTATTGAGCCGCTTGAGGTCCAGGACCGCTCTCCACCCCCCCGAGGATTTTTCAACAAGGAACAAATTGGAATAGAATCCTTGCCCCCGTTGGTCCTCCGGAACCCATTGGATGGCATCAATTTCCAACAGGTGCTGGATAGCGGCCAGCATTAATGACCGCTGTTGGGGATTGGAGGACTGGGGGCACCTCATGAAAAATCCCGGTGGGGTGGAGAGGAGGTCAAGTGCGAGTCCCGATGTAATGGTCTCTCGCACCCAACTATCCGTGGTGGTAGCTTCCCATCGCCCGGCGAAGTAGCGCAGGCGACCCCCAATGGAAGGCCTGAGGGATCTACTTGAAGCGGCAGTAGGAGCGCCCGCCTGCACCCCGAAAAGGGCGCTTGGCTGGTGGGTCTGCCTTAGGTCTGTCCTGCCCCTGGTTCTGACGGCCACCTGCCTGATATCTGCCCCGATATCTGGGGTCACGGTAAGGGCGGCGAGGTGGGGGAGGGGGAGGAGGGGTAGAAGGTTTATTCTGGCCCCTGCGGGTACAGTTAGGGAGAACCTTCCGCTTATCTTTGGACTCTACGAGGTATGGGTCCAAAGCCTCCCTGAAGAGGGACTGACCCTGGACCGGAGAGGTGGCGAGGCGCCACTTGTGGCGAGCGTCCGACTGCCACCCTCAGAGCCAATGCATCCGACGGGCTACTACCGATGCCCCCATGGATCTGGCCGCAAAGCGAGCACTCTGGAGGGTGGCATCTGAGGTGAACTGGGCCACCGCAATGAGCTTGTTGATGTCTTGGCGGGTGCGCCCGTCGGAGGACTGTTCTTGTAGCGTCTTGAGCCAGCGGATAGATGTCCGGCAGAAGAACGAGGCCGTGGCAGAGGCTCGGATGGCCCACGCGGCCGATTGGTGGGACCGCATAATGGCCTGCTCCGTGCGGCGGTCCTCTGGGCGTAGGAGTTACTCGCTGTCGCCAGGAAGCGGATTGGCTGAATAGAGCGCCTTAATGGCTGGTTCCACCGGTGGAAATGGTAGGTGCTGGGCTAGACCCTGCGCCACATTAAAGTAACGTTTGTCCAGGGAGGAAGGCGCCGCCCCCGTAATCGGGGCCTGCCATTGCTTAGTGACCGAGTCCACAAACAGCTTTGGGGCTGGGATGACCTCCTCTTGTGAGGTCGTTTCCTCGAACAGAGGGTCGCTTGGTTCCTCGCCCGCCGGCTTGGGTTCCACAGGAGGCATCTTGGCCGCTGCTCGTGCCTTGTGGAGGAGAGATTTAAACAGGGCCGGGTTAAAGAGGCCCGTAGTGACCGGGGGCGCGGGGGCGGTGTCCTCGTCTGCCGACAGGTCTAGGTCCTGTCCCTGTTCCTCGGTTTCCTGGAGCGGTTCAGGAGAAGGCTGCGAGACAGAGGCCTCAGCGGTCCGGGCCTGTTGCCACTCGGCCATTTGCTGAGTGTGGCTCGGCTGGGTGGAGACGGGCGCCGCTCCAGTTGAGGCAGGCGGTGCAGAAGAAGTCTGTTTGATGCCCGCCGCAATGCCTCCCTGATGGCCATCTGGATGAGGGCCTGGACCTCCGGGCTCTGAAAGATGGCGGAGGCAGTCACAGGTGGGGTGGCTGTTGGGGTGGCCTGCGATGTTTGAGGCTCTTCCCAGATGTCTATGCCTCCCAAGCAAAGGTTGGGGTTATCCAAGGAAAAAGCCCCAGATGACTGACGGGATCTGGAGGGCAGTGAATCCCCTGCATCTCTGGGGCGGGAAGAGCTTGTAGGGGCTGGAGCTGGAGGTTTGGACTTGTCCCTGTGCCCTCCTTCGCGTTGAGCATCCCGTTTGGGATCCGTCCCTCCCTGATGGAGAGGAGAGCGGTCCCTATGCGAGGGGGGCGGGGCCGATGAAGCTTGGCTCTCCGCGCTAGTTTGCTTGTCCCTGCTGGCCTTGGCCTTATGTTTGGCCCCTTTGTCGGCCATAGCTGCCCAGGTAAAGAAGGCGAGTAGGGCGGTAGCGATAGATGATGCGGCACGAGAGCCGAGGGACAGCTGCAGCCACCGGCGTGAAGAGGGAATCCCCGATGCTTCCTTATGTGCGCGCGCACCCAGCGGAGAGGCCGACAGGCAGCTGGGGCCGACGCGCGAAGTCTCTCAGTCGGGGGAAGCCCTGGGCGGAGCTGGCGCTTCCTGGTAGCGCGCGCAGCTCGCCGAGACGCCGACAAGCAGCTGGGGCCGGTGTGTGACGTTGGCCCGAGTCGGGGAAGCCCTGGACTGAGTGCGGCTGCGCAGCCTCCCCGTCGCGTCCGAAGGGGGATTGCCCGGCTCCTGAGGTCCATGTGTGAACGCTGGTAGCGGGGCAGCTCGCGTTGAAAGGCTGAGCTAGTCAGTCGCAGGCAGGCAATGGAAGCCGGTTGCCTGCGTTGGTAGAGCCTCCTCGTCCCCGATCGCAGACACAGTGTTAAAATGGGCGAAGCGCGGTGCGCATGCGCCTGACCCTCAGCTGTAGAGCGGGCCGCGACTTGACAGATGCCTTTGAAGATGGCCGCTCCCACCAAAAAAACCGCTGAGGAGACGAGTCGAAGGCTTGCACGGAGGCTCTAACGGAACGGGTAGTGCGAAACGAAGGTTTTTTGGGCTTGTTTAAGGCGCCGGAATGCTGAAGCCGGTAAGGAGGGGATAGGAGTCACTCTCACACGCTGGCACGGGATCCCCTCCCCGCGGTAAGCGGCAGAGCCGCCCTGGCCGGTGGTCACTCAAGCGGATTAGCTTCTGTGACTTATAATAGTAGACTTGTACAGGAACAGGAGGCCAGGCCGCGTTTAAACCTTAGGGCAGCAGTCCGAAAGACAGACAGCTGTCACGGGACACAGCTGCACCCCTCCCACTCACGATGGTCACCAGTGGGGTAAGCACTTACTGATCTGAAGAATTTAGTAGAAGAGTTGATAGAACCTGCTAGGTTAGGAAACACTAGTCCTGGACTTAGGACTGAGTCGAAAGAGGGGGTGCCCTTCGGGGTGACAGCTTTTATATAGAGTCAGACTCAGTCCTGATTGGCTGATGGATTGGATCATCCCATTCTTGGAGGCTCGCTCCGCCCACTATGGAGAACATTTCTGCAGTGAACCAAAACAATGAAATTATTTCTAACAGCAATGACTTCTACATCTTTGCCTTATAGTCAAAAGCCCCTAACAATAGAGCCAAGTTGATGCTTTGTTGACCTTTGTCAAGGTGCAGGATGATTAAGGTGCCTCCTTCTGTTGAGGTGCATTACTACTCTATGCAAGATGAAGCACCTTATTGAAACAGATGCCAGCTGATCTACAGAAGCTTAGTTTTTGTTATAGCTCTTACCAAGTGTTGGATGGGGGAATCCATCTGACTAATTATATGTCTTTGTTTGATTAATTAATCAATTAAATCTGCACATTTTAGTAAAAAAACAATCATTCAAAGAAAGAGGCATGCTGCATTTGTAGACAATCGACACATGGATCACAGCAGGCATTCTCTAAAAAAGGGCATTCATCAAAAAAGAGAGAATGTCTTTTTTGGGATAGTGTTCACAATCATTAAAAAAAAAATCTATATTAATTTGTAAAGTAAAAAGTGCCATTCAATTAATTGGGATTTTTTTTATCAGATCAAAATATTAAATTTTGTCTTTTTATATTTTTATTGGACCTCTTTCAAAGGCATAATTTTGTATTCAGCTACCAAACAACATATCATCATATGCAAAACTAAATCATGCATACTGAGGTGTATGAATACAAACACACACACACACACACACACACACACACACACACACACACTCTGCATTTAGTGACTGTTACAATGGCACTGAATAAAAGTGACTTATGACCATTTTTCACATGACCATTGCAGCATCCCCATGGTCACATGATCAAAATTTGGATGCATGGTAGCTAGTCCATATTTATGACAGTTGCAGTGTCCTGGGGCAATGTGATCACCTTTGACGACCTTCTGACAAGCAAAGTCAGTGGGGAAGCCAGATTCACTTTACAAGTGTGTTATTAACTTAACTGCAGTGATTCACTTAACAACTCTGGCAAGAAAGGTCATAAAATGGGGCAAAGCTCACTTAACAATGGTCTTAGCAACAGAAATTTTAGGCTCAATTGTGGTCATAAGGGCAACTGATAGCTGTCCACCTAGCATTCCAAAAGTATGCAAATGTGAGTAGATAAATAGGTACTACTTCAATGGGAAGGTAACAGCATTCTGGGTGCCTCAGTGTATAGACATGCTGACCACATTGACCACTGAAGGGATCTGAGTCCTTCGGGAGTTGGGCGGCATATAAGAAAGCCGAATAAATAAATAAATAAATAAATAAATCTTCAGACAATGCTGGCTCCCTTGGCTAAGAAATGGAGATGAGACCTACCCCCGAGAGTCAGACTCTATTGGAAAGGGGAACGCTTTACCTTTACACATACACACAAACACACAATACACACACACACACACACCCTTACACATACACACATACACATATACATATATGTAAATATATACACATACACATACACATACATATACATACTGGAATTTTGCTACTCTGATTTAAATTATCATAAGATTGCACTTTGTATTATGTAAACCTTAAGTGGTTCATTGCCAGAAACAAGGGGAAATGGAAATATTCAAATAATCAAAGGATTCACTATGTGGAGAAACAAGCAGCAATGGGATTCAATAAGAAGAAGAAGAACACAATCACAGTTAAGCAATTCTGTTAGGAATAGTACAATAGACAGAAATAGGAATACACCAGCTGCCTAATTACAATCAGATGCTTTATAGGCAATATTGTACAGGTGGGCTTTCAGGACAGAATTTAATATGCAAACATTTATTGCAGAGATAGAATGTTAGTTTGGTAGTACGCAACAATTAGATAAACTTTTGATGGGCCCAGAAGAAAAAATGATTACAAAAAATATAACTATTACAATTTGACAGAGTTGAAGATATAGTAAAGGGGACGATGATAGCTTGGGCGAAAAATGTGGGACATAATATTCATTTGGCTGATTGGGAACAAATTTGGAACAGAAATTATAAAATAACAAAATTGGTATCCTATAAAGAAAACCACTATAAAATGTTCTATCGCTGGCATTTGGCCCCTTCAAGACTAGTGAAGATATACCCAAACTTAAATTCGCTTTGTTGAAAATGCAAAGAAGAGCAAGGTACCTTCTTTCACGCATGGTGGTTGTGCCCGGAAGCGAAGAAATACTGGAAAAGGATACATATTTATTTATTTAGTGCTCTTACGGTAGCACTAAATAACTACATAAATAACAACTACATACAGTAGTTGGCTACAAGAAGTAGTAGGGTTACCAGTAGAATTCACCCCAGAAATCTTTTTGTTAGGGATATTTAAAAGACAATATGATAAAAACTCTAAATATTTGATTTTACATATTACAACTGCAGATAGGATTGCTTATGTGCAATGTTGGAGAAATACAAACACACCCACAGAGAGCTTGATAATTAAAAAAATATTTGAATGCGCGGAAATGGACAAGTTAACTATAGAACTTAAAGGACAAAAAGATTCAGATTATTATGTAATATGGGAAAAATGGTATGATTGGATTGATGACAGAAGGACGAAGAGGAAGTGTACGAAGGAGATGTAGAATTAGAAGATACATTTTGTACATTATCTTCTAAATAATGTACAAAATGTATCAATATAAAAGTAATGTATGTAAAAGGCTGTAGATCTGCTTAAGAAATTACTGTGACATGTAGAAAGAGAAAAATGTAATAAAGACATTAAAAAAAAGAATGTTAGTTTGGTAGCATGAGTCTCCTTTTTCTTTTTCTTTTTCATTATCTCCCGAAAACATACAGATTTGCATTATAGTGACTTAGATATTGGGTTCATCTTGAGTTGAAGTTTTCCCCCAGCTTAACTACCAGTTCATGATATGCTTTAACCTGGAAGAGAAATTTTAGTCTTATGTTTCATATTTCTTACTAGGCTTTAAGCCCACCAATTTTAGACAAAAGAAGAAGTGCTTTAATCTACTCTTTAAAAAGGCTATACTGAACTATTCTAAAGTATCCTCTGATGCTATTTGACTACAAGTTCAATCATCTCTGCTTTGTAGCTGTATTTACTAGGGATAATGGAAATTATAATACAGTAACAACATCTAGGAGCCCAAGATTAGGAAAGGTTGCCCTAGAGTATAATTCCCACAAGATTTATTCTCTAGGTTTAATGGCTTCCATAAAAACAAGCAAAGATAATATATTCTAGCCGCAAATGACGGTGAAAACATTGAGGGAAAATCATGAGAATATAAGAAACAGATGCCACTTGGCTTTCTAAAGAAGAAGAAGAAAGGTCTAAATGTGACCAGATCAACTGCAACTTAGTGGACTAGTTGCAAGGCATGTTGATCAAAAGAATTAAAGAAGCAGAATGATATCGATGAATGTCTGATTTGACTAGAGGTGGAAAGTTTGAGAAAATAATCGATTTAGATATTTTCTGGACAAGGAAATAGCTTCAGAAATGTGAACTCTGGTTTTGTATATGGTATGTGTATATGGTATTCCCATGCTTGAGTCACAATACTATTGTAAAATAAAGGGATTTTGAGTAGTTGGGTTTTGGCAAAATGTTATATATTAATAATAATAATAATAATAATAATAATAATAATAATAATAATAATAATAATAATAATAATAATAATAATAATAATAATAATAATAATAATAATAATAAAAAATAAAAGACAAAGTGGACAGTGAAAAAACTTGGTTATGGTTAACATCTGGTACTTTAAAGAAAGAAACAGAATCATTGATCCTGGCCGCACAAGAACAGGCAATTCGTACAAATGCCATAAAGGCCAAAATTGATAAATCTTCAAATGATGCTAAATGCAGATTATGCAAGGAAGCTGATGAAACTGTAGCCCATGTGCTCAGCTGCTGCAAGAAAATCGCACAGACTGATTACAAATTACGACACAACTCTGTTGCACAAATGATCCACTGGAATTTATGCAAAAATTATAACATCCATACTGCTACAAACTGGTGGGAACACAAGCCTGAAAAAGTCACTGAAAATCAGATGGTCAAGATCTTGTGGGATTTTCGTATACAAACAGACAAGGTACTGGCGCATAATACACCAGACATCACGTTGGTCGAGAACAACAAGGTGACTATAATTGACATTGCAATACCAGGAGATAGCAAGGTCGATGAAAAGGAACACGAAAAAATTGCAAAATACCAGGACTTAAAAATTGAAATCCAACGATTATGGCACAAACCAGCAGTGGTAATTCCAGTAGTGATTGGAACACTGGGTGCTATCCCAAAAGCACTGGAATTACATTTAAAACAGCTCAAAATTGACAAAATCACCATCAGTCAAATGCAGAAAGCCGCACTGCTCAGTTCCGCACATATACTTCGAAAATACATTACGACTTCCTAGGCCCCTGGGTGGGGCTCGACTAGTAATCAATGCCAAATCCGGCGAAACAACTGGCCGCTGTGATACAATTGTATAATAATAATAATAATAACAGAGTTGGAAGGGACTTTGGAGGTCTTCTAGTCCAACCCCCTGCTTACGCAGGAAACCCTACACTACTTCAGACAGATGGTTATCCAACATCTTCTTAAAAATGTCTAGTGTTGGAGCATTCACAACTTCTGGAGGTAAGCTGTTCCACTGATTAATTGTTCTAACTGTCAGGAAATTTCTCCTTAGTTCTAAGTTGCTTCTCTCCTTGATTAGTTTCCACCCATTGCTTCTTATTCTACCCCCAGGTGCCTTGGAGAAAAGTTTGACTCCCTCTTCTTTGTGGCGACCCCTGAGATATTGGAACACTGCTATCATGTCACCCCTGGTCCTTCTTTTCATTAAACTAGACATACCCAGTTCCTGCAACCGTTCTTCATATGTTTTAGCCTCCAGTCCCCTAATCATTTTTGTTGCTCTTCTCTGCACTCTTTCTAGAGTCTCAACATCCTTTTTACATCGTGGCGACCAAAACTGTATGCAGTATTCCAAGTGTGGCCTTACCAAGGCATTATAAAGTGGTATTAACACTTCACGTGACCTTGATTCTATCCCTCTGTTAATGCAGCCTAGAACTGTGTTGGCTTTTTTGGCAGCTGCTGCACACTGCTGGCTCATATTTAAATGGTTGTCCACTAGGACTCCAAGATCCCTCTCACAGTTACTACTGTTGAGCAAGGTACCACATATATTGTACCTGTGCATTTTGTTTTTCTTGCCTAAATGTAGAACCTTACTTTTTTCACCATTGAATTTCATTTTGTTTGATAGCGCCCAATGTTCAAGTCTGTCAAGATCCTTCTGTATCTTGAGCCTATCTTCTGGAGAGTTGGCTATTCCTGCCAGTTTGGTGTCATCTGCAAATTTGATGAGTTCCCCATCCATCCCCTCGTCCAAGTCATTGATGAAGATGTTGAAGAGTACTGGGCCTAAAACAGAGCCTTGGGGTACTCCACTGCATACTTCCCTCCATGTAGATGGAGTTCCATTGAGCACTACACGTTGAGTGCGGTTGGTTAGCCAATTTCGAATCCATCTGGTGGTGATGCTGTCTAACCCACATTTTTCTACTTTATCTAGTAGTAGGTTATGATCTACTTTGTCAAATGCCTTACTGAAGTCCAAGTAAACCACATCGACAGCATTCCTCTGGTCCACTAATTTTGTTACTTTATCAAAGAATGCAATAAGATTAGTCTGGCATGATCTGTTTTTGACAAACCCATGTTGGCTTTTGGTTATTACTTTGTTTGCTTCTAGGTGTTCATTGATTCGTTGCTTGATTATCTTTTTCAAAATCTTCCCTGGTATTGAGGTCAGGCTGATAGGTCTGTAGTTTCCTGGATCTGTTTTTTTTCCTTTTTTGAAGATGGGAACTACATCAGCTCTTTTCCAGTCCTCTGGCAGTTCCCCGGTGCTCCAGGATCTTTGAAAGATATAGTTCAGTGGTTCTGAGATCTCGTCTGCCAGTTCCTTCAGAACCTTGGGGTATAATCCATCTGGTCCTGGTGATTTGAATTCGTCTAGGGTAGACAGGTGTTCACTTACCATTTTCTTCCCTATTTTAACTTGTGTTCCTAATATGTTTTTTGTGATGCTGTTTTTGATAGGTTGGACTGTTTTCTCCCTTTGTGTAAAGACAGATGCAAAAAACGTGTTAAGTAGCTCTGCATTCTCCCTGTTGCTTGTCATCTTCTTGCCACTTTCTCCCTGTAATGGACCAATTGTTTCCTTGACTTTTTTCTTGTTTTTAATATGTTGGAAGAAGCTTTTTTTGTTACTTTGTACTTTTGTCGCAAGCCTTTGTTCATTGTGAGCCTTAGCTTTCCTCACTTCATCTTTACAGGCTCCAGCTATTTGCTGATATTCTGCCTTAGTTATTTCCCCTTCTTTCCACTTTTTATACTTGTCCTTTTTGTCTTTCAATTTAGAAAGAGAGTTCTTTATGCAGCCATCCTGGTTTCTTTTGAGACCTATTATTTTTCTTCTTCATTGGTATTGTGCTAGTCTGGGCTTTTATAATCTCACTTTTCAAAATTTCCCAAGCTTCTTGAGTTGTTTTCCCCTTGAGGATTCTCATCCATGGAATCTTTCCCAAGTTCTCTCTGAGTTTATTGAAATTAGCCCTCTTAAAGTCCAAGACTCTAGTTTGACTTTGTTCTACTGTTTGTGTTTGCATAATGTTGAATTCCAATATTGCATGATCACTTGCCCCCAAGGTTCCTGTAGCTTCAACACCTTCTATCATTTCATCTCTGTTAGTGAGAATTAAGTCCAATATGGCTGATCCCCTTGTTCCCTTCTCTACTTTTTGGGTAACAAAATTGTCTGCTAGGTTTGTTAGGAACCTGTTGGCTCTTCCACTTGGTGCAGAGTTTGTCTCCCAGTTGATGTCAGGGTAGTTAAAATCCCCCATTACTATTGTGATGTGCTTCCTACATACCTTAGTTAGCTGACTAGCAAAAAGTTCATCTACTTCCTCTGTTTGGTTGGGTGGCCTGTAGTATAGACCTATGGCAATGTCATTTCGCCCCCCCCCCCCTTTAATATTGACCCAAATGCATTCGAGGTGATTTTCATTATTGTTGTGCTCTATTTCTGTAGAGATGTAGTTATTTCTTATAACGGTAGTTATTTGCTACCTTTGAGTGAAGCTACGGCAATAGAATATATTTTGTGCTCTCCTCAAGCATAAAGTTAATATATTATGTCACAGAAGTGAGTATGCCTCCTCACATTTTGTAAATGTTTAAGTATATCTTTTCATGTGACAACACTGAAGAAATGACACTTAGCTACAATGTAAAGTAGTGAGTATACATCTTGTATAACAGTGTTAATGTGCTGTCCCCTCAAAATAATGCAACACACAGTCATTAATGTCTAAACTGCTGGCAACAAAAGTGAGTACACTCCTAAGTGATAATGTCAAAATTAATGTTGTCACATGAAAATATATACTTAAATACTTACAAAATATGAGGGGGTGTACTCACTTCTGTGACATACTATATGATTCCTGGGGTAGAACAGCTCAATTCTTCCAAAAATTCAGAACCTTATGCATGTTTATGATCTGAAATTGTGGGAACCACTATCTTTTATGGGAAGTGGCACGCAAATGCACAAAAAGTGCGTACCACAAGATACAAAAAAGAGACATAAGAGCTTCAGATTATTCATTTCCTAGTTTAGATATGGCTTAGTAGCTATATCTCCATACAATTAACCAATTTTCCAAAGTGTTTTCACATTGCCTTCACTACTATGCACCATTCAGATTTTCAGATCTTCAGATAGGAAAACAACATTCAAAACTACTAGAGATTGGGATATAGCATCGAGCTACTGAAGAGGATTCAGATTATGTTCAATATCCATTTCTCTTTTCCCCCCTCCATTTCAGCACACTGAGTGCTTTTACTCCCCCCACCCAACCCCAAGGTATGTCCCACATATCAGTTCTGTGTTACCCAAGCTACCTGCATATATCTAATGGCAGGTCCCTAGAGATCTGTGAAAAGGAGAAAATGCACACGTGGTTCTGCTCATCTCTGAGCAGCTTTTCCCTTAAGGCTGAATTCCCAGCTGTCTGCTTGAGCTGCTTGAGAGAAGCTACACTTCAATCACCCATGGGAGTTTGCCAAAAGAAAGAAGCCAAAGCATTTTTTTGATTAATGCATAGATTTCCTCGGCAGCTCTGAACAACAGCTTCTCTTAAAGCATTTCTCCTGGTAAATGATGTCTTCATTTAGCAATACATAACATTTCTCATCTTATTTATTATTTATTATCTGCTTAATAATTAAGTGCAATAAATAATTAAACCAAATGGTCTGTAACAACAATAGATTTTTTTTTGAAAAACTAGAATTCCAGGATATTTATCAGGCCTGGGAAAAGATTTGAAAGGGGGAGAGAATCTGAGTGATTTTCAGCAAGTTAAATGATTCATAGCTTGTTATCTGCTGTCTTTGCCAGTTTGTATGAATATCCTGGTAGAATTTTGTAGACATACACCTTTTCTGGATTAATAAATTGTCGGAAGAGCCTGTGGGTGTCTTCACAATGTAAAAGTGGAATGACAAAATACAGAAACATTTTAGGAGGAAGAAATTACAATATAGAAAGAATATAGAAGAAATTACAAGATACTCTTGTATAAAATATTCAGCAGAAAATAATATTAAATGATATAATAATATAATAATAATTTAAAAGATTAAATTATATGTAATAGGATTTAATTTTATAGATTATTCACTGTAAAAGATTTAGCCTGCTTTTCTATATGTGACTAGATTGATGCATTGGGCTAAGATATGGTTTACTTAATCACAATCTATTGTAGAAATCACAGCTGACTAAGGCGTATTGAGTCAATATCAGACAAACATTATGAAGGTTTCTTTGTGTAAACATGGGTGAGAAATATATGGTAATTTGTCCCAGTGCAAAAGTCAAATATGAACAGTTATTTTTCCAGCTTCCTAAATACGTTTTTAATTTAATGTTATGTAATACTCTTTTAATATTTAAATAGCATAGTAACATTATCATTAAAAAAATAGACATTTCCCTAGACAGCTCCCTAGACATCTTCTAGAACACTATCTGATGATATTTCTCCACTGAGTCTTGGTAATCATATGAAGGGTTGACTGTAGTTAGTTTATCTACGATTTTATGCTTCATATCAACTGTTGTGCTCTATAATGGAGAGGGTGGCAATAATACTCCAGCTTCAGGTATTGGCTACACCTGAAAAACCTGAAAAACTACCAGTTTTTCTTCCAGATCTTCTTGAGTACAGGATGTAATATGTGGTTGGTCTATCCCAAGTTGTGAGATCAGCTTTCTCTTCATTAGGTTGAAGTGGATATAGATCTTCTGTCCATCTATAGTTCCCTCATATATTTCATATATCTCCTCTTATTAAGGTTGTAGTAACATTCCATCAATTCCAGGTCCTCTTGTATGGTCCAAGTATGGTTTGTTCCAGTTATAATCAGATTCTCCTGGTTCTCCAACATCTGCATGGGCCTTGATAATCTTGGTGTCATTGAGGTGGCTTGATTCTTTTATATTGTGTTACTCTCATAGCTGAGCTGGGAAGTGAAGCCAGAGGAGGTCTTTGTCAAAGGACCCCTTCTGATAAGATGGGTATAAGCCTAGATTTGAATCCTGGTCTCAAATGTCAAAGGGTGACACTCTAACCACTACATTATTACTATGCTATTGTGTATGTGTGTGCACACGTGCACACACGCACATGTGTACATAGATACATAGATACATAGATACACAAAGAAACTTAACACATTCAAATGGAGAATCATATAGACTTCATTGTAGAAGAAAATATCACATACCGTATTTTTCGGAGTATAAGATGCACCGAAGTATAAGACGCACCTTAGTTTTGGGGGAGGAAAACAAGGAAAAAAGGCCTCTGCCTCCCAGCAATTTGCCAAACAGCAAACAGCACAGATGACATACACTGTTTGCTGTGTATTTCTGTGCATGTGTGCTTGACCCATAGAAATAGCAAAGAATTGGAGAAATGTACATTATGGCAGTATATTAATCCCAGAAAAAATAAGTCTTATAATTTGAACACTCTACAAACATTTAACAAAATAACATATTAACAGAATCTGCCTCTACCTAGGATAGAACTCACAATCTCCTGACTGTGAGGCAAGAGCTCTACCTCTAGGCTACAGTAGCTGTAGCTTATTTTCTTGCAATTTCAGCAGTGTAATATTGCCAGCAGTTTATCGCCCAGCATTTTGTCTCATTACAGCCACCGTAGTTAGTTTCATTTTACCACCCAAGCCCGTCAGCTGTAGGTCGGGAGGCAGATAATCTTTTATTGTGCTAATAAGGCTTCTGTTTCTGTTCTGTTTGCTGCAAAGAGGTAAATTGTTGGCAGCAGAGGCCAAAGGGTGGGGGTGGCTGGGTGGGGCTACATTCGGTGTATAAGACGCACCCAAATTTTCACCCTCTTTTTGAGGGTAAAAAGGTGCATCTTATACTCCGAAAAATATGGTAACTGATGTATAGAATGTTATGACAAACTTTCATATATAGGTTTGAAACTGCTTACTATACTTCTATAAAAATTGTAATATCTGAAACAGATTTAATTTGCTGTCTTTTCCCCTGGGTTCAGTATGAATTGGCTTGAACTGTATCAGGGAGATAAAAAAAAATCTCTAAGACCAAGCAATCAAATGATGCTCTTGCTGGAACATTACCCTGTGCTCTTCATTTAAAACAATTAAATCAGTTGGAAAGACAAGTGGGGAAAAGACAATACAGAGAAAGACAGTTCTCCTTGGGTGGGCTCCTGACTATATTTGCCTCTTCATACAATGCAACCTTTAAAATATCACCCTTTTCAGACCTTTATTTATGAATAAATAATTGCCTTTGTGAAGAATGTATCAAATTGCTCTCAGTCAGGCGACACTTTAAGTGAGCCTTGTTCCGTCTTCCTTTAACCAGCTTTGATTGATGTTTGTGTTAGCATCTCTTTTTCTTTTCCCCCTTTTTCTCTTCATATTGTTAACTTCCTCCACTATTACTCGCCTGCGGAGTCTTTCTTTTCATTCTTTGCCTTCAGTCCAAAGTTCAGACCACACGTGTGAAATATCTGGAGGATCAGAATAGGAAAAGTTTTATCTGTTACACAGAAGATTGTTCTACTGCATGACAAATTTCCTTTTGCTCATATTTTCTTTTTTGTTATTAGCTTAAGTTGCAGCTTTACACAGAGATACATAATAATGGTATCACTGCATAGGGAAGAGCCAAAGATGGAACAATCTTCTTACTCAAAGCCCTCTGAAGCTTTTGACAGAAAGAAGGGGAAATAAACATTTTTATTCCTTTTCTTCCCACTTCTTTTAACAGTTTCACTTATATTCATTTCAGTGGAAAGAAAATGGATTGCAACAGCTTCAGAGCTGGCATAGTTCATCTTCTTTCTGACTGAATTCTTTGTCCTAGGGATTTTCTTTGTGCCTCCTAGCATCCCTTGGAATATTTCCTTTTTTACTTCTCTGATGTAACAGATCTGCTGTTGAACAGGTAGAGGAGGTGTCATGCCTTTCTGCAAATTTTTGAAATGAGGCCTTCATCTCTAAGCATCTCCCCCCCCCCTTTTTAAAGGAAGATATTTGAAAAATTATAGACTCACCTATGTAATAGAAAATAAGCACTATTGAATACAAAGCAATTTTCTTGGAAGTAAATATGTATAACACTGGTTGAAGAATTTCCTCTGTTTGGTGTTAGTGATTTACCTGTGTTTAGTTTTAACTTAAAATTCCTGAATGAACTCATAGAACTTATACAAATTTTAATGAATAGATATTAACCACTGAATGTTGTCTCCCTAGGATACGATATAAAATATTACCTCTTTTGCAGAGCTGCATTATTATTACAGCTCTACAAAACTTTCTGTGTGACATTTATCACATTTTGGGGTTGACAACTATTCATTTTTGGATCATGGGGGAAAAATGCTAAGCATGTTTGAAAAAAAGGATAGCTGTTTAAAAGTAAAAAGCTCATTTTTTTTCTTTCAAATTTCAGTTTCGAAAACAGTATTGAAAAATGAAGATTGAATTTACATCTCAGTGAGTTCTGACACAAATTGGCCAGGCTTCACCAAAAATATTATATACAATGCAACATTTCTCATCTGTGAAATATTTAATACTAGAATTGCAAATATATTGTCATGAATAGTTGCTTCCGCTCTTGTTTACAGCTGTTTTCATTTTGGGGAGTCACTGGATTATACAATGCAGGAAAGGAATTCATTTTGCTATCTATGTATTGAGCCTAATAGAATGCTATCTCTAGGAGAAAGATTTGTCTACCTTTACTGCAGAATATATACATACTGAGAGAAGTTTAGAAAGATTGAATATATAGGCAGTTGTGATTTGGGATTGGAGCCCTTTTATTCTTAAAACCAATTTTAGAAAATTTTGATTTTGATTAATGACAAATCAAATGACCAGATTCAAACTTTGCCAATTTAAGTCTCCTTTAGCAGATATAAGGAAGTTGGAATGCTATGTTTCTAAGCAGAGTTATCTAGGTTGGATGAACAAATATCCTGACCCAATTATTAGTTACAGATCAAGTTTAATAGAAGTATTACATTATACAAATAGCTTGTCATTAGACCTACACTTCTTTAATGTAACAAATAACCCAGATCAGGAATTCAAACATATTCCCCATGAAACGCTTAATTTTATTTTTAGATAAACTCTGTCCAACTGTTTGGGAGACTGTTGCTTTGCTGTTTGAAAGAACTGTTCTGAAAGAACTGGTTGGGATGATTTGACTGCAAATTTAACCTGTTATACCTCTTCCAGTTCACTATCTGGTTCAGGCAGATTTCTTAATCTGATTGAGAAAACAAGTAAAACCTAGGTCCTACATATTTATTTATTTATTTATTTGTGAGATTTATATACCGCCTCACAGTGCAAACACTCTCTATGTGGTTTACACCAGTAAGCAATGTATATTTATATTTCCCCCAACAATCTGGGTCCTCATTTTACCTACCTCGGAAGGATGGAAGGCTGAGTCAACCTTGAGCCGGTGAGATTTGAACCGCTGACCTGTGGATCACAGTCAGCTAAAGTGGCCTGCAGTACTGCCTCTAACCGCTGCGCCACCTCGGTTCTATTTGATATGAATATTTGACATGAATAAATCATTTTTGGAGAAGATAATAATTTTTTAAAATTGTTTATACTTGTCATGCAGTAAAAGATCACTTGTTTCTCTATCTTTACTATATTCTTACTTTCTCTTACTTTTCTATTTTTCTCTCTATATTATTCTTTGTTCTGCAGTTTGTTTTTTAATTGTCTTTCATACTTTGCACCATTTTTTATTTGTTTAGCTGTAATGTTTTATCATCATCATCATCATCATCATCATCATCATCATCATCATCATCATCATCATCATCACCATCACCATCATCATCTTCATCATTTGAGCCATCATCATTTCAATCTATCCACTGCAGGATGAGGGCCTCTTTCACTTGTTTCTAACCTATACTATTTCTTTTGCCAATTGGGCCCAAAATGCTTGCTGGTGTTATCGATCCATCTTGTTTTAGATCTCTTTCATGGACTCTTTTTATCAAGGGGGATCCATCCTATGATTGCCTTGGTTCACCTTACACCAGTTCTTGCTATTTCCATTCTTTTATTCTCTTGATGAATGTTTAATAAAATTATTACATTTAAAAAGCAGAATGCAGCAGCTTAAATATTATGGATATGACTTGATATGCTTCTGTAATACCCCTGAAAGCTGAACCGATTTCACTGGCATCTGGTGTAATGCAAGGTAGTGATTATTTTGAGACCCTTAATGGCCTCAATGAAGACCCTCTAGGTCAGTGTTTCCCAACCTTGGCAACTTGAAGATATCTGGACTTCAACTCCCAGAATTCCCCACCCAGCATTCGCTGGGTCCATTCGCTGGGTCCATTCTAGGTCCTCCATTCAAGACCTAGAATGCAGTCCTGGATCTTTTCAGGACTGCCTTCTCTCCATAACATCTACAGTATCCGTCCAGAGGATTAAGTAGGGAGTCCTCACTGTTTGTTTTTTCTCTTAAGGACTAGCATCTACAGCCCCCACAGAATAGTTTGACCCTGCTCCCTTCCTTTCTGTTGCTTAGAAAATCCATTAAAATTTGGGACTGGAACTAATGTTTCTTTGGTGAGAAAGGGAAAGGGGGAATTGCTTGCAGTTTCCAAGTTTTCATATTCTTTTTTTTCCTATTAATTGTTGGGTTGTTATCTCTCTTATTTTTTTAAATCTGAACTTTATACATCATAGTCTGTTTTGATTGGATTGGCTTAAATACACACTATGGTTCATGGTAACAAAAGTTCCCAATAGATAAAGCAAGATTCACATATGGCCCTGTATTTTCCAGCAGGAGGTTATGACTAAATCATTTCCACCATCAGACCTGTAGCTAAACTAAAACAGGTAGAGATATTCATTCCTCCAAGAGACCTGAAGATGGTAATATAGATTATTCCTTTATTTCATAATTAATTATGTAAATGTCTAATAGTGAAAGCAATATATAGGTAGACCTCGACTTACAACAGTTCATTTAGTGGCTGTTCGAAGTTACAACGGGACTCAAAAAGTTATTTATGATCATTTTTCACATTTATGACCATTACAGCATCCCCATGGTCATGTGATTAAAATTCAGACATTTGGCACTGAGCCATATTTATGATGGTTGCAGTGTTCCAGATCATATGATCATCTTTTGTAAACTTCTGACAAGCAAAGTCAATGGGTAAGCCAGATTCACTTAACGACTATATTATTAATTTAATAACTGCAGTGATTCACTTAACAAGTGTGGGAAGAAAGGTCATAAAATGGGACAAAACTTGTGATGTACTGAGATACGTAGTAAATTTGCATAGCCATTGCTGATTGGCTGAATAAGCAGCGGCAGATTTGAACGCCTGTTACTGGTCAGCTGAACTGCAGGGAAACCCTTAAAAGCAACTTCCCTGCCGATCGCCCCCAGTTCTTCTTACTTGAAGCTGACCTGCTAATAAAGTGCTGAACTTTACAGTTCAGCTTTACAGTTCTACAGCTTTACAGTTCTACAGCTCGCTTCTCCTTTCCCCTGCGCTAATCTAACAAAACTGACTTAACAATTGTCTTGCTTAGCAACACAAATTTTGGGCTCAGTTGTGGTCATAAGTCAAGGACTACCTGTAGTTCTCAGTTTTTAGTTTCTAGAAAGAGCATCTTTTATCAAATTTGGCAGTGTAGAAAAGGAAGAAGTTAGATGATACTGAGGACACTAGTAATGAAGATGGAGTGAGACTGTCCATATTTTGGGTATCTTTGCCTATAGAGAAGACATATTACAATGTTAAGATATTTTTAAACTTGATGTGAATTCTAAGAATTTTTCTCTGTGTGACAGCGGAAAATTATATTCCGCTAATGCTAGTGTGACCGTCTAGCTAATGCGTCTTCTCATTTACAATGCCAGATAACATTTCAGAGTTTAAAATGATATTTGATTTTAGTATGTCTGGATTTGATGGTATTATCACCTGGGTGGTCTAAGATAATGGATTACTTTGTTCAAGGTAACTGTATTGCAGCTTGTTTAGTTTTCTAAAGAGAGAAACAGAGAATAAATCTGAATTATTTTTTTTCTTTCTTGTGATGTTCTTAAAGGGCTGGTACTGAAGATCTAAACAATTTTTCAAGGCCAAACAAAGCATTTATTCAGTGGGCTTAATTTACAGCCACCTGACAACAAAGAGATAAAGCTTGATCTTACTGTTTTAATTAACAGTTTGTAAGGTGGTCATCTAATGTAACAAATCAGATACCAAGCCACATCAAACCCATATTTTTTTCTTGGCGTTTAATCCAAGCTTAAAAGCTTCTGTGCTTGTTTGCTCTAGTTTTCCAAAAAGTTCAAAGATGTATGAAATGAGCCATGGTGGTCCAGTGGTTAGAGTGCAGTACTACTTCTGCTGCCTGCCGGCTGCCTGCAATTTGGCAGTTCAAATCTCACGGGCTCAAAGCTGACTCATCCTTCCATCCTTCCGAGGTGGGTAAAATGACTCAAATTGTTGGGGGCAATATGCTGACTCTGTAAAACCTCTTAGAAAGGGCTGTAAAGCACTGTAAAGTGGTATATAAGTCTAAGTGCTATTGCTAAATAAGATGAAAAATGTGACAAGGGTGAGGCAGATGCTTTTTGAATATACATATAAGCTATAGTTTGATCTAATACTAGATACCTAAAAAGAGAAACAGAATGTTCAAGGATGGTTAAAAAAGCTAGCAGTGAGTGAGTGAGTTGGAAGCTAGCAGTGACTGTTGGAAATTTCCTTCCTTCCTTCCTTCCTTCCTTCCTTCCTTCCTTCCTTCCTTCCTTCCTTCCTTCCTTCCTTCCTTCCTTCCTTCCTTCCCTCCTTCCTTCCCCCGAGGTTCTTTACTGACTTTCTCTCTGCAAGCTTCCCACAAGTAAACACTTTGCTATTGGAAAAGAGGCAAAGAGCACTTGCAATCATATCAGTTCCTTCGAGCTTTCCCTTTGACTTGTGGGAAGCCATCAGGGAACAATGAAAATGAGGATCATGTGACTATGGCTGACTTTGGCGGTGCGGTGGTAGCACTAAACAACAGCAGAGTGGCACTGAAGCAGTAACAACATTTCCAAATGTCATTCCCATGAGAGTAATAGTCTTGCATTTTGGACACATTTCGTAAGCTTTTCGTCCATTTGAGGTATCTTGGTTCAATAAATTTTCCCTTATACGTTCCAATTTTGCACAAGTGAAGGTCACAAACAGACACAAAGGTTTTAATAGTATATGAATTTAAAGTACAATTATCAAATAGCATTTCTTATTTTGACTTTTCTATTTGGCTCATTTATCTTCTGGAGCTATGAAACCTCTCCCCGGGAGGTGGGGATAATTCCTATTCTATACAAATATTTGAAAACAGGCTATACAGTACTGTTCCAGTAGCATTTGGTCTTTAGGTTATTTGAATGGCACCTTTAATGTATGAGTTAATTTATCCTATATAGGCTTTAAATACATTTTTGGAGGGGACGGAAGACTTTGTTACATCTTGTCTGGAACCCACTAGGTCTGGGAAGGTGCCGTGGTGGGTTCCTACCAGTGTGGTCCACTCTATAGCACTGGTAGCGGCCCGCTGGTGATGTCACAGTACCGGTGCGGTCGGTTGCCGGTGCCTGCTCGCCGCCATTTTTTTTAAAAAAAATTTTAAATTTTTTTTTAAATTTTCTTCTGCACATGCCCAGAAGCTGAGCTTCCGGCACTGTGCATGCGCTGCCTTCCTACCCCACAATGAGTCCAAGCAGGGGAGGATGGCTTAGGGAGCACGTGAGATGCTGAAAGAACGGGCGGCAGGAGCTATCTTCATTCCCCTCCCTTCAGCAGTCCGAGAAGCCACGAACACACGGTGATGATCCTAGGCATTTTTGCACATTCGAGGCTTCTTGAGCTGCTGAGGGGAGGGGGAATGGGTGGCAGGACCTATCTCAGTTCCCCTCCCTTCAGCAGTCCGAGAAGCCACGAACGCGCGGTGATGATCACAGGCATTTTCGCACATTCGAGGCTTCTCGAGCTGCTGAGGGGAGGGGGAACGGGTGGCAGGAGCCTAGGATCATCGAATGGGGAGAAGCATTCAGGCCAGATGGAGCCTCCTAGAAGAACCGCTGCCGCGGTCTTGCTGCTCCCACTGCGGGGGGCTGCGTTGCGGGTGGGCAATACCCCCTGCTTCTCCGGCTGCTGCCAAGCTCCCGAGGCCCATGCCCACCCGGTCACATGGCTGGCAAGCCACACCCACAAAATAAGCCACGCCCACAGAGTGGTAGTAAAAAAAAATAGGAACCCGCCCCTGAGGAAGGGCTATAACTATAGTAAAACTACACTAATGAATCACTGCTAGAAATATGGCTTGTGTCTTTGTATCAATGTGTATGTAGATGCATCATTATATATCTATGGAAATGTAAAGCTTCCCTAGAATGTGAGAAGGCTAAAACAGTTATATCTCCTAGATTAGAAAGCTGTGAATATATATGAGCTGTAAAGTAGATATTATATTATTACTATTCAAGTGTAAGACTTTGGAACTGATGTAGCACCATAAAACATAAGATACTGCAGCTATATTCATAGAAGATGCATCAGTGGAAACGTGACTACAAATTAATGATGAATTGTTATTATTACCTGTATTTCATATCAGATTTATTTATTTGATTCTGGTGGCCTATGAGATACAAAATTAAAAAGCATAATAATATAGAGACAATTCAAAACTATTATTGCTTTTGAAAGAGTCTCTAATTAATTTTAAAAAGTGAGATAGATTTTTTCTCTCTCTCTCGCTCCCTCGTTTCCCATTCCCTCCCATTTAAAGTTAGACAAAGGAACAGAGGAAAAGGCAGGATAAAAGAGACTATTTTTATTGGGCTATAATGAAGTGATGAGTGATTAGCTGGCATTTTTATCCAGGTGGGGCCATGTTTTTCTTGGTCTTTTTGCTTGAATGAGGCAGGAAATTGCTGGCAATATTAATAGGATTTGAGCAAGAGAGCAAACCAAATTTTCTTCAGGTATTCCTACTTTGGCCAGACACATTTAGCTTTCCAGAGACTCTTGGATATAGCTAGATATGGCCATATCTCTACTAGATACCTCTCTAGTCCAATGGCAACTAAATCAGAATTATTCTTATCAAAACTCTTAATCTTTGGAAAGTGGAGATCTAGATGAAAGTAAAGAGCTAAAATAACAATGTTTTTATCACAATAGAGACAGTTTGGTCTAGTAGTTAATGTACCAGACTAGAAACCAGGAGACCTGAGTTCTAGTCCTGCTTTTGCATGACAGCTGGATGGGTGGGTTTGGGCTAGTTAGTCAGCCCAACCCACCTCACAAGGTGGTTGTTGTGGGGAAATAGGAGGAGGAGGAAGGAGTATAGGTATATTCATCAGCTTGAGTTATTTATAAAAAAAATAAATAAAAGTAGCCAATATAAATAGATAGATAGATAGATAGATAGATAGATAGATAGATAGATAGATAGATAGATAGATAGATAGATAGATAGATAGATAGATAATCTGCAATTATGTGTTAAATAAGATACTACATTTTTAGACAGAAGATGTTACTACTAGAAAACTTTAATGACAATGAAGAAATCAAGACGTGAAGAAGCCAAACTACCTAAACCAATCATAGCGTAATGTTTTCTTGGGAAGAAAGCCTCTCTTACTGAGGCCAAATTTTGATACAAAAATATTATGCAAATATTGATTTACATAGTGGTCTACTAAGGGTTAATCAATAAAGTTACTTTGTTTTTGTATTGAAGTAGCTGATTAGACATTTAATGAATGAGTATAATTTCAGTACTGTAATCAACATGTCATTTGGCTATTTAATGTTTTCATGGAAGACTAATCACATACATCCCCCCATATATGCCATATTTATTCACTTAAACCTTAATAGAGTGCTAATTCAAGAAAATCAGTTGATATTATGAAAGTATAGAAAGGATAGAGAAGGGGCTCTGCCAACAAGAAGCTTATTTCCATTAAATTAAATTATTTCATGGGGCTAAGGGGAGAGCAGATACACTCCTTAACATCACCTAAATGTCGTGTTTCGAAGCTCATAAACTTGCCACCTCGGAATGGCTAGACTTCAGATTTTTGTTCCCTCCTTCTAACCATAATCTTCACTTCTCTTATTCTAAAGTATGTCAGGGGAAATCCAGCCCCCCAAATAGGCAATTCCTCCCTCGCCCCCCCCACCTCATGCAATATCCAGAACACCTCACAACTATTTTCATTTTTTTTCTTGCCTCAACTCAGTTATAGGAGCAAAGCCAAAAGAGGAAAATTCCTTCACTTTTGGCTAATTACAAAACACAAGGGCATCTTAGCCCATTCTTTGATCTTGAAATTGCTAGGCCTTCTATTTATGTTACAGATAAGAGCCTTAACTGTTTAAAATATTACTAAGAGTGTATTAAGCACACAGAACTGCAAAGAAAAACAAAATCAAGAATAGATATTGGTCTTAGAGGAAAAGGATTAGGCTTCAAAGAAGCAGGGAGAACAAAGGATTCATTGGTAGATCCATCTAAGATGATGATCAGGTGGGATGGGAGTACTTCAAGGAAAGTTGGTTGCTTGCCTTGAGTGCATACAAAATAAATGCTTCTTCCTCTTCAAGGACTCATTGCGTTTAGTCATTTGTGCAGATTAATTTTTCAAAAAAAGATTTTCTAAATCCTGTGTTTATTATTTTATAAATAATTCAATGTGGTGAGCATTGTACAGTACCTAGTACTCCTTTATTCTCTTATTTTCCCCACAACAACACCCCTGTGAAGTGAATTGGGCTGAGAAAGGGTAACTGGTCTAAAGTCACCCAGTCAGCTTTCATGCCTAAAGGGGGACTAGAACTCATAGTGTTCCAGTTTTCAGTCTGGTGTCTTAATCATTAGACCAGGGGTTGGCAACCTTAAAAACTCAAAGAGCCATTTGGACCCGTTTCCCAGAGAAAACAAAACACCCAGAGCCACAAAACCTGGGTGGGCATGGCCAACTTGATGTCACTCCCACCGAGTCACATGATCCCTCCCCCCAGCTATGCCTACCCTGGTTTTGTTGCTCTATGTTTTCTTTTCTATGAGAAAAGGGTATGCCTCTCTCTCTCTTCCCTCTCTCTCTCTCCCTCTCCCTCTCTCTTTCTCCCTCTCTCCCCTCTTCTCTCTCTGTGTGCTGAGGAATGATTGCCACCCCCAGCAGAGGCTTCTCTTCAGGTAACCCTTCTCCCCCTCTCACGACTCCCTGGCTGGCTGTGGGGTGCGCGGGGAGACCCTCCTCAAGCGAGTGCCAAAGCGCAGCAAAGGTGCATGTGGAGGGCAGGTGGCAGCTCGCTAAGGAGGGTCTTTGGACATGGCTTCTCTCCTGCCCTAAGGATCCGGCCATTGCCAATGTCCCATCCCATCCCCCCTCCCTGCAGCTCTTCGGCCGAGCGGGGAGGGTGTGAGTTCCAGCCTGAAGCAGCAGGAAGCGAAGGCTGCCTTACGTACAAATGTAGCGTGAAGGCAGCTACAGGGCCACTTTTCTCCTGTTCTAAGGATCCATCCATCACCTTGCCACCCCCCACACACACATGAGAGGAGAAGGAGGAGGAGGAGGGTCGTCGGAGCAAAGGCAACCTTCGCTTCCTGCCGCTTCGGGCTGGAGCTTACACCCATCCTGGTCGAAGAGCTGCGGGGTGGGGAGAACGGGACGGGACACAGCAAGGCAATGGCCAAATCCTTAGGGCAGGAGAGAAGCCGTGTCCAAAGACCCTCCTTAAGCGAGCAGCTGCCCGCCCTCCAAGCGCACCTTTGCTGCGCTTTGGTGCTTGCTTGAAGGATTCCCTGAGCATGTGCACCCTACTGGCCCCGCCACAGCCAGCCATGGAGTCGCGAGAGGGGAAGGAGGGTCGCCTGAAGGAAAGCCTCCACCAGGGGTGGCTATGTTCCTCAACCAGCACCGGAGAATCAGCCCCAGCCGCTTCTCCATTCCCATCCTCGTCCTTACCTTCTAAGGCCAGGTGAGGGAGGGGAGGGGGAGGCCAGGCAGTGATGGGACAGGGAGCCACAGCAGGGGGCCCAAAGAGCTGCATGTGGCTCCAGAGCCGCGGGTTGCCGACTCCTGCACTAGACCAAACTGGAATCAGAAGAACCAATTTTCCATCCGGCATTCTGGAAAAAATGTACCCTTTGAATTTTGGGGTGGATTGGTGTTAAGATTATTCTGTTTTCCATAGCTGCTGTTCCAGAGAATAGCCAATGGAATAAAAAGCTTCCAGAAAAACACTTCTCAGGGAGGAGAGGTGTTACACCTACACTTAGGTAAGAAAAACCAAAACTATACATATAAACTGGGTGGAACTAGGCTTAATAGCAGTGATTGTGAGAGGGATCTTGGAGTCTTAGTGGACAACCAGCTAAATATGAGCCAGCAGTGTGCAGCTGCAGCCAAAAAAGCCAATGCAACCCTAAATTGCATTAACAGAGGGATACAATGAAGATCAAGTGAGGTACTAATACCACTCTATAAAGCCTTAGTTAGACCACACCTAGAGTACTGCATCCATTTTTGGTCACCACACTATAAAAAAGATGTTGAGACCCTAGAAAAAGTGCAGAGGAGAGCAACCAGGATGATCAGGGGACTGGAGACTAAAACATATGAAGAGCGGTTGCAGGAACTGGGCATGGATAGTCTAGCGAAGAGAGGACCAGAGGAGACATGATAGCAGTGTTCCAATATTTGAGGGGCTTCCACAGAGAGGAGGCGGTCAGGCTATTTTCCAAAGTACCTGAAGGCCAGAGAAGGAATAATGGATGGAAACTGATCAAGGAGAGATTCAACCTAGAAATAAGGAGGAACTTTCTGACAGTGAGAACAATCAATGGAACAGCTTGCCTTTGGAAGTTGTGAGAGCTTCATCATTTGAGACTTTCAAGAAGAGATTCGACTGCCATTTGTCAGAAATGGTGTAGGGTCCTCTGCTTTAGCAGGAGGTTGGACTAGATGACCTATAAGGTCCCTTCCAAGTCTGTTAATCTGTTAATCTGATTGAGTGATTTACTGGATAGCCCCTCATGAGTTTGCATTACTATAGCTATATAGGATTAGTCTACAAGTCTGTTATGTGTAACTATTATCTAATAGGGAATTCCAGAAGCGTGTACTAGTAGAGAGAAGGAGTGAGGGGTAATTCCCAAAATATGTACTGAAAGTATCTTCTAGCAATTTAAATTATGTTCTTGTTGCATAGAATGGAGCAAGATTTTTATGTTACTGTATGAAGTGTGACTGCTCATTGGATAAGAAACTGATTGAATGATATTTTTAACTCTTCTGTTGATCAGCTGGAAAGAGCCTTGATTGGCTCATGGTATTCTCTGCCTTTTATAACTAGTTCAAGGTCACCAGAATTGAAGTTGATTGGTGCTGGATTAAAACTGCTTTTAAAGATTTAGAAAAGTCAATGTTTAGAAGTGTTTTCATCTCACTTGTTCTTTGGACAAGATCTGAAGTTGTTAAATTCCATTTTGCTATATTTTTAATCTAACTATGATCGGCCCTGGCAAAGATATATAAAGGCAGAACTGAAGGCAGGAGCAAAAAATCAGAAACGCCGCTTTTAAATTATGTTAATGTGCTTCACTTATACTTCTGCAGGCAAAGATGGTTATGCTCAAAAATTAATGGACATTTAAAATTGTTTTTATTGCGTTGTTTACTGACAGTGGAGCATGTCTGCTGCAAGCCCCCTGAGAGTTTCAAAAGTACTGTACGTTGCAGTGGAACTTTCAAATGAAATGAAATGACAAGGATCCAAAAAGATCTTGACAGACTTGAATAATGGGACTTACCAACAACATGAAATTTAATGTGGAGAAAAGCTAGGCAGGACAAAGGTACAAGTACAGATTATGCAAAACCTGGCCCAAAAAACAGTAATTGTGAGAGGGAACTTGGAGTCCTAGTGAACGATCACTTTAACATGAGTCAGCAGTGTGTGGCAGCAGCCAAAAATGCTAATACAAACCTTGGTTGTATAAACAGAGTCATAGAATCAAAATCACATGAAGTATTAGTATCACTTTATAAAGCCTTAGTAAGGTAACACCTGGAATACTGCATCCAGTTTTGGTCACTACATTACAAAAAAGATGTTAAGACTATGGAAAAAGTGCGAAGAAGAACAACTAAAACGATTAAAGGCCTGGCGACTAAAACATATGAAGAACGGTTGCAGGAATTGGGTATGGCCAGTCTAGAGAAAAGAAGGACACGGGGGGACATGATAGCAGTATTCTAGTATTTGTGGGGCTGCCACAAAGAAGAAGGGGTCAACTTATTTTTGAGTTGACCCGCAGTGGCTCAGTGGTTACAATGCAGTACTGCTGGATACTTCTGCTGACTGCCGGCTGCCTGCAATTTGGCAGATCGAATCTCACCAGGCTCAAGGTTGACCCAGGAGGGGAAAATGAGGACCCAGATTGTTGGGGGCAATATGCTGACTCTGTAAACCACTTACAGAGGGCTATAAAAGCACTGTGAAATGGTATATAAGTCTAAGTGCTATTGCTATTTTCCAAAGCATCAGAAGGCAAGACAAGAAACAATGGATGGAAACTAATCAAGGAGAGAAACAACTTGGAATTAAGGAGAAACTTCCTAACAGTGAGGACAATTAACCAGTGGAACAGCTTGCCTTCAGAAGTTGTAGGTGCTTCATCACTGGAGGTTTTCAAGAAAAGTCTGGGCAACCACTTATTTGAAATGGTAGGGTCTCCTGCCTGGGATAGAAGACCTCCAAGGTCCCTTCCAGCTCTATTCTGATTGAAATAAGAAATGGATGCAAACATAAGATGTGATAGTCAAAATATACACACAGTGCTGAGCAGAGATAAAGATCTTGATGCCCATACTCCTGAAAAAATATCGAATGTATTGATTGGCTAATGTTAATCACACTGATTTTGTCTAATTTTAATCCCACTGATTCCAAAAAAATAATATAATTGTAACACCTTTGCTCTTTGCCAACTTCAGAGAATATTGGAAAAGCTTGAGTGGAATATAAATTGAAGGATAGTCAGGTTAGGAAAATTCAGACATTGACACTTGAGGTATACATACAGGTAGTACTATATCCTCCCCAAAAGGTATAGTCATCTGTATGTTGTTCCCACTTGGCATAACTAAGTAAAATCTTCAGGTTTTACTTGATGGTGGTTCTCCTTCTACCTCTCCAATAGGACGCAGTCGGTGTTGACAGGGGGTCAGAGGTCGGCCCCTAGGCGCCTGATTTGCAGGGTGCCTCAGGGCTCGGTCCTCTCGCCCATCCTGTTTAACATCTACATGAAACTGCTGGGTGAGATCATTCGATGACCTGGGGTGAGGTATCAGCAATATGCTGACGATACCCAGTTGTACATCTCCACCCCGTCTCAGTTCAGGGAAGCAGTGGATGTAATGTGCCATTGCCTGGACGATGTTAAGGTCAGGCTCAATCTTGACAAGACCGAGTGGCTGTGGATATTGCCCACTAGGGATTATGTCGACTGCCCCTCCTTGGTTCTTGGGGGAGAAAAATTAACTCCCTTGGAACAGATTCGCAATTTGGGTGTTCTCCTAGATCCGAGTTGGTGCAGTGGTTAAATGCAGCACTGCAGGCTACTGCTAGTTCAGCAGTTCAGCTGTTCAAATCTCACCGGCTCAAGGTTGACTCAGCCTTCCATCCTTCCGAGGTGGGTAAAATGAGGACCCAGATTGTTGGGGGCAATATGCTGAACTCTGTAAACCGCTTAGAGAGGGCTGGAAAGCACTATGAAGCGGTATATAAGTCTAAGTACTATTGCTAAGTACTACTATCCACAGCTAAAATTGGAGCAACATCAGTTAGCTGTGGCTAGGGAGACCTTTGCACAGGTTCGCCTGGTGCACCAATTGCGACCCTACTTGGAGAGGGAGGCCTTACTCACAGTCACTCATGCCCTCATCACCTCATGGCTGGACTACTGTAATGCGCTCTACATGGGGATACCCTCAAAGAGTATCCAGAGACTGCAATTGGTGCAAAATGCAGCTGCACGAGCCGTGGTGGGTGTTCCTAGATACACCCACGTTACACCCATTCTCCGCCAGCTGCATTGGTTGCCCATTAGTCTCCGGACGCAATTTAAGGTGTTGGTTTTAACATTTAAAGCCCTACATGGCTCAGGGCCAGGTTACCTTCGGGACCGCATCCTACTGCATACCTCCCTATGACTAGTTAGGTCCCACAGAGTTGGTCTCCTCCAGGTCCCATCAACCAAGCAATGCCGGTTGGTGGGACCACGGGAGAGAGCCTTCTCTGTGGGAGCTCCATCTCTCTGGAACCAACTCCCACCAGCGATCTGGATTATCCCCACCCTGCTGGCCTTCCGCAAAGCTGTGAAGACATGGCTCTTCCTGCAGGTGGGGTGAACAAGATCTTAAGTCCCCCATGGATGTCTGGTTTTTAATTTTTGTAATTTTTTAAATTGTTTTTATTGTATCTTTTATTGTATATTGTTCTTTTTCTGTTGTACGCCGCCCTGAGTCCTACGTGATTGGGCGGCCTATAAGAACAATAAATTAAATTAAATTAAATTAAATTAAATTAAATTAAATTAAATTAAATTAAATTAAATTAAATTAAATTAAATTAAATTAAATTAAATTAAATTAAATTAAATTAAATTAAATTAAATTAAATTAAATTAAATTAAATTAAATTGACATCTGACATTTTCTTGGCGACAATGAGTGGTTTGTCTTGTTTTCTTCAAGGATGGTGTTTCAATTATCCAGTCTAATCTAGTATTCCTGGCTCTTTTCCACTCAGGTACTAAACAGGCTCAACACTATAAAGACTAGGCAGACACTTCTAAAACAATGGACACAAACATGAATTGAAAAGAAGAGAACAGAACTTGGTATCACTCAAATCTAACCAAAGATCCTACATCTACATAAATATATGTTAGGGTGATATTTTTAGCATTTTCCTCTGAACTGAATAATTAATTCTGCTGCATTACCTTCCAATTCCAGTGATACGAATTACCCCTAAGCAAGTGAATTCGTGTTTCAAATATATAATAATTTGTTAACCAGGCATCGGTTCAAAAGTGGAGGGAGTTTACCTGGAGTTTGGAATTTCAACTAAAGAAAATGACAGGCACTTATAATTATCACTGTAATATTTGTCATATATGTTTGTAGGGGCCAGTGTTCTTCTTGTAATATAACTTTTTTAAAAAATGTAAGTCCTTCTAATCTGCATACAAATCTTATGATAAGTAGAGCAAGAAAATAATAGGACCTGTAACCTTCAAAATCCTGTTACCTGATAACTCCCCTCCCCCAATACACAGCTTTTAAAAAGGGAATGCTGGGAGCCGTCATTCAGGAAATCTGTTGAGGGGGGGGGCATGATTCCCCACTTCATCCTAATGCAGACATGGCAACAGTGTTCATTCATTGACAATACTGGGAAATCTTTAAGTACTTTTGCAATCCACAACTTTTGCATCCCACAAACCACTCATACCTACTGAATTAACTTTGGAAATTCCTGATCTGATGCCCATCTTTATGCCATTTCAATGGTGTTCAGTGTGTGTGTGTGTGTGTGTGTGTGTGTGTGTGTGTGTGTGTGTGTGTGTGTGTGTGTGTGTTATTAAAAGGCCCAACTTTAATACGATCAATAATGAAAATAATTCACAGCATGACTAATGCTTTGGGGTGAGGAATTATGTCTTTGTCATCAGTCTTGTCATAATTCAGGAATTGTACCTGAGATCTGAGCAAACTATAATACTGCATTGTAGATCAATTTCCAGTCATTTTCTGGCTGTTGTTTCACACCACAATCAGGCATCGCTATTTGAGCAGAAGGGATATGGAAGAAAAAATGTCTCAGAAATATTTTCCTGACTGAAATTTCAGATTTATTTGTTTGTTTATATGCTGCCTTTCCACTACTCAAGGTGGATTTAGCAATGGTTTTAATCTGTACTAAGTAAATGAAACCTTAATTTGTCTAGTACACGGTAAATAAAATAATCCATAAAGAAGGATGGTTTTGTTTTGCACACATTTCAGACATGAGTAAATGGCAGTATAAAGTACAAAACAATGAAGTCTAGAGAATTAGGACCCAGATATATATAATATGAGACAGATACAAAGAAAACATACATGGCTGTGGCTTCTGCAATATCTGATAGATTCTTAATTCCCTCATTACAAAATGAAATTAGTTAAGAGCTTGAAAAGTTCCATAGTCTGGACATTCAGGTGGTGTGACATTTTTTGAATTAAGTGGAGTGTTTAAATTAATTCCTATAGTCAAACCCTGCTGGCATTGGCTTTTGATTCCCCATATGGTGACCATGGATTCCAATGTGTCCATAGGCACCCCAGTTTTGATTTGTGTGGGGGTGGGGATGAAAAAGCAGTATGAGAAAAGAAAAGTAAACTATGTTAGTTAGGGACTTGGCATGCTGCAATGCAAAGCACACAGCTCAAAAATCCTCTTTATTTTCTAGAAGGCACCTGGATTGCACCTAGTTTTGATAGGCATTCTTAAAATATAAAAATGGTTCTTCTGATGGAAAAATGATGGACTGAAAATGGCTCCACAATAAGTGGAGCTGACAGCCAGAGTGAATAATGAAGAGTTGGTAAATAGACCAGCTCTTCAAACCTTTCCAGACAAAGGAGAAGATGAGAGTTTGTCAACAAGTGCTCCAGAAAGTTTGCAGGTATCCAGTGGGTTTTGAGCATTGGGATATGAAAGAGTAATCATCTTGTTTAAACCACGGTTTGTGCCTTTGAAAGGACCCTAAATTTGCATACTTTTCTAATCGCTATTGGAAATTGCTAGCTAACTACTTTTCAGTTATTAGAAACCTCTGTATCAACAAGTTTGAAAGCACTTGATAAGGTTGTCTTCAATCCTTAATGAAAGTTTTAACTATAAATTTAGGTGCTTAATTTCTTTTAAAAAAATAACAATAAAAGATTAATAAAAAAATTGATTTAAAGAAAACTACAAACCAGATAATTTTAACCATTTGGAATTAATTATAAGGAATGCTTCTTGTGAGATAATGCTTTTGTTTTTATTTTTAAAAAAGCATATTTTAAACATTGGACAATAGAGGCGACTAAAGATTTCAGCTAAAGGAGAAGGACACATACAATTGACTAACGCAGTGATGGCGAACCTATGGTATGCGTGCCACAGGTGGCACGCGGAACCATATCTGCTGGCACATGAGCCGTTGCCCTAGCTCAGCTCCAGCATGCATGTGCACGCTGGCCAGCTGATTTTTAGCTCGCACGGAGGCTCTGGGAGGTTTTTTTCGGCTTCCAGAGGGCCTCTGGGGGGGCAGGGAAGGGTGTTTTCGCCCTCCCCAGGCTCCAGGGAAGCCTCTTGAGCCTGGGCAGGGCGAAAAACGGGCCTACCGAGCCCACCAGAAGTTGGGAAACATTTCCGGCCTCCAGAGGGCCTCCGGGGGGTAGGGGAGGCCATTTGCGCGCTCCCCAGGCATTGAATTATGGATGTGGGCACTCGCACATGCACAATAGCATGCATGCACGCGCTTTCAGCACCCGAGGAAAAAAAGGTTCGCCATCACTGGACTAACGGATGCAGAAAAGTGCAAAATATTTTAACACTGGAAATATTGAAGAAGGATTTTGAAAAATTGAGTCAAAAGTTATTATTAATATTGTCAACAAAATATCTGCTTTTATCAATAGATTGTGTCTAAATGATTCTATGGAAGAGGAACAAGAACAAGTTTTACCTGACAAGAAAGATACTGAGCTGAAAGTAGATTTACAAGACAAGTTAAAGAATGAATGGAAATAGATATTGATATTACACTGGACACACAAAAGAAAAAGGCTGATGTTTAAATAATTAAAAGTGACATACAAATAATAAGCCAAGATATTGACCAATATTCTATACTGGATTTACAAAACAGGTTTGTTAAAGCTTTGAAGAATCTCATGAGAAGAGACAAAGAAGAAATGAAAAGAAATCAAGTTCTACAGTATTATTTGAATGGACTAAATATTAAAAGAAAAACAAAGGAATGTAGAGTTAGTTTGTTTGATCAAGATTAAAATAGACATGTTGTCATTTCTAATAAACTTTAATAGACTGTAGTTGATATCAAGACTGAAATGGTGATGCTCTATCAATTTGTTTATAAATAAAAAATGGGATATGGGAAGAGGAGATCAATTATTATCATTTACACTAAGAGGTAAAAGTTACTAAAATTATTTATACTTCTTGTGATGAAGGTTGGAAGTCATTTCTTTGTACCTTTCTTTCATTTTCTTTCCTATTTACTATAATCTTATTTTTTTAAAAAAATTCTCCCTTTGCACCTTTTACTCTTTTCTCCCACTTTCTTTTAGTTTGCATTAGTTTTTAATATTTTAAATATAATATTTAATAAATTACTTTAAAAAAATAAAATAAAAATGATAGGTGATTTTATTCCAGTACTTGTTTGTAAGTATATTAACCCATCACTTGCTACTCAGTATTTCTCATAACATATTCCAGGAGGTAGAGTGTGTGGCAGGAACCAACCTAACCAGTTTATCATCTGCTAAATTATACTTTGTGGCCACATCCCCCTTTGGCATCCCCATTTTGTGAATGGGCAAGCTGCATTCTTCGAGCACTATGGCTTTCTCTCATACTGTCAAACATGTTTGCTTATCCAAAAAAATTATTAAAGATTCCTGCATTGACTACTACCATTTCCCAACTTGGCAATAAAAGCAAATAAAATGTGGTGATGACAGTAAAATAGAAACCCTCTGGCAACATTCTATTATCCACAAGAAGACAATTTAAATGAACAGCAAAAGAACTACTGATCAACTCAAAATTGGAAAGGCTTGATAGTATTCTGAAGACTCTTATCTATTAAAACTTTAAAACAGGAGTGCAACTAGTAGGACTCTTTGTAAATCTATAATGTACATTATAATGCTGCAATGTACATGTGGGGTATTAGTAGGATTCACCCTGTTGGATTTAATGTAGGCAGGAGTTTCATCTTGCAGTATGGAGGCAGCCCTTGAAGAATAATTTTAGTATTGTTGATGGATATGTAATTCTTAATTAGCTTTGTGAGTTTATTAACTTCAGTGAACTAACAATATTAGCAGCTGTGAAAAACCCATTTTGAAGACATCAGATATTTATTCATGTCCATTAAAATGGGTCAGAATTTCTCATTACAATTTCTGCAAAGTGCTTTGTGTGGTTAATTAAGAACATGCCACAAAGCAAAAGCCAGAATTTTAGACACAGCTGTGTTTAAAAGTTCCACTTTTGAACTGTGTCACATGTCCATGGGAACAGACTGCCAGAAACAATGAGTGCATTCAAGAGTGCAACAAACTGACCCTTGTGTGCCAAAATTTCCTTTTGTCAATATTCCCTCTGTGGTTCTAGTGATGACACGACTCAAATTTTACTTTCTTGTCTCAACATTTGTTTATATCAACAGTTTTCAAAGTGTGAGGCAGGTTTCTCTGAGAAGGTGGTGCTATCAGTCTCTACGCAAAGTGTGAGAAGAGGTCAAGAATAAAGAGAGAAGAGAAGAATGGGGAAAGATTAAAAGAATGAAACAACATGACAATCTTTTTTTTCCTGCAGGCAATCAAATACTGCTTAAAGTTATCATTAAGATTCTTTTATATTTAAATGCTGAGAATGTTTGACATTTCAGTTTCATTTACATATACTGCTGTACACCCATTAGGTTCCTTAATAAAGGAAAAATAAATATTTTCAGTTCTTTCCTCTTTGACGTTTATCTGATTTTAGTGTTGTAGAATGAATCAGGACACTAAGCAAGCACTTGTACAGAAGGAAAGGTTTATTGATATGCGCAGGTTCAAAGCAAATGCAAAGGCCTGAACCCTGAATACTAGACAGGATCAGATTCTTATACCCTGGATTACGTATGTATTTCCTATGCCCATTTATGGTATACAATGAGGCAAACTTATCTTAAAATAATATAAGGAACTGGGAACAGACAGTTAAGCATATAAGACATATTAGCACAGATGTTTCCCAACTGTGGTTTATCCTTGACATTTGTTTTTGAGGAACAATACAACGGTTCACATAATACTGTAGACATAGCAAAACTCTTTCTCATGGTCAGCATATCTAGAAAGGATACATATATTAATTAGGGCTGACAGGGCAGTTCCTTTCTGCAGAACTAATGGATATTGAGATACGTGTTTACTTGGCTTGCCTTGTAACATTGTCCAGACTTTGTCAGGCCTGGTTTTGGGGCATAATCGATTGTAGCCCCTACTTTAGTCCCCCCTTTGTAACTCTGAATCACTAGACAGAAGAGTTACATACTCAGGTTCCTGATGGAGTGATTGGCGTAAGCCTTCATATTCCCACATAGCCATTACCTGGGCTGTTGCCTTTCGTTCGGCTAAGAGAGATAAACTGTTAGTAATAGCTTTGACTAATATTGGCAAAACACAGGGAAGAATAATACAACCAGCAGCTATAAGTCCTATTAAGGCTACAATTGCTTGTAGGCCAGGGAGTTTAGGAAACCACTGGCCAAAAATATCTTTCAGATTCAGGCCTTTCCAGGTCTGAACTGGAACATGAGCAATTTTAACCATTTTATTAGTAATTTCCTGGATAACATGTCCACTGTCATCTATTTCAACACAACAATTAGAAAGGTTAAATTTCCCACATACACCTCCTTCTTTGGCTAGCAGGTAATCTAAAGCTAAGCGATTTTGCATGATATACGTGCGGGATTTAACTCCCTCCACAGCTAATTTTGTTAATCCTAACACCGTTTCATTAGTAATTATTTCAATAACAGCCTGCAATCTAATTAGACGGTTCAACATGTAGATAGGGGTTCTATAACCATAGGTACCATCTTCGGCCCAAGTAGCGGGACCATAGACTTGAATAATTCTCTCTGGGGGCCATTCATCATCTTTCCAGGTACCTATTTTTAGGTTGTCAATTATGGATGTATCTATGGCCCGTTCAGTATGAATGTTTCCCACTTCATCATATACAGGGATACCTAATATCTGTCGGTGGCGAAGAGGCAAAAGGAAAAAGCCAGGTCTGATAAGACCCAAAACACAGGAACCACACCAATTAGAAGGCAATTGGCTATATGCATATTTACCACAAATCCAATACATACCATCTGGAGCTAACCATTTCTTGGAATAATTCTGGGGATCCAAAATATATTGTTTTAATAGGTTTACGGATTCCAGGGCTTTTGCTTCCCAGGGTGGTATTTGACCCTTACCTGACCACCATTGACCATTATTCCAGGCAGATAGACATCTGAGAGCTCCTACCTGTTGGCATCCAGTGGTATGGTTCCGGGTATAGCATACCGACCCAACTAAATTGGAAGTTAAAGCCCAATTCCCATCTTTACCTAGTGTAGCAGTAAGGTTACCTACTTTCTCCATTTCAAGCACTGTAGTATAGTTCAGCTCCTGGGCTTCCCAAGGCCATTTTTCTCCCATATTAGTTCCTCCACATACAAAGCAACTGCTTACGTTTAAAATGTTTGCCACATTTTCAGCTAGCTCCACAAAGGTATTTACCACCTTTGAGGGTAATTCCTGAAGGTTAAGTTTTTCTATCTCTTGATAATAGGACCAAAACAGACTTTTCTTACGTCCTATGGAGGTAGTTTTGGTGGTTACTTCTAATTCTAGCAGCGTCCCGGGATCAGATCCCTTCCCGTCTATTTGAAGTCCCATAACAATGGGCTGAAAAGTGCTTTTCGGGGTGAGAGATAGCAAAACAGGATTACATTCTCCTTTGTTACAGTTAGTATTAGCGGTTCCTTTTGTTAAGGCTATTTGATGGGGCCCTGTAGGTCCTTTCATCCAGGTTGCAAAAGCAACACAAGTCCAATAGGGACAATAATTGAATTCTATATTTTGACATTCAGCACTACGAGGACCATTTCTTTCTAGACACATATATTTATCATTGAACGTATAGGTGCGCTCCCAAGCTAAACCTCCACAACCTCCTCTGGGAAAGCAAGCTCTGTTTATGATTGTGCAGACATCAAATTTTAAGGTAACCTGCTGATTTAGAGTGGGAGTTACTAGTCTAGTAATTTCTTCCTTTCTTCCACAAGTTTTGTGTCGGAGAATAACTTGGTAATTTGTTACTCTCGTAGCTTGTTTTGGATCATAACATTGGATTCCCTGGGAACCATTACATTGCTTATATGATGTCCCATTAAGTGTGCAATCCAAAAGGTCAAATTGTGTACAGGTGGGAGGAACTGATGTATGATACACCAAGGTATGAGTAATAATGTTCCCTGTCATAGTAACATGGATGCACTGCTGACATTGTATGTGATTGACAATTTCCCCTAGGATTCGTTTGCGCCTTATTCGTGTCAGGGAAGGGGTTATAGAAGAGTTAGAGGCATAAGGTAGGGTATTAGTTTCACGACCAGTTCTGCGCTTACCTTTTTTACGTCTGGGTTTTGATTCTTTTATTGTATGACCAAATTCTAAGTCCATCTCAGGGATAGAGCGGATAAGACAAATTCCTTCCCAACCTGGTTTTAACTGGCTAATATATGTTATACGGTTCCAACACCAAAATAAAGGATTACCACAATCTAATCTAACAGGGGGTGGTAGACCTCTATATGGGGCTTGTGCACACATGCCTTTTCGCAAGATGTATCCTACAAATTGACATACCTCTGGATTCACTGACTGCCTAGTAAGGCATGTTTCCTTAACAATTGTATCAAAAGCTTGAGGGAATTGACAGGGATGTGGTAATATTCCTATCCAACATTCAGGTCGTAATGTAAGAGGAGGGTGGCCTTCACATTCCTGTCCTTGTCCCACAGTGTAAGATTGGCTGATGTGAGGCCTGTCACCTGGGAGACTCCATTGTCCCAAATTGCTAATACATACACTATTTCCTAGCACATGATTGTTGCTTATAAAAAACAGTACAATTATGGTCATCCAAAGATGGTCCATCTTCATCCTTTCTTCACCCGTGCGTAAAGAGCCAGCTTCCAGGAGTGGCCCAGCAGGGGTATATGTTCACCACTGTACGAAGAAAACCTATTGCCGGTAAGGTTTTTGCAGAGTGGCCTTGTAGTAAAAGAAAGTTCCTATGTTAGAGAAAGTTCTGTCTGTGGTGGAGATTAACACATATAATGTTACCTGCAGCAAAGCATCAAAGCAGAAAGTCCTGATCGTCTTAGTTTCTTGGTCTGAGCTTCATAGGATGGGTTCTCTGCAGGATAAGTCTCTGCTCATCTGCGGCCTTCTTGACTCGTGTCCAATGGATCCATGATTTAGATTCAGCAATCTTGATAGCTAGTGGAGATGACATGATTACAACATAGGGCCCCTTCCACCGCCCCACTAATTGTTCCTTCTTCCAATGTTTAACCCATACCCGATCCCCTGGCATGAAGCTATGACATTTAGTAACTAATCTCGGAGGGGATTGCTCCAGTACATAGTTTTTCAGTTTCTCAACTTGTTTGTTTAATTCCTGTACCATTTCCATAGTCCATACTCCCCCCTTGTGGCCTAAATCGGGCCATCCTGCTAGATGTCGTCTGAGTAAAGTAGGAGGTCGCCCAAACATGAGTTCATATGGTGATAAGTTATGTTTCCTCTTTGGAGCACTTCTAATGGCATATAGAGCCAGAGGAAGAGCATCAGGCCATTTTAAGTGTGTTTCTGTACATATTTTGGTAATCCTCTCCTTTAGGGTGCGGTGCAATCTTTCACATGGGGCCGCGGATTGGGGGTGAAATGCCGAATGAAACCGCCAATGTACCCCAAGTGCCTTCGCCAAGGCCTGATTAATATGATGCACGAATTCAGGACCATTATCAGATGAAATATAGGAAGGGCAACCATAACGTGGGATGAGGTCTTTCAACAACACCCTAGTTACCTCACGAGCCTTCTTAGTTTTAGTGGGATAAGCCTCCGGCCATCCAGTATATAAATCAATAATAACTAACATTGCATTGTAAAACCCACATCTAGGCATATCTGTAAAGTCCACCATCACAGTATCCATTGGATAATATGAGACAGGTATTGTTCCAGGGGGCAATAGAGGTCCTTGCCTGGGGTTCACTTTAGCACAGGTAACACATTGCGAGACTACCTTAGCAACAATTCCAGCTAGACCATCAATATAATAATCACGAGCTAATGCTGTTTCAAGTGCCGACTTCCCCATATGTGTTGCAGTATGTGAGGATTGCACTAATTGCCAAGTCACTGAATAAGGGACATAAATTCGCTTGTCTGGAAGAATATACCACCCCTCTTTGACTATAGCTTTAAGGTCATTCACTGCCTTTGCACATTCAGATCGAGAATATGAGGGTTTGATACTCGGCGGTAGTACCCCTAAATCCATAGCCACATGAATAGAAAGATCTGGTAATGGTTTATCAAATCTGAGTGCTGCAGCTCGTGCTTCAGAGTCAGCAGCCCTATTTCCCAAGACAACTCTATCATCTCCTCGTTGATGTCCTTTACAATGCATCACAGCTACTTTCTTTGGTTTTTGAACTGCATCAATTAATCGTTGAATTAAATGTCCATGCTGGATATATTTCCCTGCGGAGTCTCTGAAACCTCGTTCTTTATATACTGCACCATGTGCATGCAATGTCAAGAAAGCATATTTACTATCTGTCCACACGTTCAACTTCTCCCCAGAAGCCCTTTCCAGGGCCCTAAGTAATGCCCATAATTCAGCCACCTGGGCACTGACACCTTTGCCAAGAGATCCACTTTCTATGACCTTATCATCATCTACAATTGCATATCCAGCTACTCGCATCCCATCATGAATGTAACTAGAACCATCTGTGTACCAATAATAATCTGCATTCGATAAAGGCATATCTGTCAAATCTGGTCGAGTAGAATACACACTTTCTAATACCTGCAAGCAATCGTGTTGCAAATCCACATCTATGGGTAGAAGGGTAGCAGGATTCAGTTTATTTGAAACAATTAAGGTAACGTGAGGATTTTCTATTAACATTGCCTGATATTTCACCAATCGTTGGCTGCTAATCCACAAATGTCCTTTCTGATCTAAGATAGCTTGGACAGCATGAGGAGTATGTACATTAACAGGGCAAGAAAAGGTAAGCTTGTTACAATCCTGCAACAATTCAGCAATAGCAGCTAGAGCCTTGAGACAATGTGGCCAACCCTGAGCTACCCCATCTAGCTGTTTAGAGAGGTAGGCAACAGGTTGCTGCCATTTACCAAGCTGCTGGGTCAAAACTCCTAAAGCCATATTCAATTTTGTGTCCACATACAAATTAAAAGGTTTGTCTAAATTCGGCAGAGCTAAGGCTGGTGCTTGTATTAAAGCTTTCTTAATCTCTACAAATGCATGCTGCTGCTCCTTCGTCCATACAAAAGGATCTGCATTGCCTCCCTTAGTTGAAGCATATAAGGGGGCAGCCATCAAGGCAAAATTGGGAATCCATATACGACAAAAGCCAGCCAAGCCTAAAAATCCTCTGAGCTGTCTCCTGTCAATAGGTGCTGCAATAGCTAAGACTGCCTCTTTCCGCTCAGGTCCTAAAGCCCTCCGTCCGTGTTCAATATCATATCCTAAATATCGCACACATTTCTGCACCAATTGTGCCTTCTTTTTAGAGACACGATATCCACACTCTAACAACAATACAAACAGTGCCTTTGTATTCTCCCAACAAGTGTCTTCTGTCTGTCCCATTACTAACACATCATCTACATATTGCAGCAAAGTATCCCCTTGCTGTATGGGTACATAGTATAATAAATCTCGACCTAGGGCCGTCCCAAACAATGTCGGTGAATTCTTAAAACCTTGTGGAAGGCGGGTCCAGGTATATTGCATTTTTGTGCCAGTAATTGGACTTTCCCATTCAAATGCGAACAAAGGTTGGCTCACTGGATGTATTGGAATAGTAAAGAAGGCGTCTTTTAAGTCAATTACTGAAAACCACTTTGCCTGTGGTGGGATTAAGCTCAGAAGGGTGTATGGATTGGGCACTGCTGGATGTATTGTCACTGTCATGCTATTAACTACTCTAAGGTCTTGAACTGGTCGATATGAACCATCAGGCTTTTTAATTGGCAAAATAGGTGTATTCCATGGCGACTGTATAGGTACCAAAATTCCTGCCTTCAGGTATTTCTGAATACACTCATAAATGGCAGCAATCGCTTCCCTAGAACATGGGCGCTGTCTAATGTGTACTGGGGTGGCTGAAGGTTTTACCTCTACTATGATGGGGGGGTGATGTGCTGCATACCCAGGGGGATTGTCCTCTGACCATAATCCTGGCACACCAAATTCCTTCCATTTTTCATCAAGAGGTTCCACTGGTCTGACTACCATTAATCTCCACATGGTGTCTGGCTTGTGTTTAACTGTAATGGATTGTTGACCCTCATCAAAAGAAATAGTGGCCCCAAGTTTACTGAGCAAGTCCCTTCCCATAAGGGGTATTGGGCACTCAGGAATATATAAGAATTCATGTTGGATTTCTGACCCTTTGAATATGCAGGTTACAGGTTTGAGGACTTGCCGCCCTATAACTTGGCCAGAAACCCCTTGTACTTGTATTTGATGTGGTCCTGGGGCAGTAATAAGATTATTCACCACCGATCTACCTGCCCCTGTATCAACCAGAAACGAAGTATTATGACCCCCAATATTCAGGGTAACCATAGGCTCAGGGGGGGTCTGTTCCAAGCCAGGTCCCCGTCAGTCTGTCCATCCAGTGCCAGCCAATCCAATACCTGCTACCTCAGGCTCTCTCTCAGAGCTGGGCATCCCCCTTCCAGCCTGTGCATATTGTGGATTCCATCCCCTAGCTAAATGCCTGGGTGGACCCCCTCTTCCTATAAAACCTTGACCAAAAGAGGGCCGGCCCCGCACAAATCATCCTCTCATCAATCTACGTGGGCATTCCCTCTGCCAATGACCCTCAGAGCCACAATGGGCACATTGATTGAATCCTAAAGTCCGTGTTCCCCCTTGCAACGCTACTGCTAACAATTCCGTTTTCTTCTGCATACGGGCATCTCTCTCCTTTTTCTCCACCTTATCCCTATTCACAAAAACTTTTCTTGCTACTTCCAGCAACTCCGTGGTATTTTTCCCTAATGCCCCCTCCAACTTCTGTAATTTCTTACGAATATCATCATAGCTCTGGGCAATAAATCTTTCATTCAGCATCCTCACATTATCAGGTGCTCTTGGATCAACCTGCGTATACAATTCATAGGCTTCAATCAACCTTTGGAGGAAGCTTTCCGGACTCTCATCTGCCCCTTGGGTAATTAGAGCCGGCTTCGACATGTTCACCGGGGGCCTTCTTGCCTTCCTTAAAGCCTCTACTGTCAAATTCTGGTATTCTCGCAGCCTTGTCATTTGGGGCTGAATCTTAGGATCCCACCCAGGATCCTGCTCAGGAGCTCTATCTGCCAACTCTTGTCTCAAATCCTGTATATTCGGAAATCTATCCCTTATGCATCCCCTTACAGCTGTTTTCCACTTTTCCCTTTCTTCTGGCGTCAACAAAGCATTCATTAACTGTTGTATATCCTGCCAATTAGGATTATGCGTCTGCATAATTGTCTGAAAGAGATCTGCCATTTCAGTCGGCTTAGCTGACAAAGGTCCATAATGCTGCTTCCAATTCAAAAGATCAGTAGTTGAGAAGGGGACATACTGAAAACAAGGTCTGTACTCTAACACTCCCTGTGGATTCACAACTTGTTGATCCATTTGCCTTAAAGGAGCTACAAAACTGGGTCCGGTGGCCACGTCCTCCCCTTCTCTTTCAGCCGCCACCCTTTCAGCTTCTGCTGCTGCCCTAGCTGCAGCCCTAGTTACTGGTCTCCCTGAAACATCCTCTCCCCCTCTAGCTTCTTCATATTCCTCTTCACTAAAAGCACTCTCCTCTCTCCATTCCTCACTCTTTGCATTGCCATGTTTTTGCTTTGTCTGCTTTCTCCGAACAGCCGAATCAACATCACCCCCTCCCTGCTTTCCCCCATCGGCTACACCACCAGCTGCTCCTGGGTGCCCTAGGGGGGGTGCAGGAGGGATCAAAGGTATCGGCGCATACGGCGGGGGATGTAAAATCTCTTCGTCTCCCTGAACTAACACCTTCTTTCGAGAGGCAGAGACTCTAACTTCTGACACCTTCAAATCCTTAGTCTTTCCTGCCGGCACCTTCAGCTTTTTCCCTCTTGGTCTAGCCACACATAAACGAACCATTTCAGCCTGACATTGCAACAGATCATCCGCTTTCTCACTTACAGCATCTCCCCACTGATCTATATATGGAAATTGATTGGGGTATTTTTCCTCATTAGCAGCTATCACTGAGGTAAGATCATCAATAACTTGGTTCTGAAAGGTACCCTCCGGTGGCCACCCAACACCCATATGTGGCCATTGCTGTTCACACAAATAACGTAACCTATCCTTTGTTACTTTTGGATAAGGAACCCTATACTGAGCATGATGAAATAATCATCAAAGCCCTTAATCATGCATTCCAACGGGGTGCTGGGAATGCTGCTACCACCTCCCATCCTAGCACAAAGTCACCGGCCGCCAGCCCCGGAATATCACGGTCACTGGACGGAACCTCGGCAACGACCCTTCCCACACAACCTAACACGGCTTCGTTAGGACTCCAGTCCCGAGCTGAAGGGAGAGATCAGGTCCCTTCTTCTATCTGCAAATGAGATAGGTAAACACATTTACATATACTCGCCTGAGATGTCTCGTCCTGGCCAGGAATCAGTTCAGACCCCTTTCCTTCCCTCAAGGGTTCTTGGACTTGCTTTCAGCACCGTCGGCCCCCTGGAGGTGTCACTGCCGTCTCCCGGAGGTATAACCCCCGTGGCGCCTGGAGAATGTTCAGAAGTGGCCCCTCCCAGGGTCCAAGGGGATCAGGCAGCCCTCAGCGCAATAGCGCCTCGCTTAACGTCCCATCTGGGTCGCCAAAACTGTTGTAGAATGAATCAGGACACTAAGCAAGCACTTGTACAGAAGGAAAGGTTTATTGATATGCGCAGGTTCAAAGCAAATGCAAAGGCCTGAACCCTGAATACTAGACAGGATCAGATTCTTATACCCTGGATTACGTATGTATTTCCTATGCCCATTTATGGTATACAATGAGGCAAACTTATCTTAAAATAATATAAGGAACTGGGAACAGACAGTTAAGCATATAAGACATATTAGCACAGATGTTTCCCAACTGTGGTTTATCCTTGACATTTGTTTTTGAGGAACAATACAACGGTTCACATAATACTGTAGACATAGCAAAACTCTTTCTCATGGTCAGCATATCTAGAAAGGATACATATATTAATTAGGGCTGACAGGGCAGTTCCTTTCTGCAGAACTAATGGATATTGAGATACGTGTTTACTTGGCTTGCCTTGTAACATTGTCCAGACTTTGTCAGGCCTGGTTTTGGGGCATAATCGATTGTAGCCCCTACTTTATTAGAATGAAATTAATTGTGCTAAACAGTACATATATTGGAATTTGGTCTGATTAGAGAAGTATTTTCCTCTCCAATGTGAGACTTCACTCCAGATTTATATATTATGTTGCAGCCGAATCCAATCCAGATGCCTTTCAGATGTATGGATCAATTACTAGCATTCTTCGGCCAGGTTGACCCTTGCTGAGAATATTAAAACTATAAATACTGTATATGGAAGAAGATTCAGAAGGGAGACTCCAAGAAGAGCTCTGTGCAGCAAAGGAAAAATAGTGAACAAAGAAAAACAGAGAGAAAAAGAAGAAACCTGCTGCCCTGAAAAAAGTCTTCTCAAACTGATAGAATTACTCTCCCTTTCTAGCCTTCCTTTTTAAAAAGTTCATTTGGAATATACATTCCCTGTATTTTATCCTTTCTTAGCTGACAAATTATACTGCTCTCCATCCATTGTTTTGTGTTTTGTGTTGGAAAAAAGGAACATTTTAAAATGGAAATGCTGACCATACATTCCAAAACATTCCAGATTTTTAACAGATTTAACAGATTAACAGAGTTGGAAGGGATCTTGTAGGTCATTTAGTCCAACCCCCTGCTCAAGCAGGAGACCCTACACCAATTCTGACAAATGGAAGTCCAATCTCTTCTTGAAAGTCTCATGTGATGAAGCTCTCACAAATTCCGAAGGCAAGCTGTTCCATTGGTTGATTGTTCTCACTGTTAGAAAGTTCCTCCTTATTTCTAGGTTGAATCTCTCCTTGGTCAGTTTCCATCCATTATTCCTTGTCTGGCCTTCTGGTGCCTTGGAAAACAGCCTGAACCTCCTCCTCTCTGTGGCAGCCCCTCAAATATTGGAACACTGCTATCATGTCTCCCCTGGTCCTTCTCTTCGCTGGACTATCCATGCCCAGTTCCTGCAACCGCTCTTCATATGTTTTAGTCTCCAGTCCCCTGATCATCCTGGTTGCTCATCTCTGCACTTTTTCTAGAGTCTCAATGTCTTTTTTATAATGTGGTGACCAAAACTGGATGCAATACTCCAGGTGTGGTCTAACTAAGGCTTTATAGAGGGGTATTAGTACCTCAATTTATCTTGATTGTATCCCTCTGTTAATGCAACTTAGGATTGCATTGGCTTTTTTGGCTGCCGCTGCACACTACTGACTCATGTTTAGCTGGTTGTCCACTAGGACTCCAAGATCCCTCTCACAGTCACTGCTATTAAGCCTGGTTTCACCCAGTTTATATATATACATTTGGGTTTTTTTACCTAAGTGTAGGACTTTACTTTTCTCTACATTGAATTTCATTTTGTTAGATAGGGTCCAGCGCTCAAGTCTGTCAAGATCCATCTGGATCTTGAGCCTATGTTCTAGGATGTTAGCTATTCCTGCCAGCTTAGTGTCATCTGCAAATTTGGTACGTTCCCCTTCTATTTACTCATCTAAGTCATTTATGAAGATATTGAAGAGTACTGGGTCTAAGACGGAGCCTTGTAGTACCCCACTGCTTACTTCTCTCCATGTGGACTTAGACCCATTAAGGACTACTCATTGACTATGGTTTGTCAGCCAGTTGTGGATCCATTTGGTGGTGAGGTTGTCTATCCCACTTTTCTCTAGTTTACGAAGAAGTAGATTATGGTCTACTTTGTCAAATGCCTTGCTGAAGTCTAGGTATATTATGTCCACAGTATTTCGCCGGTCTACTAATTTAGTCACTGTGTTGAAGAATGAAATGAGATTGGTTTGGCATGATCTGTTTTTAACAAACCCATGCTGGCTGCTAGTTATTACTTTACTCTGTTTCTAGGTGTTGACAGATCTGTTTTTATTATTATCTTTTCTAGTATTTCCCTGGGTATTGATGTTAGGCTGATTGGTCTCTAGTTTCCTGGGTCTGTTTTTCCCCCTTTTTTGAAGATGGGAACCAGATCAGCTCTTTCCCAGTCCTCTGGAAGTTTCCCGGTGTTCCAGGATATTTGAAAGATGTGATGCAGTGGTTCTGAGATGACATCTGCCTGCTCCTTTAGTACTCTGGGGTGTAATCCGTCCGGTCCTGGTGATTTGTATTCATCGAGTTCAGACAGGTGTTCTCTTATTGGTTTTTTTGCTTATTTTAACTTTAATTTTCAGTCTGTTTTTTGCAGTTATATTTCTGGTAGGTTGGGCTATAGTTTCTTTTTGCGTGAAGACTGATGCAAAGAATGAGTTAAGCAGCTCTGCTTTCTCTCTGTTTTCCTGTTGCTTCCTTGCTGTCTTCTCTCTTTAGTGGACCAACTGTTTCCATGATTTTTTTTCTTGTTATTTATATGTTGGAAAAAACTGTTTTTAAATTATGTTTGACTTTTGTTGCAAGTCTTTGTTCATTCTGGGCCTTTGCTTTCCTGACTTTGTCCTTACAGATTCTGGCTATCTGCTGATATTCTGCCTAAGTTATGTATTAACTTCCAAGTTAACTTCCAAGTAAACATCTTAACTTCCAAATTAATATGTTTATCTTTAAACCCCTACATGACTTCCAACTCAGACTTCCTCTTCCACATTCATCTGTTTAGATGTTAACTTTTCTTCAAACTGCTTGACTTCCTGGATATTATTTAAAAAGCTGCTTCCATTATGGTACCTTCAGAAGTATGGTTTGAAGTGCAAGGTCTCTTCCTAAACATGACCAGAAAAGACTAGATCCCACTTTATTCTAATTAACCTACAGGACTGAAATCCTACATATAATTATTTACCTATAAATATATTTCATTGAATCTAGTAGTATGTGATTTTACAGACTCAGCCTATAAAGCATACTATAATTCTTCAAGCAAAGGCAAATATTTTTCAAACCATGTTACTGCTGAAAGTGCTAAAAGAACTCCATCCCCAGCATCACCCTTTCCCCTCCCCAGAAAGAGAGAAAAGAAGGATTCTTTTCAGAAAGAGATGTAAAAATTGTTTGTAGAAAATGATTTTATTTGAGAAGAGGAGATGACTATGTGCACAACTAAATACATATGGGTAATCTAAAAACTTAATAAAAGGAGGAGAGAAATATCTTATCTACTTTGATGTTTTAATAATGTTAAAGTCCAGCTTGAATCTCCTATATCAGAGGTGAGTTGCTACCAGCTTGGACCGGTTCTTTAGAACCGGTAGCGGGAATTTCCCCCCGCTTGCCAAACTGGGACCGATCGCCAGTTGGCCATGCCCCTTAACCGGCTCTAATGGCGGCACCATAGGCAGCACCATTTTGTTTTTGGCTTCTGCGCACGCGCAGAAGCTGGTTTTGGCTTCTGTGCATGTGCAGAAGCTTGGTTTTCGGCACTGCACATGTGCACGTGCGTACCCACGCGGCACGGGAGGGAGCGAACCGGTGGCAAGATAAGTTAGAACTCACCCCTGTCCTATATGTGCTTTGTGCTTTCATCTTTCTTCTAATGCAAACTTTTCAAGATGTTTTAGAGTTCAACTCTCTTCATTCCCAGCTAGCATGGAAATATAGCTGCAGTTTTGTTATTGATTTCAAGCTTTTTCTAATCACAGTAATTGTCACTTAAATTATATGTAAACATTATATCTGAATAATAAATTAATAAAATCATCTATCATCTATCTCTTTATCTCCTGTATATAAAAAATGGGAAAGATAAATATTGACAAGGCTATTGCCATAGAAACAGGTAACATCTTTTCTTCTGTCATTCATGTTGAGACTTGGAAAGTAATTATATTTATAGATTAATCTTAAAACCTATTCCAACCTGCTCATATTTGCAAGAAAAAGCACTAAAATTTATGAACTTTGCTTTATGTAGAGTTTTATCTGTCATATCCAAGTCATTCTTAAGACATTTACAATGTCAGCTAGAGCTTCAAAATAGGCAGAATTGCAGTAAAGTTGGAATCTGTGAGAAGCATCCAAGACATGGTCATAAAACTTGGTTTCTTATTTTTACAATTTAGGCTTATGGACATTAGAGACGATAGGAAGCCTCAGACCCACTTTCTTTTTCCCAAACACCCATTTTTTTCCTTAAATGCTTCTAAATTAGCCTCCCTTCTTGTGTTTATTTTCCCTCTCAGTGTTGTTATTATCGTGTTTACCCAACGTCATTCTGTGAGCATCTCCAGACTCTTTCCAGCTAACACATATAATGCATTACAATTATACAATTATGCCATTGTAATCAAATAATTAAGATACATGTTAAACATATATTAGAGCCTACAAAGAAAAATGAGCAGCAGGCACAGGCAAGTCATGAAGAAAGAGAAGGGCTGGGAGTGTTATTTAGGCTTTAGTGACTGTACTTATCTTCAGTTAGCGAAAGACAAGAGACTAATCATAGTTTTGCAAAAAGAAAAGAGATCATTTCGAAGAGAGTTTTCCAATAGCTTACTAATTGGTGCAATTTAAATAAAGCCATTCTACACTAATTTTGCTATATTTTATTTGTGGTATTTCACTCTGGTTACATTTTCTAACAACTATTAGACTGGCAGAATCAGGTTACAGCCAATATTCTACCTAATTCTTATTAGTCAATTTCTCTAAGTACAGACTGTCTCATAGCAATAGCAATAGTGCTTAGACTTATATACTGCTTCACAGTGCTTCACAGCCCTGTCTAAGCAGTTTACAGAGTCAGCATATTGCCCCCAACAATCTGGGTCCTCATTCTACCAATGAGGATGGAAGGCTGAGACAACCTTGAGCTGATCAAGATGGAACTCCTGGTAGTGGGCAGAGTTAGTCTTCAATATGCCTTCCAACCATTGTGCCATCACAGCTCCTCAGATGGAAGCTGTAAGAGTAAAATCAGGATTGCCCCAATGAACCTGGGAATGGAGTTAAATGGAGTCTTCCTTCTTGGTGTTACCTTCTCTCCCCTTAACTAGCCAATGCTGGCTGGCCTCCAATCCCATGATGGCGAGGGATAGAATGGCAGCAATGGGAGGTTGTGAGCCCAGTGCTGGGAGAGCCACTGTGCTGCGGATTGACATTAGCAAGCCCAGAAGAGAGGAAGTGAGGGAATGCCAAGGAGGAGGAAGAATATGATGGTGGTGTTGAAGAGGACAACAGTGAAGTAGGTCCACTAGGAGGGTGGGAATGGCAATGGTAGCAGGTAGTAAACAGTAATGGAATGCACTTCTGTCCGTCTTAGCATGCTGTGTAGAGGTGGGAGGGATAGTCTCCAGCCTCTTCAGTACCAGAACTTAACAGTGGGTAGTGGGGTTGAAGCAGAGGCAGTTTGTACAGGACAGGAGAAGTGAGTTAGGCTTCTTCTTGCCTCAGTGCTCTCCTGAAAGCATTCCTTGCTTTGGAATATCTGAAGCTTGGGGTTGGGAGGGATCAAGCTGGGAATGGCTTGGATCAGGGTGAAAGCTTTCAGGGAAATGAGACATGATCATCATTTGTGATCTCCCCAGCCAGCTTCCAGTAAGCAAAATCAATGAGGAAATCAGCAGAAGGTCACAAGTCATGATTACACGAAGTCCTCACTTAACAGTAACAGCCAGAGATTGCTGCAATTGTCATTGCTAAATAGAACAATTATGTGATGTTTCACTTAGCTGTGGAAATTCCAATCCCATTTCCACTTGTAACCCAAGGACTACATGTAATCCAGGTTAGCAACTACAAACCTTAGCTTTGAAACTTGAGAAAAATACTACTCTCTCACTGGCTTGGTTTCAATAAGTGTTATGCACTGGATGCAAAAGAAAAACAGGAAAACATTTAATGTAAGTTACTTATCTGCAATAATAAATGATAAACATTTGATGTTGAAAAAACAGAGAAGACAGAAAAGTCCCACCCTCCTTATCCGAGAGGAATAGCTTCTCAAGAGCCAAAAAGTAGCTCCGTGCTCAATTTCCTTCTAATCCACAGAAAGATTAGTAGAAAGAGATACACAGTAATCCCTTTAAAAGTTATTTCTTGTGATTCTTCTTCTAGGATGATTAAATTCATGCAGATAAAAATGGTAGTGTTTCATGTGAAGCTGAAATGTTTGAAGATAAATCACAGACTTGATTCTTTAGATCTTTGGACTTGATTTTTCAGATTAGAAAGTGGTAGAGTTAAAAGACTTTTAAAAATCACCAAGCTTGAAAATTCTGAAAAACAACATACACAGATGTTAAAACAGAGTTGAAAGTAAAGTAAAATGTTCCAGATCAAAGAAAAAATTTAGAGTCCACTTATCGTATTTTTCGGAGTATAAGATGCATCTTTCCCCCCCTAAAAGTGGCTGAAAATTTGGGTGTGTCTTATACTCCGAATGTAGCTTTTTCGAAGCTTTTTTCCCCAGCCCTAACGAGGTGCTAACGATCTTCCCGGCTTGCAGGCTTTTTTCATTTCTACTCCCTCCGAAGAAGTTTTTTTCCAGCCCTAAGTCTTTGCAGGCTTGTTTTCATTGCTATTCCCTCCCAAGAAGTTTTTTCCCAGCCCTAAGTCTTTGCAGGCTTGTTTTCATTGCTATTCCCTCCGAAAAAGGTTTTTCCCAGCCCTAATGAGGTACTAATGATCTTCCCAGCTTGCAGGCTTTTTCATTTCTACTCCCTCCAAAGAAGTTTTTTTTCCAGCCCTAAGTCTTTGCAGGCTTGTTTTCATTGATACTCCCTCCGAAGATTTTTTTCAGCCCTAACCAGGGGATAAAATAATGTGCTGAAGCTGACCAGATTAAGGATGCTAGCCAGATGAATACCTGATAGGTAGATTTTCCCCCCCGATTTTCCTCCCCAAAAACTAAGGTGCGTCTTATACTCCGAAAAATACGGGTAATAGAAATAATTTATATTTCATGGCCTCAGAGCCAGGTTCTAACATGCAGGAGGATGAAGTTGCACTGGGAGTTGTGCCTAGTGATTCAACAGCCCATGAATCCAACACGGATGCCTCCTAGGTCGTTCCTCAACCAGCACTGATCTTTCTTTAGCTAACACAGTGCCAAGAATCAGGGCAACACCTCCCCACGCTCCCCACAGCCTGAGAATCCTACACCCGTGCAAAGTAAGGACCTCACAAGCAAGTGGAAAGATGCTGACTCTGCAAGCAAGCCCCATGCCTCACTATTAGCAACCACTGAGTAGGGAAAGTCTCAGCTATGCACAGTCATTAGGAGAGGGTTTAATCCATACAGGGATTGCCTTCTTACTGGAATCAACTTTGGTCTCTGGTTTTGTGATTTGTGAATTCCTGTTCTTGGCCGTTGTTTTGTTTTAATCTCAGCTTGTTCCTGACCAAATCTCTAACTCATCCTGTGGTACTTTCAAGCTATTGTGTGGTATTGAATTACAGACTTGTTGTTTGAATTACGCCTTCTCCTCAGCCTCTAGTAAGCTGTCATGCACATGTGCACTCTCTCTCTTGATTCTCCAGCAATCCCTCTATTGCCTTCCCCCACCTGTCTGCTGCCATCTCTTCAGACAAGTCTTCTTGACATTTTTACAAGTTTTGCTGCAAATTTACTAGTTTTGTCCCCCTACCAAACACCTGCATTCTACCCAGACTTTGCTGGTCTACTGGGTAAGTATTTTCCAACTTCGATGCATCCAGGACATGAAATTATGATGTTTAAATATTCTTTTCAATGCTGAGCATGATCATCTACAGCAGTCTTTATTAATAAATTTACATTTCCCCCACTGCATCTGGAATAAAAGCTGGAAATTGAAACTGCATACCCATTTCTATTCAGTACAGAACCCCAGTGCCATTATAGTCATATTCATGATTTATAATACAAATAGTCTTCAACTTACAATCATTCATTTACAGACTGTTCAAAATAACAATGGCGCTGAAAAATGTCTCATGACCATTTCTTAGACTTATTGTGAAGAGCCGAGGTGGCGCAGCGGTTAGAGGCAGTACTGCAGGCCACTTTAGCTGACTGTGATCTGCAGGTCAGCGGTTCAAATCTCACTGACTCAAGGTTGACTCATCCTTCCATCCTTCCGAGGTAGGTAAAATGACGGCCCAGATTGTTGGGGGCAATATAAATATACATTGCTTACTGGTGTAAACCGCTTAGAGAGTGCTTGCACTGTGAGGCGGTATATAAATCTCACAAATAATAAATAAATAAATAAATAAATAAATAAATAAATAAATAAATAAATAAATAAATAAATAACCGTTGCAGTATCCCCCAGTCACATGATCAAATTTTGGGTGCTTGGCAACTGGCATGTATTTACAATAGTTGCAGCATCCTGGAGTCATGTTATATGTCACAGATAGATTTAGTGGTCATTTGAATTTAATGTATGCCCTTTTCCCATAAATTAGAAAAATTAATTAAATTAATTAAACAATTAAAGTTAGAACAATTAATCAGTGGAACAAGTTGCCTCCAGAAGTTGTGAATGCTCCAACACTGGAAGTTTTTAAGAAGAGGTTGGATAACCATCTGTCTGAAGTAGTGTAGGGGTTCCTGCCTAAGCAGTGGGTTGGACTAGAAGACCTCCAAGGTCCCTTCCAACTCTGTTATTATTATTATTATTAAATTAGACTGTCTATGGGTGAGACCAGTGTAGCGTAGTGATAAGATAAGAATGTAACATACTGGTTTAGATACTGGGTTAATACCAGGATCAATAAGGTTCTAGTCCATTCTTAACTGTGTAAGCTAACTGGATGATTTTGGTCCAGTAATCATCTCTCAGCCAAACTATTTCACAAAGTTGTTCTTTCCAGAAAATTACAGAAGTGTTATACTCTGTCCTGAGTTCTCTGACGAAAGGCAAGAAATTGATGCAAGAAAACCTATATTGTTCCACATAAGAAATATATTTTATCTATAAGATATATTGAGAAAATATACATTAATTGAAATTCAAAATCTGTTACCAGTGCAGTAACTTTGATTAACTAGTCGTTAACATTTGTACTAGAACAAGAAATAAGAATCATGGTTCTTATTTCTGAATTTCATTTCCATTTACAATGGATCAGATCATTGTGGCTTGAAATGTTAATCAAACTTTAGATCCTTGGTTAGATGGTAATATTGTTCCAGCTAAATTTAACTCTCATGCAAGTTTATATGATGGAGTTTAATTTGGAGGGTATAAGATAATGGAGAATGGAGATATGACAGAAAATTTTAACTTAAAAAAAGGAACGAGACAAGGCTGTCCACTATCTCCATTATTATTCATGTGCCGGAAACTCGGCTTCTGCACATGCTCAGAAGAAAAATAAAATAAAAAATAAAATAAAATAAAAATTAAATTCAAAAGCATAAAAAAATAAAAATAAAGCCAAAAACAAGATGGCGACCACATGCAGAGTGCCAGAAACTCAGCTTCTGCACATGTTCAGAAAAAAAAAATTTAAATTAAAAAATTAAATTAAAAAAAATTAAAAAAAGAAAACCAAAAACAAGATGGCGACTGCATGCACAGTGCTGGAAACTCGGCTTCTGCACATGCCCAAAAGAAAAAAAATTCAAAAAAATAAATAAAAAAATTCAAAAAAATGATGGCGGTGGCCATGGACTGGCACCGACCAATCCTGTTTGGTGACATCATCGTGACATCACCAGCGGGTTGCTACCGATTCGGGCGAACCGGTCCAAACCGGGAGGAACCCACTCCTGTTGGGAGTGCAGAAAACACATATTATTGGCCTTGTCTGGAAAGCAACTTAAACTAATACCATCTCTATTATTAAAAGCACTCAGGGTAATGTATCAAATGACTTTGATTTAATAAACCATATTTGTATAGACATATACATACACCCACTCAATATTATAATATTATATGAAAAATTACTGAAGAAAACTTTAAGGGGCGTGCATAAGCGCACAATCGTGCCTACCGTTCCTGTCCTAATGTACACATATATTCTTACCTCTTTTACTCTTATTCATGCTTGTACTATTACATATATATTCAATCATGTTTTACTGTTTATACTTTGCTTATAATCATATATGCTTGACAAATAAATAAAATAAATAAAAATAAATAAAACATACAATTTAAAAATAACATAGCTCTTCTTGAAATTACCATGCCCAAACCTCTTATAGATACTATGAAATGTATGAAAACAAGACTAGTTCACAATGCCTACTGAGTGGTATAATACATTTTTTTTGCTCCCATATTGTTGAAGATTTGAAATGATGCTTTGAACAAAGTTTGTAAAACCTCCTTTAATAAGACTCCTAAAGCTAAGATTTTGAAGTCTGATAAAGATTATATGACTGTCTGGGCAGTAATCTGACACATAAACTACAGATTATATTACTTTCAATTATCCATTCTCTATAATCTGTTTCTTTTTTGAATGGATGACCTGTCTTGCTTTATTTTAGATTACTAATTGATATTTTAGCCATACATTTTGAAAACTGGAATTAGCAATGGTGATTTTGTTGGATATGAAAAAAGTCTTTGATATGATGTAGTTCAAATGGCAGAAACATGTTTTGGCTAAATATTGATTTCCTTCTTTTTGACATTCATATAATTACACTGTGATATTCTAATCCTTTAAACAGGGTAATTATGAATGTAATTACGTCTTCACCTACTGAAATGACTGGTGAAACTTGTCAAGGATGCCCTATTTAATTTGATATGCAGCCATTGGTTATCTTATCAGGCAATCAAAGGACACTGTGTATAAAAGTATCTGGTATTGAATATAAACCCTCATATGCTAATAATATATTATGCCTTATTGATAATTATGAGTGCTGTATATAGTTTGGATATTTAATAAAATAATGAGTTAATTTTTAATGGTACTCATTAATTAGAGGATTTCATAGCAATAGGACTTAGACTTATATACCGCTTCATAGTGCTTTACAGCCCTCTCTAAGCGGTTTACAGAATTCAGCATATTGCCCCCAATAATCTGGGTCCTCATTTTACCGACCTCGGAAGGATGGAAGGCTGAGTCAACCTTGAGCTGGTGAGATTTGAACAGCTGAACTGCTGAACTAGCAGTCAGCTGAAGTAGCCTGCAGTGCTGCACTTTAACCACTGCACCTGATCAGTTTTAGTGTACCTCTGGGAATCAGTAATCTTTCTGAAAGTGAAAGTTGGAGTTTGATAAAAGGATAAAAAATAGTATTTATAATTTTGAAGTTTAGAATTAGGAAGAGTCCTAAAAATACTTGGGACACCCAAGAAAATAAATGGGTCATCAAACAAATTGTTCTCAGAGTTTTCAAAATTTTCACTCTAAGCAGAAATGTCCAGGCTAAAATTATATTTTGTAAACATTATATGAAAAGCTTGACCTTTTGAAAAGTCTGTGACATTGAGAAAGATGGAAAAGAAATAGAGGACAACATTACAGTGATGATGAGTGCAGACCTGGATGATCTTAAGTGGCAGGTTGGGGATAGAAAATCCTGGAAAAAAAATCTACGTATGTGATTGTTAAGTGTTGACAATGACTTGAGGCTACATATTTATCATTAAACTTTATCATTAAACCTACTTATTACGTTTAGATAATATAATTTGAGGAAATACTTTTCCATGTTCATTGGACACAACATTTCAGAGGATGTTTAAAGGAATAAGCTAGCAACATTGTTCTACTGAAAGTGTAAAATCATGGAAGGACACCAACACATATGATATGGGCTTGGTCCACTAGCTTCCATTTTAGTTTAATATCCAAAAATCCATCAATATGGATTGGAGAAAGGAATATGTTTTAAGAACATGAACTTGATTTTGAATTACGTACCAAAAATTGAGAATTTATCAATATATCAAGAACCATGTATTTATGCAACATGAGTCATAGCAAGAAATATTATACCTTTACAATGGAAAGGGAGTCCCATCTCCAATACACAACCTTGGGTTGATGGTGTATGTTCAGTTTCTGCATGTGAATGTATTCTTTTTCAATGAAACAGAAAGGTAAATCAATATTATATCATGAAAATCATTTAGAAATACAGAGTAAGAGAAGAAAGAGAAAGAAAGTAGTTTCTTCCCTCCCTCCCTCCTTTTTTTTTGGCTATCATATTTTACCTTCACTGATTACATCAGAGGTGAAACTGGGTACTGAGTTGTGTTAAATTTAATGTGAGGGCTAGAATTTGGATGAGTTTATATGGTTAGAGATATTTTAAGGTTTTTGCTATGGATGGAACACTTATTGATCTTTTAAGGCTGAGATAGACATGCTACCTTTTCTCCCACATATCATCATTCTGTTGCTGTCAGTTTGAGCCATTTCATAAACCTAAAACAATCTTTAATCATAAAAGCTTATCCTAGTTCATCATAGTTCACATTAAATTTAATCATCTTCCTCAATAAAGTTTAACCCTAATCCCTTACAAATATTTATATAATGCTAATACTCATACTCATTCTGAAACATAACATAAACCAATGCTGTATATTTTCAAACCGATAGCTGATAGCTGGACAATGGGAATGAATTCTGTATGCCCTTCTTATTACTAATAGGCTAATCCTTCAACATGGAAAGATAAATTTATGACTTCAATTACTCTCTGGATTTAAAACCTGGTGTTATTTGCAATTTATGAATGAGTTGCTTATATGCTTATGTATGTACAATTACAGAGAAATATACAGTATTCATCCTTTATTGAAACTGTTATAAATTATAAAGTGGCCTGAACCAAGGCCCTATACCTGTCTCTGTCTCTGTCTCTGTCTCTGTCTCTGTCTCTGTGTCTGTGTCTGTGTCTGTCTCTGTCTCTGTCTCTGTCTCTGTCTATCTATCTATCTATCTATCTATCTATCTATCTATCTATCTATCTATCTATCTATCTATCTATCTATCTATCTATCTATCTATCTATCTATCTATCTATCTATCTATCTATGGGCCTGGTTCAGGCCACTTTATTCAACACAGGCTAATTTCCATCTGATTGAATCAAGATATTGTTGTATCATTTTACAAAATAAAGAAAATAGATTTCTGTTTTCTAATGCCTATTTGTTTATTAAACATAATAAGTAAACTTTATGCCAGATTTTTATATCTAAAATTAGTGGATTGGGTACCAAATGAAAACACCATTCCTGAAGAACAGGCTGTATTTAGATAGGATTAGATTATTCCATCATTTGATAGAAAAAAATATTCTATATCCCTATACCTTTTTATACCTTTTTTTACTTTAAGTCAGGTTTTGATCTAATACCAAGACAGAGATTGTGGGACAGTCTGAAACAGTCTACTATTGATAGAAGACTGATTCTACTGATTCACTTTACTTACAGTAAATCTCTCCCTGAGAATTAGATGCACTCTTTGGATACATTTATTTAAAGCAGTCCCAGTTTATAGAGATGTAAGACAAGGTTGTATATTAGCTCCGCTACTTTTTAATCTATATTTAAATCCAATAATCCAAGTGCTTGCTGTTTCAGATCATCTCCTACCTATTTTAGCTAATCATGCAATTCCAGCATTACTGTACACTGATGATGAAGTTATTAGGTATACCTCATAGGTGGGAATGAGAAAAGCACTTAGGGCACTAGCTTTCTTCTGAACAGAAGCTTTCAATAAACTCCAAGAAAACCAAAGTGTATGCCTGACATCATACAATTCACAAATGGCAAATAAATGGGACACAAATATCTTGGAGTGCAGTTCCATGCTTTTCTGTCCTGGAATGCTCTCTCTTTTTTAAAAAATGGGCAAGTGTCACGCAGCATACCTCTACCACTATCATAAGATTTCACCACTCAAAAAGAGCCCACAGTTTGCATTTTTCTGACCAGCAAAGTCAAAAGGGAAGCCAGATTCATTTACAACTTGTTACTAACTTGTTACTAACTGCAGTGATTGACTTAACAGCTGTGTCAAGAAAGGTCATAAAATGGGGTAATTACTTCTTAATAACTGTCTTGCATAGCAATGAAAAATTTGTATTCAATTGTGGCTGTAAGTCAAGGATTACTTATAAATCAAAGTCTGCCAATCATAAAAAAACCCCACTATAATTCTAATCCCAATGCTAAAGAATCCCAATGCTTCAAGAAAGTCTAAACCTAATCTAACTTTAACCAAAAATCAATACGAATTCCAACCTTCAACCTAGGATTCACACCAAATTGTATCCTTAATCTAAGACTAGCGTTAACCATATAAATTCACATAAACACCATATAAAAGTCAGTATTTGCACTAAATATTAGTACAAAGGAAATCTAGCAATAAAATTAACCCAAATTGTCATAACACCAATACAAATGATGGTAGGATGAACTTTTATTATTTGTTTGTTTGTTTGTTTGTTTGTTTATATCTTGTTAGTCTGCATAGATTCCTATTAGTGTACAATAAAAACCAAAATATTTAGTTATTTAGTTGTTTAAGTTTGATGCTGCCTGATTCCAATCAAGTATAAGCAACTATAAGAATGATACAGGAATAAGGAAATAATGATCTTTAAAACTGTCAAAGCCTGACATAAATTACTGTAACCAAAAATAATAATGGTAATTGCTCTGTGATAATGGATATTTAATCAACATTGCTCAGTTTATGTCTTTTGTAAAGTAAAATATGATGGAGCCATCAGGATTTCTGTGGAAGACTCCTCTGTAGAATGAGTACTGATTCTGAGAAACAAAACTTTTCTAGTTTTCTGTGGAACTTCTCATCCAGCCTACAGAATAAGGAGAATCAAATTGACCTTATAATTTCATATATAAAGGATTGGCCTTCAGAGTTGTATGATTTAACTCTTGTTGAAAAAATTATATACTGTATTCTGTCAAGCAGGCAATGTCATATTATTTCTTCCTTTGGGAAAAAATATTCTTCAACATGTTGGGTAACATTGAAAGTTTAGTTTCTTTTTTTTAAAGACTTACAATGACAGGTAAGCTTGGGATATAGTTGTAATTACAGATTTCTTGTCTTATTATACATTTATTTGATTTGGGTTTTTTTGTCTTTCCATATAATAAACTCTTTATTTTTATATTATGCAATTTTTTTTGAAAGTGGGTTAATAAAAACTGTTTTTAAAAAGGAGAATCCTCTTGAACTAGATGGTTCTTACAATTCCAAATCATGTAGGTTCTTAAAGGTCAAAGAAGCACTTTGAATTTTACAAGGAAGTTTGTTGGTAGCAAAGGTGATACAGAAATACCATAGGTAAGTATGAAAAATATATCTCACACACCAGCAAGCATATTGTGGCATTTTAAACCAAGCAATTTTTCCAAAGCCTACTTTTGCTTTCAATTCACCTTTTGGTTCTTTGAAAATAGCACCGGTTTTCCATATCTGAAGTGCTTGGCTTTTTGTTCTTTGATCACTCGATATAGAGACCTGTGTTGTGCACCAGTTTACCTTTCCTGAATAGGAAGGCTCTATGCTCAGTTACTGCGCTCATCAGTCATACCCTGGTCATCTCCAGTTTGGACTATTGTAATACATTCTACATGGGGCTACCCTTGAAAATTATCCATAAGTTTCAGCTGGTACAGAATGCGGCCATGCAAGCAATCTTGACCACCAAAACAATGGTGCAGGTAACCCCTTTGCTGAGGGAGCTGCATTGGTTGCCAGTTTGCTTCCAAGATGTTGGTTATGACCTTTCAAGCTCTATATGGCATGGGGCCAGGTAACCTATGGAATAATCTTTGCCCGATTACATCAGCCGATTCTACCTGGTCAGGCAGTTAAGAAATCTGATGGCAGTCTAGGAAGAGACTTTTCTCTGCTGTTGCCCCTGCATTTGGAACATTCTCCTCCAAGAGGCAAGGCAGAGTCCCCAGTCTCTTGGCCTTTCAGAAATGTTGAAAGACCTGGGTCTGCCATCTTGCTTGGGGGTCACAGAGAAGTGGGTTGGTTAGCATCCTGAAGGACCTTCCCCGTCTTTTAATTAACTTTTAATAGTGGATTTTAACTATCCTTACCTCTTATTTAAATTTCTAAATTTAGTTTTTATCTTTTTTTATCTTTTATTTGTACACAGCCCAGAGTCCCTCTGTGTGGGAGATGGGCCATTTCTAAATTTGATAAATAAATAAATAGTCATTGTTTCATTAACAGGTTGGAATGACAAAAGGATGCAGAAGTTGGAAGACGTTTCAGATATGTTTTCTTCTAAGCCCTGCACAGAGAAAACTCTATAAAGAGGCACACATAACAAGCAGAGCAGATGAACTCTGAAAGTGGATAAAAATAAAATGAGCTTTATTTATTTATTATTTTAAAGAGTTATTAGTGCCTTAGGCAGTTGATCTTGGGTGTTTTCTAAAGTCAGATAATTGTTACAGAGGGACTGTAGTATCAAAGTAAGACTAAGAAGAAAATAATGGTGTAATTTGAAGTGGGACTCTAGAAGAACATAGCCAATCAAGTTCTATCTCTCTTCTCCATCTGGATTTTTAGGCATTCTGGTTCCTTATGTTCTGACCCAGCCTTAGCAGAACCAAGAAACAGACTCATTGTTCCGAAAAACCTCTCTTTATTTAACTACTGTGAATTCATGGCATTCACACAGAGAAAAGTCCAGGCAATAATCCTTCCAAAGGTTAACTGAAGTACAGACCCCTTGGATAATTGCCAGGCTGGGAGCTTCCAGCCACAAAGCTGTAAATTAAACTCTCTCAAGCAGTCTCTGAGACACAAACCACGATGAGCAAATCTTCCTAATGAAATCTGAGTGGTTGTCTCCTACGATGCCACTCCCCTTTTTGCTTCTATTTATTCCCCAGCCAGGGAGGGGCCATTCAGCGTCCACGTGGGCCTTTCTTCCTAAGTCGGCTCCTGGCACTCAGTTGTTCTCCTCTCCTGACAGCTCTGCGCATACACACATTTGAAACAGGCCCCCAGCTGTTCTTCTTCCCTACTTATCTCCGACTCTGAAGGCAGCTGGGAAATGTCGGATGGCCCTGGCTCTATCTGTTGCTTCCAACAGAGCATCCATCAGAGCCTTCCCCAGACTCCAGGACTGGCCCAAGTTCCTCCCCAGCCTCCTCATCGTCTGAGTCTGCCGCCACCTCCGGGCCACAACACCTTATAAGTTACAAGCATAGGATAAAATGTATAATGAAATTATAACAGTAACAAATATCACCACTAAAACATAAAAGCAAGCTCTAAAACATAAACATATGTTAAAGTCTGAGTGAAAATATAACAAAGTTTCAAAGAATAAATATATTTTATCCCTACTCCTAAACTGTAAAAGAAGGAGCTTGTTTTCATTCCAATTGTGGTATGTTATGTGGAGGCAATATGGCTGACAATTCTGAGGTGGGAATTAACTTCGTGTGAAAGTATTACCATATTGGGCCTCTAGTGTATGGAGCAGGATACAAAGTATGGGTAGGTGTTTTTATAAAGCTCCTAGCAGGATCTTGGAATTTGGATATCTCCTTAGGTTCTCTCTCAAAGCAATGAAATTACTCAGGAACCCTAGTTTTCTATTTGTGGCACACAGTGATCAAATGTATTCAGGGGATTGTTCTGTGGGAAGTCTCGTGTTGAAGCAGAAGGCTAGCCTATTTTTTCTAGTCATGAATATCTATCAATTTATTATCATTCAAGTATTCAGTGGCTGCAGTTTTATGTATGGTTGGGCAAGAGGTTATGGTTAATGGAACTTACTTCTCTATAAACATGTCCGAGATTAACTCATCCAGTACTTAGAAATAAACTTACTTTAAGATAACAAAAGAGGAAAATGACTTTGATAATTATTAAGCTATTTAAAATGTTAAGAAGACAAATTTAGTCTTTTCAGTACGGTAAGGAAACCGCAAGAGAATTGTATGCTCTAATCATCACCTTAGGATTCCCTGTGATCACAATTACAAGAACTAGAGCAGCTTACCATATTGTGGTTTTTGCAAATGTCTGTCACATCCCAAAGGTTGTGCTTTCAGTGGTTCAATCAACACCCTGATGTTACTAAATCCTATTCATAATTATTATTAACCATGGTAGGATAATTCCTCCCAACTTGCCCTGGAAATAGAATTGTATCACAGCCCATTCATAATTGAATGCACACTGTTGTCGCTTACATAGCCCCCCCCAGTCCAAGAATTATTTTATTTTCAGTGTTTAATCAGCTCTAGATTTGATATTTTTATAGGAAACTGAGCATGCCCAATAGCAATAGGACTTGCTATTGACAATAGGACTCATTTTGCATAATATGAGTGAGAAATTCCATATTGCACCTAGAAGCCAAATGATTTTCTTCCACTGCGCTTTTCATTCAACCCCTAGTTCAGGTCCTAGTTTATAGAACTCTCCTCCCCCTCTCATCCCAGAGGAGGTGCAGTTTCTCCCTTGTTCATACTCTACAAGCAAACCAAGATTGTACTGTCAGTAAACCTTTGGCCCCTAGTGGTCCTGAAAGGGGGCTTTTGTTCTCTACATTTTATTTTTGAGTTTTATTACTATGTATTTGGAGTTGGTATATTGTTGTATACTTCCCAGAGCTCTCAAGGATTGGAGTAGATTAGAAGCATTGTAAATAAATAAACATTGCTGCTTGGGGAATTCATGCCAAGCAAAATAGATATCATTGTTCTGTAAACCATATATTCCATAGTAAATTTTAGCCCATGTTACAAAATGCATTGCACTGAAAAAGATATTGAACCTGTTTATGATAGCATCTTGGACATTTAGTACAAGGTGACCATAATCAAGAGCTGTTAGAACTTTACTAAGAGGGCATAATAATGTGCTTTTGAAACACAGTATATTTTTGTCTGTGGGCACTGTTCATCCAGTACTCCTGGTTGCCCAGCCATGGCTCTTGTTGCCTACTTGCTGACAGATGTCCAAGAACTCTAACATCTGACATGGTTCTTGTTGTTATTATTATTATTATTTACTTCTGAGAGGCTAACAGGAATTTATCAAAATGTTTACAATCATAACACATGTGGCTCAAGTGATAAAGGGGATGAGAGGTATCAATTCTCCAAGGATATGAAGACAATGCAGCCTTGAGGAAGAGGAGATGAATCTTATTATTGAAAATGCTTTGACAGGGTGGCAATGGGCAAACAAGCTTAGATGATTGTTCAACATGTAAGCTTGGGAGGAGAGAATAGAAAAAGAAAAATGAAAAAGCGATCATATCAAACCACAATCTCTGCTGAAAGAAAAATTTGCTTCAATAAATTTTTTATGAGGGTTTTTTCCCCCCTGAGATGAAATGTAGCAAGTTGCCAGTGTCTGATGGCTCTGGACTATTTCTGCAAGTAAGCAGGAACTCCAGGGAGCTTTGGGGCAAGATGTGTAGAAAGGCAATTTAAGAAGTTCTATTAAGTTTAAAGACCAGAGTTTGTTATGCTGTTAAACAGAGTTTGGAAAACAGAGCTTCAGTATAAACCATGGATTGTAAGACCATAGGAGGAGGAGGAGATCATCCGTAGACATGGGATGAGTTTTCAACAGTACGCTGATGACACCCAGCTGTACATCACCACCACCCCGTCTCAATTCAGGGAGGCAGTCAATGTAATGTGCCAATGCCTGGACGATGTTAGGACCTGGATGGGGAGAAACAGACTCAAACTCAACCCCGACAAGAATGAGTGGCTCTGGATATTGCCTCCTAAGGACCATGTCGACTGTCCCTTCTTGGTTCTTGAGGGAGGAAAATTAACTCCCTCAGAATGGGTTTGCAATTTGGTCCTCCTCCTAGATCCACAGCTAAAATTTGACCAACACCTTACAGCTGTGGCTAGGGGGGGCTTTTGCACAGGTTCGCCTGGTGCACCAATTGCGACCATACTTGGAGAAGGAGGCTCTACTCACGGTCACTCATGCCCTTGTCACCTCCCGATTGGATTACGGTAATTCGCTCTACATGGGGCTACCCTTGAAGAGTATTTGGAGACTACAATTGGTGCAAAATGTGGCTGCGCGTGCTGTGGTGGGTGTTTCAAGATACACCCACGTAACACCCATACTCCGCCAGTTGCATTGGTTGCCCATTGGTCTCTGGGTACAATTCAAGGTGTTGATCATCATCTTTAAAGCCCTACATGGCTTATGACCAGGTTACCTCCGGGACCGCATTCTACCTCATACTTCCCTTCGACCGGTCAGGTCCCACAGAGTGGGTATCCTCCAGGTTCCATTAGCCAAACAATGCTGGCTGGCGGGCCTAGGGGGAGGGCCTTCTCTGTAGGGGCCCCTGTTCTCTGGAACCATCTTCCCCCAGAGATCCGAATTATCCCCACCTTGCTGGCCTTCCGAAAAGCCATTAAGACATGGCTCTTCCTGCAGGCAGGGTTCTGAGACAATTCTACATCTGAGGTCTCCCCCATGTATGCATGGTGTTGTATGACTTTTTTAAACTTTTTAAAATTGTTAATGATTTTATTGTTTGGTGTTCTTTAAAATGCTGTATGCTGCCCTGAGTCTTTAGGGAGTAGGGCGGCATAGAAGAATTCCTAACTAACTAACTAACTAACTAACTAACTAACTAACTAACTAACTAACTAACTAACTAACTAACTAACTAACTAAATAACTAAATAACTAAATAACTAAATAAATAAATAAATAAATAAATAAATAAATAAATAAATAAATAAATAAATAAATAAATAAATAAATAAATAAATAAATAAAGACACCAAATTTATTATATATGCCAGAGTATGGGAAAAAGACAGGGACTTTTCAAACATGCATGCACAATTCTTTATTTACAGTGATATTTAATATATACAGTGGGGTTACCTAGCATTGTACATATACAGCATCTTACTGTGCTTTCACTTCTGGATTTGCATCTATTCTAGAAAAGAGAACAGGAAGAGAGAAAAATAAGTCTTTTCTGGGCTTCTTGGATACTAGCCCTCTCTGTAAAATTGTCTTCACTGATCTCTAGTTTGTTGTCAGAAAATTGCAGTTCTTTTTATTAGCCATTTTGCTCAGCAATGTATGTGTCAGGCTCTTCTGGTTTACTCCTGCAACTGCAGATTCTTTCTCTTTGGTACACACAGCATAACTAGTCCACACCCTGCAAAAACTATTCCAGGAATGCCTGACAATTTCCTCCTCCATTACTTAATGCTTCTGCCATTTATATCTTCACAGCTATAAGGCAGGTGTTTTAATTAGCCACAAAGCTTCTTGGTTTTTATAAGAAGAAGTAATTATTGCAAAAAAGATAAGTGGTAGATGTAGCCAAATTGAAGTACTAGATGTTAAATATGACTCTTCTAATATGCATAGGAAAATAAAATAATACACAGGAGCATATAAATTAGAATGTCAATATCATAAACAATGAAGTGGAAATATAATTGACATCAAAGAAAAATTATATACATGGAGAACAAATACTGAATAACTCTTTTATGATAATAAGCACCACATCATAAATACATAAACACAGATGCACACTTCCCTATGTAAAGAATAAATAATGCAAATAGTTAACTAGTTAAAACATTGAAAAATGGAGGACTTCCGGTGGCGACGTTGGGCAATGCAGAAGGAGGAGGACAACCTCTGTTCTTTGACTCTGCTTTTCTTCGCGTCTGAGAAACCTTTCGAGGCATGGAAAGTTAGGAGGACTTTGTGAAACAGAGGGGCATCCCGAGCGACAGCGTGGTGGGGAGCAGCTGCCCGCTGAAGTGAAAGGCACCCTCTTTAACTCAGCATGAAAGTGTCCTGTCATGTTACACTAACAAACAGTTAGAAGGAATAAGAACTAGAACACAGAGAGCCACAAAAACAAGCAAAAGCTAAATACTCATAAGATGTTCAGGAAATGAAAAAAAAATTGATATCAATAAATATCAAAGGACTAAATAGCACAGAGAAAAGAAGGAAAATATTCACAAAATTAATTAATCAAAAAGCAGTGATTATATGTCTCCAAGAAACACACATTAAAAAGACAGATCAAAAATACCTAGAATGTCAAAAACTGGGCGAATTCCAAGCATCACTAGCAGAGAAGAAAAAAAAGGAGTAGTGATATATGTTAAAAAAGAAATAAAGACCAAGGAAATTTATGTAGATCCTAAAGGGAGGTTGTTAATGCTCGAAATTAAGATAGGCAATACCACAATGCTTCTAGTAAATATATATATATGCTCCCAACAAAAACCAAAAAGAATTTTACAAGAGAATCCATGAGAAAATAATAACAACAGATTATAAAAAGATATGCATAGTGGGTGATTACAATGGAATAATAGATCCTAAAAAAGATTACATTAGTGGTAAAGGGAAGCAAACAAAAAGAATTATACTACCAAAAACATTTTTTGAAATGGCGGAAGAACTATATTTAATAGACATGTGGAGAATACTACATCCCAAAGAAAATCAGTTTACTTTCTGTTCTAATCCACACAAGTCCATTCGAGAATAGACATGGTGTGGGCAAGCGGTGAACTAAGAACATAGAGATCACCCCAAACATCTGGGCAGACCACAACCCCCTTGTGATAATATGGAAGGGTGAAAAAAAGAGAGCTAGGACATGGACACTAAACACACAACTACTACAAGACAACGAATATTTACAAATGATTGAAAAAGAATTAATTTTATTTCTCCAAGAGAACAAAAAACAATCTACCACACTGCAAAATCTATGGGATACTTTGAAAGCTTATACGAGGGGAATAACAATAGCATATACTGTAAAGAAAAACAAAGAAAAATGGCAACAACAAAACAGAATATTAGACAGAATAAAACAATTAGAAAATAAATTTCAAAACAAACCAGGAGATGAACAAATAAATGAGGCATTAATTTTATCTAAACATAAACTAAATATGATAGAACAATTAGAATATGCAAAAAATATCAGACTTACGAAGCAATCATTCTTCAAAAATGCAAATAAACCCGGTAGGTGGCTGGCATATAATAATAATAATAATAATAATAATAATAATAATAATAATAATAATAATAATAATAATAATAATAATAATAATAATAATAATAATAATAATAATAATAATAATAATAATAATAATAATAATAATAATAGAGTTGGAAGGGACCTTGGAGGTCTTCTAGTCCAACCCCCTGCTTACGCAGGAAACCCTACACTACTTCAGACAGATGGTTATCCAACATCTTCTTAAAAATGTCTAGTGTTGGAGCATTCACAACTTCTGGAGGTAAGCTGTTCCACTGATTAATTGTTCTAACTGTCAGGAAATTTCTCCTTAGTTCTAAGTTGCTTCTCTCCTTGATTAGTTTCCACCCATTGCTTCTTGTTCTACCCCCAGGTGCCTTGGAGAAAAGTTTGACTCCCTCTTCTTTGTGGCGACCCCTGAGATATTGGAACACTGCTATCATGTCACCCCTGGTCCTTCTTTTCATTAAACTAGACATACCCAGTTCCTGCAACCGTTCTTCATATGTTTTAGCCTCCAGTCCCCTAATCATCTTTGTTGCTCTTCTCTGTACTCTTTCTAGAGTCTCAACATCCTTTTTACATTGTGTCGACCAAAACTGAATGCAATATTCCAAGTGTGACCTTACCAACACATTATAAAGTGGTATTAACACTTCGCGTGATCTTGATTCTATCCCTCTGTTAATGCAGCCTAGAACTGTGTTGGCTTTTTTGGCAGCTGCTGCACACTGCTGGCTCATATTTAAATGGTTGTCCACTAGGACTCCAAGATCCCTCTCACAGTTACTAATGTTGAGCAAGGTACCACATATACTGTACCTGTGCATTTTGTTTTTCTTGCCTAAATGTAGAACCTTACTTTTTTCACCATTGAATTTCATTTTATTTGATAGATATAAACTTAAAAAAGAGAAGGAGAATAGGATAATATATCAACTATAAGATGAGACAGGGAAACTACAGAATAATGAAGAAAAATTAAAGGAAATCGCCTCAGAATATTTTGAAAATTTATACAAACAAGATAAGATAGAAACAGATAAAATAAATGAATATTTAAAGGAAGGAAATATGCCGTCATTAGAGGAAGAAGACAAAATAATGTTAAACAGAGAAATAACATTAATGGAATTAAATAATGTGATCAAAAAGCAAAACAATAACAAATCTCCTGGGCCAGATGACCTCCCGGGGGAATTCTACAAAAACACAGGAGAACCATTGGAACTACTATTATTAGAAATGTACAACGAAGCATTATTGAAAGCTAAAATACCAGACTCGGGGAGGGAAGCGTACATTACCATGATTGTGAAAGAAGGTGCCGATGCAAATCAAATTCATAACTATAGGCCAATTTCATTGTTGAACGCCGATTATAAAATATTTATGAATATTATAGCAGAAAGAATAAAGAGAATACTAAATAAAATTATACATTCGGATCAAAACGGCTTTCTCCCAACAAGACAAATTAGGACTAATACAAGAATTGTATTAAATATGTTAGAATATTATGAGGCGCATCCAGAAAAACAAGTTGCACTTGTTTTCCTGGATGCGCAAAAGGCGTTCCACAATGTAAATTGGCAATATATGACTCGGCAAATTAAAAGAATGAAATTCGGAGGTAAATTTGATAGATGATAGAAACAATATACACTTCCCAGAAAGCCAAGGTAATAATAAACAAAAACCCAAATTACTAACTAAGAATATGACATAAACCAAAAGAAAAACCTAGAAGAATATTTGGGACTACAAAACACTAAAAAAATTAAATATTTAGGTGTCAACTTGACAACTAGATGCTCTTCAATTAAGGATAATAATTATACAAAATTAGTGCAACAAATAAAAATTGATTTAGAAAGGTGGTGAACACTGCAATTATCATTATTAGGTCAGATAGCGGCCATAAAAATGAATATTTTACCAAAATTATTATACATTTTTCAAACTATACCTATAAAATTGGACAAAAAACTTTATTGACTTGAACAAAATTACTTCGAAATGTATATGGCAAAGTAAAAAACTGAGAACCAAATTAATTGATTTGCAAGATAGTAGAAGCAGAGGTGGCTTTGGGCTCCCAGACTGGAGATTATATTATAAAGCAGCGCTGTTGGTTTGGCTAAGAGACTGGATCAATTTGAGGAATAGACGGTTATTGTTATTGGAAAGCCATGACCTATAGAAGGGATGGCATGCATTTTTATGGGATAATGAAAGTAAACCACAAAAGATACAAAAAAGATGGTGAATGAATTGAAATTGAAATGGAAACTCAACAATTGGATAAACTCTTGGGCCCAGAAGATAAAATTATTTCCAAAATATACAATTATCTGTTACAATTTGATAGGGACGAAGACATAGTAAAAGAGACAATGATTGCATGGGCGAAAAATATGGGACACAATATACACTTGGCTGACTGGGAACAAATCTGGAATAGAAACTATACAATAACAAAATTGGCATCCTATAAAGAAAACCATTATAAAATGTTCTATCGCTGGCATTTGGCCCCTGCATGATTAGCTAAAATATATCCAAATTTAAATTCGATCTGTTGGAAATGCAAAAAAGAGCAAGGTACCTTCTTTCACATGTGGTGGTTGTGTTCCGAAGCGAAGAAAAATTGGACAAAGATACACAATTGGTTACAGGAAATAATAGGAACGACAGTCAAATTTACCCCAGAACTTCTTTTATTAGGTATATTTAAAAGGCAATACGATAGAAGTACCAAGTATTTGATTTTGCACATCACAACAGCTGCTAGGATTGCATATGCGCAATGCTGGAAGAACCCTAATGCACTCATTGAAAGCTTGATAATTAAGAAGATATGTGATTGCGCAGAAATGGACAAATTAATCATAGAAGTTAGAGGACAAAAGGACTCGGACTACTACGAAACATGGGAAAAGTGGTATAAATGGACCAATGATAGAAAATCGAAGACAAAATGTAGATATAGAATTAGAAAGTATTATAAAATGATGTATAAATTGTATAAATATAACAATAATGTATATAAAAGGTTGTAGATCTGCTCAAAGAAATGTTATGATATGTAAAATGTGAAAAATCAATAAAAACACATTAAAACATTGAAAAATGGCTAGGCAGGCTTCTATGCATATGTAATGGAAAAACTGACATTAAAGTTTGTTGCAAAATCAAAACCAGAAGCACACACAGATGACTGATTCAGCTGGATTTAATAACTTCTTTATAAACATAATAACAGATGAATTTACAATACCATTAGCAGATTATTTCTTCAAGCAGTTACAGGTAGCAGAGAACAGTTAGTTTCATTTCAGCAGCAGACAAGCACAGAGTTCAGAGTGGAAGAGTACAGAGTGGAGACTGGAGCCACACCCAGCCTTAAGCTTAAATTCCAGTTTCGATTCTCTGCACAGACTCAGAAGTGGTTAGCTCCCATTGGCTGATTCAGTTGCTATGCCTATTCATTGGCTAACCTTGTTAACATGGCTCTCCCAGTTCATGAATATCTTAACATAGATGTTTTAACATTTTTTTAAATTTACTCTGTGATACAGTGACTATTCAAGTTATAACCAATATCCATGTTTATTACACTCCCCAAAGCAAGCAATGAATACAGATAGACAGACAGATAGATAGATAGATAGATAGATAGATAGATAGATAGATAGATAGATAGATAGATAGATAGATAGATATCATGATACATCAACTGTATGATACATTATATAGACAAACATTTTTTTGTTTTTTATGCTATATCCTGATATATATGCATGTGTGTGTGTGTGTGTGTGTGTGTGTGTGTGTGTATAAAACAAAAATGCTTATTTGTTGTTAAAATATCTCAGAAATAAGGGCATAACCTTGTAACTATATAATACCTGGCCTACATTTTGAATATTAGAGATCATTGTTAGAAAATAGAAGTATAATTGAATAGATAGGACTAATTTTGAAAGCTAACTACCTCTTATATCAATGAATTAACATACGGTATTTGTGAATAAAAAATAATAATGTTAAAATAAACTGTTAATAATATAAAGCTGGTGGAAACCAAAATATATGTCCTTTAGAATAAACTGACAGTTTTCCGTTGCTGTGGAAAGTCATAGAAACATTGTCACACACAATCCAGTTCAATATTGTTCTTTTCACCTGACTTGAAGGTTACCTTTTCAGCAGAAGTATAAATGTTCAAGTTTGCTGTCACATGATCAGGCAATCAACTATAGTTTTTTTCCCCAGAGATATGTTGTCCCTTATGGATTCACTCATTCCCTTTAAAGTTACTAAAGCTACTCTGCAGTTTACACTTCAAATGTAAAACTTACATGACCTGGTATGTTCCGGTCAAAAGACAATTTCCCAGAAGGAAATCCAAGTGCAAAGGTCAAGTTTTGAAGAAGAATATCCAGGATGAAAAGGTCAATTTAATACACTGAATGTTGTTCTTTATTAACTGTAGACATATCATCAACCTTTCTAAGCTTTCACATATTCTTTTCATGGTCATGTCATTAAAAGATTGCTTACCAGTCCTGCATAAATTGATTCTATATAATTTTTTCCCCATTGGTAATCCATTCTTAAAAAACAAACTGGAAATATTCTTGTTCTACTTAATGAATATAAACTGTGAACACAGCAATACATGCTTCTTTTTAATTGAATCAGTACATCTATCTTAGCCCCCAAGAACCTTGTATTTGACCACATATCTATTATTTCTTGTGTGTGCCTAAGGTTCATTTTATTCTCCTGAAGATATTTAATAATTGCTTCCTTCTCCTGTAGCAAACAGAACTCATTATTCAAGAAACGTAAATAGGGTGGGTTGTTTTTTATTTTTTTTCCCTTTGCATATCACTCTTCAATTTAGCCTCTCTCATTTACTTCTGCTTATCAGTCAGGAATCTAAACAATTTAACACAATGTGACAAACCTTGGTCTGTATCTTGCTTCACCAATGCCAGCCAGGCATCCAATCATGAAATGGTATTCTTTATAACTGAGAACACAGACATACATGTACACAGAAAAAGAAGTGTCAAGGTTGCCAGGAATAGAGAGGCCTTCAAAACATTGATAATAACAAAAAAAAAAAATCTTTTCAAGTCGCCATGGCAACAAAAAGGTGCATTACAGGAGGCCAGAAGAAGTGGGTTATTTTGTTCCTGCAGCAATCTTTCCACTTTGTTACCCTCTTTATCAAGTATCTCTTCATTGGACTGAGTAGATATCTGTGTTGCAGAACAGAATAAATGATTCAAATTCACATTAACCTTTTCAGTGGGATCTCAAGTTCTTTGTGGGAGCTTCAATATCTCCCCTTCTTACCCCCTTCTCATCTCCGGTTGGCAGATTCTCCTTTTTCCTAGCCTTCTTATAAATGAACTTGTGAGCCACAAAGAGGGTTAACACTTAAGGAAAAACAAATCCTGCTTTGTAGCACTGTCAAAATTGTACACGTATGAGGAAGATTAATGACCATTGTAACAGAAATATAATCAAATCAGGATGATAAAAAGGGAGAGAGATACAAATGGGCTGACTTGGCCTTGATCCTTTTTAATTTCCTAGAGATGAGCAGCTTTGTCCCATATCATTGTGATGGACAAAAACTTATGTTTGGCTATTCTGACATTGACAGGAGGAGAAGAAAGAATCACAGAGAAAAATATAATTAATATAAATATTCTCTGTCCCTCTGTCTCACTCTCTCTTTCTCTCTCACACACACAAGCATACTTATATGTACAAACACACATCATATTTTAAATATTTTCATTATGTCTCAATAATATTGAGTTACAATTCTGAAATGTATCTTGGAACAATATACTTGTGAAATGAAACATTCATAGAAGCCAGTTTTCCTTCACTAGATTCTTGTCCATAATTTATTGAAAATTGTTGAAAACCTCATATTCTCTTCAAATCTTTTTCTATTGTAGTCTCCTACAGTTGAAACTAAATCCTCAATGAAAAATCATAAGGGGCATTAAGATATAAAATATATTATTTTCATTATACAACACTATGGGAAATAAATAAGATTAACTTGAATTTTTGGTAAGAAAAACAATTATGATTTAATAGATTTTAATGGAGACCTTGTGGATAGCTCTGATTACTAAAATACAGAAGCAGTAGAAAAGAAACAGAAATTATTATGTGAATATGTGAAAATGTCTGTTTTCACTCAGAAATCTATATGAGTGAATCCGGCAATGAAAGCATCTGGGTTAAAATAAATTGCTAAAAATATTATTGTGATTCCTACTATCACCTGCTTAACTAAGAAAGTGCTTACATACATACTTATTCTGCTTATTATTATTATTATTTTTAAAAGTAGTAGCAATTCTGGAAGAATTTAAGTACCCTGTAATCAATACAGAAGATTTAGTTAGAATTGGAACACTACAAGAAAGTGATTGATGCTATAGTTCTTCATTTCAAATGAAAGTAAAACAGAATAGTCAAATGTCTATCTTGCCCTTCAAAACACTAGATTTTAATAATTTCAGTAAGAAGAATCCCATGGCAGGAGAATTAATGTGATATGAACCTGAAGATGGATTGAAATTCGTAAAGAAGGTGTTATTAAAAGCACAGTTGTAAACAATCCCATTAAGGGGAAAAAAGTGGAGAAAGAAGGAGAAGACAATATACCGTATTTTTCGGAGTATAAGACGCACCTTAGTTTTGGGGAGGAAAATAGGGGAAAACAATCTGCCTACCAGGTATTCATCTGGTTACATCCTTAGTCTGGTCAGCTTCAGCACATTATTTTATCCCCTGGTTAGGACTTTAAAAAACCTTCTTCTGAGAGAGTAACAATGAAAGAGCATGCAAGCCAGTAAGAGCTGGGAAGATCGTTAGCACCTAGTTAGGGCTAGAAAAAAACTTATTCGGAGCAGCTTCAGCACATTATTTTATCTCCTGGTTAGGACTGAAAAAAGCCTTCTTCTGAGAGAGTAACAATGAAAGAGCTTGCAAGCCAGTAAGAGCTGGGAAGATCATTAGCACCTGGTTAGGGCTAAAAAAAAAACTTATTCGGAGCAGCTTCAGCACATTATTTTATCTCCTGGTTAGGACTTAAAAAAACCTTCTTCTGAGAGAATAACAATGAAAGAGCCTGCCAACCAGTAAGAGCAGGGAAGATCGTTAGCACCTGGTTAGGGCTGGAAAAAACCTTCTTTGGAGCAAGTAGAGCAATGAAAAAAAACCCTGCAAAGACTTAGGGCTGGAAAAACATTCTTTGGAGAGAGTAACAATGAAAAAGCCTGCAAGGTAAGAGCTGGGAAGATCTGTTAGCACCTAGTTAGGGCTGGAAAAAAAAAAGCTACATTCGAAGTATAAGACGCACCCAAATTTTCAGCCACTTTTAGGGAGGAAAAAGGTGCGTCTTATACTCCAAAAAATACGGTAAGGTAATTGTATAAAGAGCTTAATGGAGATCATATTTCCTATGTGTAATCCTGATGAAAATGAATCTCTTTTAGGATTTTAACTATATACTCCAGTTTGGCTACATGTTGTTCAAGTTCTCTATTAACATAGCTCAGATAGAGAAGAGAACATACCAGATATTAAACTGGTTGGGTTCCCCAATATGTTTCTCATTTTCACCCATTCCAGAAAGCCAATTGCTACAGCCAAAAGTCTGTAGAGATTCTCAGTCATCCAGGTCATGGTTGTCCCAAAGGTGCTTTTTTTCAGGAGGCAACTGGACTTTTTTGTTTTTTCTTTTGAAGACATTTTGCTTCTCATTCAAGGAGCTTCTTCCGCTCTGACAGGATAGTGGGGATCCTTCCATTCCCCACTATCCTGTCAGAGCTGAAGAAGCTTCTTGGAAAAAGCACCTTTGGGCCAATTGCTTAGCATTCTTTGGGCCAATTGCTCAGTGCCCACACAGTGCCCCATTCTGTGTGCAGTGCTATAGAGCAGTGGTCCCCAACCTTTTTATTGCCGCGGACCGGTCAACGTTTGATAATTTTTCCGCGGCCCACTGGGGGGGGGTTTGCGGCATCGCGTTGATTATTAAATCAAAACAATCTCACGTTACTTTCAATACTGATGAAGCACAGAAGCCCCACCCCCACGCTGATCAGCTGGGCCGGGGCACGTCGGCAGACGCAGGAGTCCTGTCCCTGCGCTTATTATCGGGACTCGCAAGACTCGCAAAAGTCGCAGGACCCGCCACCGCCGCTGCACAGAAGACGCAGTAGCAGGGCGGCCCGGTACCATTTGTTCTGCGGCCCGGTACCGGGCCGCGGACCAGGGGTTGGGGACCACTGCTATAGAGCACTGCACACCAAGACAACTAGACACAAGAACAGTTTCCCCCCGAACGCCATCACTCTGCTAAACAAATAATTTCCTCACCACAAACTATTCACTAAGGCTGCATTACTATTACTATTAGTTTTCTCATCGTTCCTATCACCCATCTTCTCCCACTTATGACTGTATGACTGTAGCGTGTTGCATGTATCCTTACGATTTATATTAATATGGATTGTTTTCTGATTGCTTATTTGTACCCTATGACAATCATTAAGTGTTGTACCTCATGATTCTTGACAAATGTATCTTTTCTTTTATGTACACTGAGAGCATGTGCACCAAAGACAAATTCCTTGTGTGTCCAATCACACTTGGCCACTAAAGCAAATTGGCCACTTGGCCAATAAAGAATTCTATTCTATTCTATTCTATTCTATTCTATTCTATTCTATTCTATTCTATTCTATTCTATTCTATTCTATTCTATTCTATTCTACTCTACTCTACTCTACTCTACTCTACTCTACTCTACTCTATTCTATTCTATTCTATTCTATTCTATTCTATTCTATTCTATTTAGCATGGAGAACAGAGATGATGGTTTTTGTACATGGATTAGAAGGGAAAATGCCTGACAATTTCCTAAAGTTGGAAAGGAAAGAAATAGCCAGAATTCTTCTGATAAAATTGTTAAATGCCATTTTATAATTCTTCCTGTAATTGGGGATAGAAGGAAAGTTTTGCTTTTGCCATTTCCACAAAATGGAAACAAAACAAAATGGCATTTTACTTTTCATCTGCTTAATGTATTATACAACAATAATGAAAAAAAGTCATGATTTCAAAATTCTGTTCAAAAAGACAAAAACCAATCCCTTTATTGCTAGCTGCTCACCATCCAGTATGAAAGCACCATCAAAAGCAGAGAGGACTGGAGGGGGAAAGTGTCATTGCAACTACCAGTATGGAAGCATTCACCAGTGTAAAGTGAAACAACTTTTGTGTTTGTGCTGGGGAAGGAGAAATATATTGTGTTTCAGATGAACAGAATGTTGTCCATTCCTGCCCTCCCTAAGTGGCTTGTCTTGCATTTGAGCAAGCAGGAAATGTAGATCAGCCCAGAGGCAAGGCAGGGATCAGAATCAGTGTGGCAATTTTCACACCAATATTGCTTTCTTCCAACTTCCAAAGATGGATAAAGAGTGATTCAACACAGCAGTGGGGAAAGGTTTTCTTTTGCTCTCTCTGCAGTGTTTTTCACAGGTCAGAAATCAATTAAGAGCATATTTCACTGGAAACACTTTAAGCAATGTGATATTTCATTAAATATTACTGCAAGCTGCACCAGATTTGCTGTCCAAGTGTGAATTACAAAATTACTGTTGATTCTTTTAATAAGTTTCTCAAAGCTTGCAGTGACTATATTATAGGATGCTCACTATGTAGTTAATCTCAGTGGAATATGGTTACTGAAACTAATATTCATCTGTACTTACATACTATTCTATTGTATAATATATATTTTATATACAGCACTCATTCATTGTAGCTGCAGTATGTGGATTTCTTGCAGTCATAAAAACAAATAAGTTAGTGAAATACTTCTCTTGAAGAAGTCTTAAAGGCTTATTAAGCTTATTCATTACAAGCTTATTAAGATTCAACAGCGAAATTACAGGGATGCAGAAGGAATTGACATTATTACTTATACATTATACATCCAGCCATTTTATGTGTTTAAGCATTCTACTGTAAGATTACCTCATCTAATTCAAAGATAAGGTTTTTTTTAATAAATCCATAACAGATGTGTTCCTATTCAACAGAAAAAAAGTGTAAATAAGTGGGCACTGACCATGTTTCTGAAATTTAGGAAGTGTTGAACAAAGTTTATGCTTGTAGGTATTTTGAAGACTTTAAGAAATAAAATAAAAATAACTGCAAGGTTGGATTTACTCTTCTAAGCTTTTGGACTCATGCTGGAGCCCATCTTCAGGGAACGTCTCTCTACTGGTATATGTGCTTTGGGCTATTCCGTGAATTGTATTTACTGTATTTTTTGGAGTATAAGACGCACCTTTATCCTCCCTAAAAGTGGCTGAAAATTTGGGTGCGTCTTATACTTCGAATGTAGCTTTTTTCCAGCCCTAACTAGGTGCTAACAGATCTTCCCAGCTCTTACCTTGCAGGATTTTTCATTGTTACTCTCTCCAAAGAATGTTTTTCCAGCTCTAAGTCTTTGCAGGGTTTTTTTCATTGCTCTACTTGCTCTGAATAAGTTTTTTTCTAGCCCTAACCAGGTACTATCTATCTTCCCAGCTCTTACTGGCTTGCAGGCTCTTTCATTGTTACTCTCTCCGAAGAAGGTTTTTCCAGCCCCAAGTCTTTGCAGGGTTTTTTTCATTGCTCTACTTGCTCCGAATAAGTTTTTTCTAGCCCTAACCAGGTGCTAACGATCTTCCCAGCTGTTACTGTCTTGCAGGCTCTTTCATTGTTACTCTCTCCAAAAAAAGTTTTTTTTAAGTCCTAACCAGGGGATAAAATAATGTGCTGAAGCTGACCAGACTAAGGACACTAGCCAGATGAATACCTGGTAGGCAGATTCCCCCCCCTATTTTCCTCCCCAAAAACTAAGGTTCGTCTTATACTCCGGTGCGTCTTATACTCCGAAAAATACGGTATGTGGTGCCTTCCTATTAGTTGATTGGTGTGTTGATGGCTGGCAATTGGCTGTTGTTTTCTTGTGCTGCCAAGCCCTTGACTCCTTGATAAGCTGGTGGTAAATCAGCACTCCTGTTAACTGACAAGGGGGCCGTTTCCCAGATCCTAGTGACCGACCCAGATTCGATCTTGTAACATTATCCCGGGACATGTATATTTTCCTTCATTCAAGATTTTTTTTAAAAAAAATTAAAGTCCCAGTCTATAATTATAACTAGTGATGACTTTAGATTAAGGATGAAAAGGCACTGGTCTGGGATGCCAAAGTTTAGCTTATTTATTTATTTATTTATTTATTTATTTATTTATTTATTTATTTATTTATTTATTTATTTATTTATTTATTTATTTATTTATTTATTTATTTATTTATTTGTTTGTTTGTTTGTTTGTTTGTTTGTTTGTTTGTTTATGTAGCTGATAATCTCAACACATTACTCTGGGCAGCATACATATAGAAAACAAAACAAAAATTAAAACTGTACAAAATAAAGTAGAACTATTACTATGAATGTTTATACAGCCAGAAAATGGGGCCCTTAACACACTTGAGGGCCCAGATCAGATCTTTACAGATTTTATTTATTGGTGCACCCTAAGCTTTCAATCAGTGGGAGTGGGGGGCATCATCAATGGAACCTTCCATGGATGCCATATACCCTTGAATCAATTCTGATTACAACTTGCATTTGTGTAATGTCTTCACTTAATCAACTTTTCAAGTTTTTTATTCACCTCGATATTTTCTTCTTATTTTGTTTTGAAAGAACATTTTGGGAGAAGTTTAAATAAACAAGTAATTACAGATTACTTGCAAATTAGGAGCACTACTAGAATTTCAGTTTCAAAAAGCATAGTATCTTACCAGTAATCCCAATTCTCCTCCTACATGAAATAATATAAATTTTAATATTAATATAACACAAACAAAAAATAACATTTGTTCCATTTGTCGAACATTACAGGAGATTCAAGTGACTCAATGTTGTCTTCAAATTGTATATATGCATATCTGCATCACATAGAGAAGCCGGTATTTATATTAAGAAAGTTGAAAGTGATCGTGTAAATAAAATGTTAATATAAATTTATGAAAACAAATTTGTAAGAAAAAGGGAAAGAAGAAAGGAGGCCATGAGAAAAGATAACATAGATACATCAAATATCTACTTTGTTCTTGCAAACTGAAACAGTTCTTGCAAACTGATTGCAAAAAAAAAGTAAAGTAAAAGAAGTAAAAGGATACTCAACAAAAATGTATATTCAGGGAGAGTATGTTCAGAGGAAACGTATTTGCATTACTTTATCTATTGGGAAATGTATATATTCAGAGGAAAAAAACTTACAACAATGCACATGATAGGAGATAGTGTTACGTACGGCTGTATGTGACCAGGATTTGCATAGCCGCCCCTGATTGGTCCTTCTAGCAGCGGGAGAATTAAACTGCTGTTAGTGGCCGGCCGGCTACAGGGAAGCACTTAAAAGCGGCTTCCCTGCAGCCTGCCGGCATTCCGTGTTGCTTTCGCCTAGAGAGAAATAAAAGGTGCTGAACTGTTCCTACGTCTTGTCTCTTCATTCCCGCACAATTTAACAGATAGTACTTTAGTTATCCAGATAACGGATTATGTATATAATTTAAAATGTTGCAGAATTGGAACCAATCCAACATTTCATTTCATCTGAGAAAATGAACATAAAAAATGATGGACAGCTTTTGCTCATTGCTAGAAAGTAATATCACTGACTGGATTAGTCTCTCTTCCCTAGACTTCCTATCTTTGAAGTCTGTGGTAAGCTGTTTCACTTTCAGGTAGTACTCATTTAGCAACTGGCTCTGTTAGCAACCGTTTGAAGTTACTATGTGATAAAAATGGTAACTTGGCAACCAATCCCTATATTTGTAACCTTCACAGAACTGTAAAGCAAAGAAAAGCTGAAGTAAGATCATAAGCACAGTCATGGTTTAACTTAGTGGGCACTTTGCCTAATGATAAGGTGACCAGATTTTAATATTTGTAAAGTGGGACACCATTGACGGGGGGGGGGTTTCTAGGGGAGCAAGACGGGAGGGGTCCGTCTCTCTTATCCTGCAGCCCATCCACGTGAATAAAGGTGGAGACACAAATCCAGGATTGCTTTGCTGCAGCTTTGTGCACCCCCCCCAAACACCCCCCTTCATCGCAGCCCTTACCACCGCTCTCGCTCCCTACCTGGCTGCAGACTCCGCCTACCTTCCCGAAGCAGCACTGCCGCAGCTCACTTTTGTTTCACGGCAGGAGAAGGAAGAAAGCGGGCAGCGAGAGCAGCAGCCTCTTCCAAGCGCAGGCCTGGCCCTCTCCCAACACGGAGGGCTGCTGCCCAGCTGGCTGGCGGCGGCTTCTGCAACGGAGGCAGCATGCAGCTGTGAAGAACCCTCACCACCCACCCTCCCGGAGCACCACAGCTGCGGTTTGCCATGGCCGGGGCTCACCTCTACTGCATCTGGCATGGAGAGGGACAGCGGCAGGAGAAGGAAGAAAGCAAACCGTGGCTGTGGTACTCTGGGAGGGCGGGTGGTGAGGGTTCCTCATAGCCGCATGCTGCCTCCATTGCAGAAGCCGCCGCCAGCCAGCCGGGCAGCAGCCCTCCGTGTGGGGAGAGGGCCAGGCCTGCGCTTGGAAGAGGCTGCCGCTCTCGCTGCCCGCTTTCTTCCTTCTCCCACCGTGAAACAAAAGTGAACTGCGGCAGCGCTGCTTTGGGAAGGCAGGCGGAGTCTGCAGCCAGGCAGGGAGGGAGAGCAGCGAGAGAGGCGGCCCCTTCCAAGCGCAGGCCTGGCCCTATACCCACCCGGGGGGCTGCTGCCCACCCGGCCACCAGCGGCTTCCGCGCCGCACTTGCTTGGCGGGACTTTTTTGAAATGCCATGGGACGTGGGACAAATTATTAAAAAGCAGGACTGTCCCGCCAAAAGCGGGACGTCTGGTCACCTTACCTAATGAACAAGTTGCTGATCCAAATTGTGGTTACTAAATAACTTTGTTGTTGTTAGTTGCGAAGTCATGTCTGACCCATTGCGACCCCATGGACAACGTTCCTCCAGGCCTTCCTGTCCTCTACCATCCCTAGGAGTCCATTTAAGCTCACACTGACTGCTTCAGTGACTCCATCCAGCCACCTCATTCTCTGTTGTCCCTTTCTTCTTTTGCCCTTTGCTAGCATTAGGCTCTACTAAATGACTACAAATACTAATTTTATTCTGTAGTTTCTAATCTCCCTAACTGTTCTGCCTCTGCTATGTTTTCTTTTCTTCTAGGCTCCTCAAGGGTGATGATCCCAAAAAGGTGCTCTTGACCTTTCTCCTATAATATGAGAAGTGCAAATTTTGCAAAAATCTTGTATGAAATTTATGAGATTTTGGACAATTTAATCCAAAATCATTGAAATCTCATGAGACGTCAAAATACAATACTAAAATCTCATTTTGTGTTTTCACATATCTTACAGGGTATGTTTTGGTGATGCTATATGAGAATGTACATGATATTTAGGAATTTCTCATGAGATTACATTATTATTAATATTAGTACAATATACTGGGCTATCTCATAAGATCCCAGAATGGTGATGGTATCTCACCAAAAAGACTGCTATCTCATAACTTTGACAAATTTCATACGAACTGAGAGTGTGCCCCTGTAGACAAGGCTCTATCAAAAGAACAGTTCAAGCCTTACTATACTGTACTTTCTATAAGAACTCATGGACCCATCTCATAACACCACTATTGATAAAATACCTGGAAAATACCAATCTTTGTTATGTACAATTGCTGTTACCGGATCAGACGGTTGTAGTCTTTTTGAATATAGATAAATTTTATTATACTGTCTGCAAAATTAGGCAGATTTTGACCGCCCACTGACTATCCACCACTAATTATAATATATTATCCTTCTTTTTATTTTTTAATGCGTCTTATTTGTAACGCTGTCTATGACCAAATAAAAATTAATAGAAATTATTATTACTTAGACAAATTAATTCCTCTATTATCTTTGAGATCAGTAGATGAATTAGGCTTCATTATGGGCCTCATCACTCTGCTATGCTATGCAATAGTGATATGTTGTGAGTTCTATACCAGGGCAACACCACAGGCTATAACATGTCTGTAATTTCAACACAGATTGACTCAGCAAACTCCACATTATGCTTAGAGATAGATGAAATGAGAAAAAAAAAACAATGGCAAGAACTCTTTTTAATTTCAAAGTGAAATCTCACATTATCAGTGAAACTATTCTGAAAATACTTACAGCATCTTCGTAAAGTATAGGTATTTGCTTTCACGTTTATACAGAAAAGTAGATTCTGGTTGTTGTTGTTGGTTCTTTGGTCATGGAGATTGATTCATAATGCCTTTGATGATTTTTAAGTTTTTTCACTAATCCCTCTACATATCAGGCAGTTTTAACAAACCTCCTTTTTCACTGATGACACAAAGCATGACCTAATAAAAAATAATACAATAAAAATTTCCTCATATAAGATCTTTGTATATTTATATCTTTCCCTTTATTCCTTATACTTTCTCCTCAGCCTGAAAACCAGCGGTTAACTGCTTCACAGGTGCATCGATGTTTTATTAGTGCACACTATGATTTGGAGCTGGTGGAGATAATTAAAAAGATTTAATTGGATAGCAAATTTAGCTATGTCAGCTTTGTTCTGACATCCTCTCACAATAGTCAGATAACAGGCCCTTTGTTCTTTGCTTGATATCTGACTCCCATAAAAAAGACTTACTGGGTAACTCATACAAGGCTGGCATTTTGGAAATTAGAGAGGTTTTGAATGTGCTTGGAGGCAAGAGAACAAGATGGCCCTGCTGAGATATTTCCATATATTAAGTTCTTACGAAGGATCCTGGCTATAGCTTGAACGTCATAGGATTGTTACTGTTTAGGAAGATAATCTATTTAAGAAGCCATACAAATGTCCCAACTTTTCACAGGGACTTCTTATGACAAGATTCCTACTAAACAGCAGAAGAAAATAATAAGAATTATGAGATAAAGTTCTCATTATTTTGGTCCCTAAACAGAAATATTAAATGGTCTAAAGTGGGAATTACAGAATAAAAACATTCATGTTAGAAAACTTGTTTCATTCTCTTATTCTGTTTCAGGGATAGCCTTAATATTAATTTTATTGGACTCTCCCTAGTATAACAAATACAATTACATTTATAATGATAAAAGCAATGATGTGCCTAGTGATTCCATCAGGCATCAGGCATCAGTTATCTTTATCTTTTCTATGGATGTTTATATGATCTAAATTTATCTCAGCATTTGACAAAACGGATGCTTAAGATAATGTATTGTAAAACTGCCCAATCAAAATAGTTTACAGATTTTTAAAGTTACAAAATAAGTGAGCTGAGAGAATAGTAAGATAAATATGTACATCATGCATAACTGTAACAGCTCCAAAACATTCTGGGATAAAATAATAGAATGCATACAGTTTCTTTCTTTTTAGGGAAGACAGCATTTGCCTTTGCAGATTATCTTATCATTGTTTTTTGCACTAAAGAATGGTTCAGTTGTAACGAATCATGCCTCATGAGAGGGTATCACTAACCCTTGAGGTTTCTCTGTTACTGTAATGATGTAATATAGATGTATATTACTACTATCGTAATACTATAGCAGTAATGCTTCTGCAGCAACTATTATTCATATACAATCCATGTTTGCAGGAGAAGATGTAATGAAATACAACATATACAAATGCAAAATACAACATGTAGTTCCTGCTTCAACTTCCTTTGGTTTAATAAATTCTGTCATATGATTCATAGCTTTATATCTAGTCTACACATTTTGCATGTTCACGGAGGCACTAGTCTTAGTGCAGGAAATAGGATGTGGTTGTTAGACATGCTGCCTTTGTTTTTACGAAAAACCTTGTAGGATTATGTCTTTGGCATGGAACATACTGTATATAATATAGAAACTGTTGAACCTAAAGATAAAAATACTCATATTTTAGTAAAATATGTCAGAGATATAGTGAGTACTTCAACTGAGCTACGTACAACTTTTTTTTAAAAGAAGAAAGTATATCAGCAGAATAACTTTTAATAGTAGCAAAGAATCTAGTGTCAGTTTAAAGGCTTAAAGCGTTTATTATGCCATAAGCTTTTCTGGATTACAGCTGCTACTTCAGCTGCACCAAAATGTATTTACAGTTGCTTTGTTTGAGATAGGAAGCAATAAAGAAGTGAAATGCTATGGCAGCAGAATGTCTTGAAGGCTAAGCTGACAATATGTTTCTAAGTTCCAAAATGTGGACTATGAAATTCTTTATCCTATGTAAGGACTCTTCCAAGGAGCTTTGCTCTTGGTATTTTTGTAAATTGTCTTCTACAAAAAATGGTTATGGCTCCTATACTATGTTCATTAATAATAATCATACAAAAGAAGAAAATGATAGAAAAATGGATTTTGGAAAGGAGGAGGAAAATGAGACAATGCAGAAGGAAGAAAATGAAATGGATACAGTAGTGCCATTTATAAGTAATTTAAACCACTTTTTGCAACCTGGTAACACCTAATCACCTTTGCACTTCAGCCTTCAAATTTTCCAGACAACATAAGGTATCTTTATATTTACCATATGCAGACTTAGGTGAAACTTATTGTAAGGTAAAGTGCTGGAAAACATTTACTAATCAGCATGCAATTGTTATGAGAAAAAGTTTGCAAAAATAATTTCTTGAGGCAATGTTACATCTGACTCTTTGCATCATAGTTAATGAATAATATAAGTTCTAAAAAACTACAAGTAGACTTTGACCTATGACCACAATTGGGGGTAGAATTTCAGTTGTAAGTCATTATGGTCATAGATTGAGGCACTCGCATGACCACACCTAATTTTTGACCATTTTTATGGTGGTCATTAAATGAATTACAGTACGCCTTGACTAAGACCACAATTGAGTCCAAAATTTCTGTTGCTAAGTGAGACATTTTTTAAGTGAATTTGGCCCCATTTGCCCCATTTTACAATCTTTCTTGCCAGTTTTTAAGTGAATCACTGCACTTGTTAAATTAGTAACATGGTTGTTAAGTGAATCTGGCTTCCCCATTGTCTTTGCTTGTCAGAAGATTGCAAAAGGTGATCACATGACCCAGGGAAACTGCAACCGTCATAAATATGAGTCAGTTGCCATGCATCTGAATTTTGATCACATGACCATGGGGATGTTGTAATGGTTGTAAGTGTGAAAAATGGTCACAAGTCATTTTTTTCAATGAAGTAACTTCGAACAGTCACTAAATGAACTGTCGTAAATTGAGGACTACCTGTTTGTGGTTGTAATCTGAATTATCTGGTCATTAATTGAGTCCATTCTCTCAAATGGACAATTTCCTCCAGAAAATGGCAAAAAATATAATAAATCATAGTTATGTAACAGTAGGATGCTGATGGTTATAAATGTGAGCTAGTTGCTAAGTGCCTGAAATGCCTGATTGTGGGGGAGGGGTGGCATGTTCTATGATGCTGGAAGTGCTTTATGGATCGTAAAGCACGCTTTCTGAGCTGTGTAACTTTGAGCAAGGTCATAGGTCAAGGACTACCGTACTTGACCTATGTACTTGTACATAGCTGACAAGTGTATATACTGAATTTGGACCTAATAATATACTATAGTTTATGTTATTTCTTCCTCTCTACTATATCCCAATTATGTGTTTCCTGACTATCCACTGCCTTCCTTACCTTTTAAACCTTTTCTAGAATTCTTAATTTCTGCTTCACAGTGCTGAGCCCTGTGGGTGAATGGGATAATATATAGGGTAGGGAAATAGATAGATGGATAGATAGATAGATAGATAGATAGATAGATAGATAGATAGATAGATAGATAGATAGATAGATAGGTAGGTAGGTAGGTAGGTAGGTAGGTAGGTAGGTAGATAGATAGATAGATAGATAGATAGATAGATAGATAGATAGATAGATAGATAGATAGATAGATAGATAGATAGATAGATAGATAGATAGATAGATAGATAGATAGATAGATAGATAGATAGATAAGAGATAAAGACAGACAGAGACAGACAAACAGACAGACAGACATATAGATACAGATATAAATATATAGATATAGATACAATATAATCATGATATAGATGGTATAGATATATATAATCATTGCAAAAGATCTAGTTTCCATAGGAATTATTTTCCTAACTTGAAATAATCTTTTAAATTAGATTAAAGTGAAGCTATCAAGTCTATATCCATTTGTGTACATGTATGCACATATCATGTAACAGAAACTTTAACAAAAAGCTGATAAATCTTTTCCATATTTAAACAATGAAAGAAGTAGCAGGAACCATACTATTTAAAGGTTAAGTTATTTAAAATAAAGATTGTCAGGAATACTTAGAAGGGGTTCACTTTTTTAAAAAATAAATATTCTGATATTTTCATTTATGTTTACATTGTACTTTGTGTCTGGAATACGAATACAGTAAGGTAAGCAAGGAAGAATTTACTTGCTGTTCAAACTTTACTTCTCCATCTTCTTTAAAAAAATATTTTGGGCTGTTGGAAATAAACTAAGCCTCCCTTATCACATAATTCTTACAGTTCATACTTTATTTCTCCATCTTCTTTAAAAAATATTTTCGGCTGTTGGAAATAAACTAAGCCTCCCTTATTACATAATTCTTACATGCCTCTGGATTGATTCTGGACTGGTTTAATCCCAGATTGCTGAGCAGCAGAATCAGTTAAATTCTTGCTAAGCATGAGCACAGAAAGAATAGTTGGAAGAATCACTAAAGCACTAGAACTTGGGGCATGTTTCTTGCGAAGAATCTTTTTGACTCTCTCATATATCAATTCAGCCTTTCCTATTTCCTACTAGTTCAAGTACACTGATGCCTCTCACTGTTTTTTGTTTAAGTAAGTAAGCAGCCTTGCAGTCCTCCCACTATTCATTTCCTTTTTAATTGGCAATGAGTACAAACATAGAAAGATGTGAGGATGAAGAAGGGAAATAATATTTTCCTCTTGGTCAGCTGATGGGAGCAGTGCTCAATTTATTAAATGAAGATAGTGAGGAAAATTGTGAAATGCTGTTAATTGCTCTGCATTAAGGGAAAGAAATTAGTGGTGATGCAGAAGTACCCTTATAATACCCATTTTCTACAATGGTTCTCCTCTCTTTGTTCTATACAATTCAGTCCTAAAAGTCAAATACTCATGGAAAGTCTTCAGAAAGGACTAGATATTTTTATGAGCAATACTAACATTTGTAATTATACATGCTACTGTGAGATGAAAGTAATCAATTCTCATGTTTCAGGTCATGGGCTGATTGGTAGAGAGGTCAGGAAGCAATTCCTTCCTTCCATTTATGGAATTCTTTAATTGGTCAGATGCATTAAGAGTTCTCCTTTTAGTATTCTCTGAATTATGTGCCATCACTCATTTCTAAGTCAGGTTTCACAGCTCTTTCAAAGGCCAGATTTACAGACACTGCCAGGCTTTTTCTTAAATGAACTTTCAAAGGTTGTTTTTCCACCCTGATTTATCAACAAGGCATAAAAATAATTGTTGCAAGGAAGGGAAACTAAAGAAGGATCTAGGCAGGCTACCTGCTTTAGAAAGTTGATAGGATACATTTCTTCTTTTTAGTAGGGTCACAAGAGATCATCGGACTTGGAGGAGCCTTATCTTTCCTGAAGTACTATTTTTGTAAAGAAAACAAAATCCTTGAGATGGTCCCAAAACATCCCAGTGAAGACTCAGTTTGCTCCATGGCTACAGCAGGCTCACCAGTTGTTGGTGGGGGGGGGGAGGGGAGAGAATATTGTACAGAAGGGCATTGCAGATTGATTGAAACAGCAAGCAGCATGCCAGACTGCAATATTGTTTAATAATTCTTTGAGGGCAAGAAGTTCTACCTTTAAATTAATTATTACGGTACTTCTTTCAATGAGTAATGAATAGACACAGTCTACAACACTGGCTGTTGCTAAATTGGAAAGTAATATTATTAAATACTAAATAATTCAGTCTAATGACAGATGTTATAGTCATGCACTTTCATTGTCCAGTTGTTCTTATGATTATTCCACTTAACTGATGATTTTAGTATGGACCTATAATGTTACGTAGCCTTTCTTCTGTGTAACATTTCCAATAAATCATATGGTTGCATCTTGTCATGCACTTTATTATTTCCCAAACATAACAAGAATAGGCTATTTTTCAATAAAATTGTCATTTCCCTAACTCTGTTTTCCAGTTTTAATAATAATTGACTTTTTCAGCATGAAGCCCAGTTCACAGACCCTTATAATCCATTCACTTAATGATAGTACATCTTTTTCTTTCATTTACAGCTGACTACAATTCTACCAGCCGTTAGCAATTCAATGATTACTACCAATTTTCTTGAGGTACCTCATTCTTCATGTATCCAGAAAGACTAATGTATGAATCATGCCATATCCTGTCATTATATTGATTTTTTTTTTGGTGTGCAAAATTTCCTTTCTCAACAACAACAACAAAAAAAAAACATTTGGACAGTACAAATGATATATAATATCTTTTTCTACACAACTTATCATATTTCATATTATTTGACTGTAAAGAATTCAGTCTTTTAGAAGTTAAAGACTTTTAAAAATAAGTGTTTAAAAACTTTGATATAACTTTATAGTATCTGAGATGATAGTCTCATCAGATTAGAATGGTACAAGGAAGATTGCTGTCACTCTGCATTAGTTGTTTTAACTTGTTTATTTGCCTCTTTACTTTGGGATTTAGATTCTGGTTTTACGCCAACAGATGGTAATAACAATCATCCATTACACAATACATTATATTCTAAAGAACTGAAATTTTAGGGACACAATGATTTATGGCATTTGATTTTATGGCATTTTCTGATTGATATTGCTTAACTAGAAGTGAGTCAACAGGTTCAACAGATTGATGTTAAGTGAAGTACCAATTCTAAAATGTTAGATCTGTTAAGAAGCAAAATTCTATTCCAGCCAGAGCTATAATTATATTGTTTTCTTTAAAACACTTAATTACTTTGCATAATTATCAGCTGATGGCTGCTTTATACAACATTTTTCTACTTTATGTGCCCCCCACAAAAAAATATGTGTCCCCCCACCAACCCCTCCCTGCAATGCCAAGTGGTTTAACTCCAAGCTGGTGACTATGTGTATATAGGGTATTGTAGAGCAGATTCCATTAGATCACAATGAAGGCATACATTTGTCACAAGAGTTTCATTTGATACCAATTCAGCATGGTACCACCAATTGATACCAGCATGGTACCACCATCTTGCTCTAATTAATGTTTGAATACTAAAATTCAGGAGGATCTCTTCAGCTCATCTTAGTAAAAGCCAGATGAACTTACCCTGTAATGTTACTCTGAGGGACTGGTGCAATAAAAATAACCTGTTTTTGAATGTTAACAAAACAAAGGAGATCATTTCTGATTTTAGAAAGAGCCGGCATAATCATACTCCACTTTGTATCAAGGCTGCAGTTGTGGGGGTGGTCAATAGTATTAAATATCTGGATGCAGATAACTAAGGCTGTGGGAGCGACGAGTTCTTCCACCTGTTTATTGGACCCGTGTCCCTCCTGGCTGGTTTCGGCCAGCAGGGAGGTTTCCCGTAGCTGGATCCAGGTGGTGATCAACGCTTCTTTTAGAGAGGGATCCGTACCACAGCCCTTAAAAGCTTAAGAAGCTTTAAAAAGCTTAAGAAGCCCTCCCTGGACCCAGAGGACTTGAAGAACTTTCGTCTGGTCTTCAACTTGCCTTTTTTGGGTAAAATTGTTGAGAAGGTGGTGGCTCTTCAGCTTTTCCGGCTATTGGAGGAAACTGATTATCTGGATTCCTTTCAATTGGGTTTCAGGCGCGGCTACAGCACGGAAACTGCCTTGGTCGCCCTGATGGATGATCTTTGGCTAGCCCGGAATGGTGGTTATTCTTCCATCCTGGTGCTACTTGACCTCTCAGCGGCTTTTGATACCATCAACCATGGTATCCTTCTGCACTGACTCGGCGGGCTGGGAGTGGGAGGCACTGTGTTACGGTGGTTCTCCTCCTACCTCGCTGATAGGTCGCAGTTGGTGTTGACAGGAGGGCAGAGGTCATCTCCTAGACCCCTGACATGTGGGGTCCCTCAGGGTTCGGTCCTCTCGCCCATCCTGTTTAACATTTACATGAAACCGCTGGGGGGGATCATCCGTCGACATGGGGTGAGATTTCAACAGTACGCTGATGACACCCAGCTGTACATTTCCACCCCGTCGCAATTCAGGGAGGTGGTGGATGTGATGTGCCATTGCCTGGACGATGTTAGGATCTGGATGGGAAGGAACAGGCTCAGGCTCAACCCTGATAAGACTTAGTGGCTTTGGATATTGCCTCCTAAGGATTATACCAATTGTCCCTCCTTGGTCTTTGGGGGAGATAAATTATCCCCCTCTGACCAGGTTCGCAACTTGGGGGTGCTCCTAGATCCACAGCTAAAATTAGACCAACATCTTACGGCTGTGGCTAGGGGTGTCTTTGCACAGGTTCACCTGGTGCACCAGTTGTGACCTTATTTGGAGAAGGAGGCTTTACTCACGGTCACTCATGCCCTTGTCACCTCTCGTTTGGATTACTGTAATTCGCTCTACATGGGGCTACCCTTGAAAAGTATTCGGAGACTGCAATTGGTGCAAAATGCGGCTGCGCGAGCAGTGGTGGGTGTTTCTAGATACACCTACGTAACACCTATACTCCGCCAGCTGCACTGGTTGCCCATTGGTCTCTGGGTGCAATTCAAGGTGTTGATTATCATCTTTAAAGCCCTACATGGCTTAGGACCAGGTTATCTTCAGGACCGCATCTTACCTCATACATCCCTATGACCAGTTAGGTCCCACAGAGTCAGTCTCCTCCATGTCCCTTCAACCAAACAATGTTGGTTGGTGGGCCCTAGGGGAGAGCCTTCTCTGTGGGAGCTCCGGCTCTCTGGAACCAACTCCCCCCAGAGATCTGAATCATTCCCACCTTGCTGGCCTTCCGGAAAGCCATTAAGACATGGCTCTTCCTGCAGGTGGGGTGATTGTGACTGTTGCTTGTGTTGTTTTTATTTTTTTAATCACTATTTTATTATTGTTGTTTTTATAGTATTTTTTATATAGTATTCAGCTGTTCTTATATATGTTGTACGCCGCCCTGAGTCCCCAGGGAGTAGGGCTGCCTATAAAAATCTATAAATAAATAAATAAATAAATAAATAAATAAATAAATAAATAAATAAATAAATAAATGAATGAATGAATGAATGAATGAATGAATGAATGAATGAATGAATGAATAAATAAATAAATAAATAAATAAATAAATAAATAAATAAATAAATAAATAAATAAATAACTATCTGACTTAGTCAATTCATACGTTATCTTTAATGAAGTGTGCAGACCAGCATTTGCATTTCCTGCGTTGGATGACGAGAACACACCTTTCTCCTTCTGTCCTGGCCACTTTTTTTCCAGAGGCACGATTACGAGCATATTAACAAACTGCATCATTGTTTGGTTTAGTGGCAGCAGTGCTTTAGATAGAAGGTCCATAAAGAGAGTGGTAAGGACAGCTGAGAAAATTATAGGAAGCTCACGGCCCGTTATTCAGGGATCCTGCTTATAAGTGCTATGTGCTTAGAGCTTGAAGCATTGTTAGACAACCCACACACCCACTTCATGCTCTGTTTCTGTTGCTCCCTCTGGGAGGAGGTTTGGAAGTATTTATAGCAGGACTACTAGATTCTGTAACAGCTTTGTTCCTTATGTCATTTGTTTTGTAAACCGGCAGGATTCTCCCCCCCCGCCATTATACATATATTTGGGTATATGCATAATGGTTATCTTTCGAGAGTTGAATGCAACGAAATTTCATTTTAATATATGCTGATTAGTGTACATTTAAAGTAACAATAACGATTCTGTTCTGTTCTGTTCTGTTCCTCTGGTTGGTGCTAAGAGTTTCAAAGGGAGACAGACAATCAAATTTACACCACTACATACTTCCATGACTAAACAGTATATTAATTACAATACACACTAGAAATCCTTGGAAAGAATATGAGTCACCACAAAACTGCTATTCAGTTAGATATCTTCCTTTCTGGCAGTTTCTCTTTTCTTATCCAGAACTATTGTGCTTTGCAAATATTGTCTTGTCACTTTTGCCAATTTAATTAACTAGAACATAATTCTTTGATTTCTGATTCTCTTTCTGGCTGAATTCCCATTTCAATCTACTGTAAGTCATAACCATGACTTACAGTGCAATGAACCAAAGCCAGTAAAGTATATTAGCACAGTATGAGAACCAGGAATTTGCTTAGGTGTTTTTAAAAAAAATCACTTAAATTCACTAACTATGGAGATCATTAACTAATTTTGAATACTTCAGTCTGCTGTTATGCATATGGTTTGGCCTTGATGCATATTAAAGCAGGACAGCACTTTGATTTAAGTGCTACAAGACTCTTACAATGCTATTTGGTACAGTATTAACAATGTTTCAGACACTTTAAATGAAGTTCTATAACAGGTCTAAAACATATTAATTATAAGCCTGAATTCACTGTATATTTTAAGATTAAAATATTAATGTGTGAAAGCAATGTTTAATTTGAATCAGGCATAACCAAAGATTAGATCTGAACTCTTCTATGCATTTATTTTGCATCTGGGTGTATTCTGCTTACTGATAAAATCTAAAATCCTAATACTATACATCCCTACATGAAAGTAAGTTGCATAAATCCAAGGCAAGATGATAGAGAATTGCAAGTAATCCATGACAATAATGAAATGAGTCAATGAATTTAACAACTCATGATTTTATATCTAAAAACCTCTCTAATGCTTTGGGTTTCATAATTCAGTTCAAAATGCAGAACTGAATTCTGCTGGTAAGTAGTCACAGGCTTAAACTGTTTCCATTCACACAACTATGGAATGCATTACAACACTGAAATTCTATTTTGATTAGCCATGTATGTCATAGGTTCTTTTTCTCATCTGGACAAGATAAGGCTACTGTTTGATTATAACATGCATTTGTTATAATTGGGGATTTTTTAAATGAGCTCTGAATGTTCATTCAGGACAGCCTGATAGAAGAGATTAAATAAATTAAGCAATTCAAGCTATTTCCCTTGGGGCATCAGTCCTCAGACTCATAAATATCACTGTCAGGTCGTTTTTCTCCCTTCCTGATATCCAGTGTAAATTTTCCTTTGCCTAATGTCATCCCATTAATCCTAATTACATAGCCTTCTATTCCCCTTTCAACAATCTCTTTGTCTCCTGGGCTCTAAATTCTTAGCACAAGGAGGTATAGCGTATCATCATTCACTTATGTTAAGCCAATCCATATGTGCAGGCATTTTGATGAGAAATGTTGGAGGAATTAAACGGAGCAAATATCCCAATCCCACTTCAGGCAAATTGATCCCTTATGGCCTTTGCTATTCCAGAATTGGGAGAAATAAAGAAAATATGAGAAAACAAGTGACAAGTAGGAAACAGTAAAATGATGTAGTTGGGAAAGCTGTTAGATGTAAGACCAGTATAAACAAGTAGAAATACAGTTTTTCAAAACTCTGAAATTTTGGAGATTATGGAGAGATATGTAGAATTTAAGAAAGACACAGAATAGACATTAACTTAAACAGTTTGCTTATAACTATGAGACCCAAAAGATGTATTTAGTATGTACTAGATAGAGTTGCAAATGTTTAGTCTTGAAAAGACCATACAAGAGATGGTGGGAGATAAGAGATATTTATTTGATTTCATTTATATCTTATATAGAATAGCATAGAATAACTGTCAAGGGAAGCATTCGTCCGAATGCTACCATGTGAGAATGAGAATAAATCTCATAGAGTCGATTTGGATCTTTTCTTTGGAATTCATACAGATAGAAATAAAGCCGAGATTAAAAGTCTAATAGAAAATATTTATTTCGTTACAAAAAAACAATAAATCCTGATTAATTATATCTTCGCTAATAAAACGTGACCGTTCCGGTCAGAGTCGAGGCAGAAGTGATTAATGGTGGATCAGGAATGTGGACATGCGTACAAGATCATCATATCACGTTTTCTGCTTGTATTGGAATGTACCATAATATTAGAATAGGGATGCACCACCCTGCGTATACATACAACTGGCAATGTTCACATCGTGACAATAACAGAGTTGGAAGGGACCTTGGAGGTCTTCTAGTCCAACCTCCTGCTCAGGCAGGAAATCCTATACCATTTCAGACAAATGGTTTTCCAATCTCTTCTTAAAAACTTCCAGTGTTGGAGAATTCACAACTTCTGGAGGCAAGTTGTTCCACTGGTTAATTGTTAATTAATATCACTTGATTTGATCTATATCTTGCC